>CM042393.1:8945804-8990804 GCA_023634145.1 Thymallus thymallus | reverse complement strand
ATTATTCTTGTCTTACAGAGATTTACTGTCAGGGCCCAGGTCTGACATAATCTGTGCAGAAGATCGAGGTGCTGTTGTAGGCCCTCCTTGGTTGGTGACAGAAGCACCAGATCGTCAGCAAACAGTAGACATTTGACTTCAGATTCTAGCAGGGTGAGGCTGGGTGCTGCAGACTGTTCTAGTGCCCTCGCCAATTCATTGATATACAGTGGGGAGAACAAGTATTTGATACACTGCCGATTTTGCAGGTTTCCCCACTTACAAAGCATGTAGAAGTCTGTAATGTTTATCATAGGTACTCTTCAACTGTGAGTGACGGAATTTAAAACAAAAATCCAGAAAATCACATTTTATGATTTTTAAGTAATTAATTTGCATTTTATGTATTTGATACATCAGAAAAGCAGAACTTAATATTTGGTACAGAAACCTTTGTTTGCAGTTACAGAGATCATACGTTTCCTGTAGTTCTTGACCAGGTTTGCACACACTGCAGCAGGGATTTTGGCCCACTCCTCCATAGAGACCTTCAGGTTTCGGGGCTGTCGCTGGGCAATACGGACTTGCAGCTCCCTCCAAAGATTTTCTATTGGGTTCAGGTCTGGAGACTGGCTAGGCCACTCCAGGACCTTGAAATGCTTCTTACGGAGCCACTCCTTAGTTGCCCTGCCTGTGTGTTTCGGGTCATTGTCATGCTGGAAGACCCAGCCACGACCCATCTTCAATGCTCTTACTGAGGGAAGAAGGTTGTTGGCCAAGATCTTGCGATACATGGCCCCATCCATCCTCCCCTCAATACGGTGCAGTCGTCCTGTCCCCTTTGCAGAAAAGCATCCCCAAAGAATGATGTTTCCACCTCCATGCTTCACGGTTGGGATGGTGTTCTTGGGGTTGTACTCATCCATCTTCTTCCTCCAAACACGGCGAGTGGAGTTTAGACCAAAAAGCTCTATTTTTGTCTCATCAGACCACATGACCTTCTCCCATTCCTCCTCTGGATCATCCAGATGGTCATTGGCAAACTTCAGACGGGCCTGGACATGCGTTGGCTTGAGCATGGGGACCTTGCGTGCGCTGCAGGATTTTAATCCATGACGGCATAGTGTGTTACTAATGGTTTTCTTTGAGACTGTGGTCCCAGCTCTCTTCAGGTCATTGACCAGGTCCTGCCGTGTAGTTCTGGGCTGATCCCTCACCTTCCTCATGATCATCAGACCTCTACATGCTTTGTAAGTAGGAAAGCCTGCAAAATCGGCAGTGTATCAAATACTTGTTCTCCCCACTGTATATACAGCGGTGAAATAAGTATTGAACACGTCACAATTATTCTCAGTAAATATATTTCCAAAGGTGCTATTGACATGACATTTTCACCAGATGTTGGTAACAACCCAAGTAATCCATACATCCAAAACAAATAAGTTCAGAAATTAAGTTATGTGTAATAATGTGAAATGACACAGGGAAAAAGTATTGAACACATGAAGAAAGGGAGGTGCAAAAAGGCATGGAAAGCCAAGACAACAGCTGAAAACTATCAGTAATCAAAAAGCAATCCAGCCCCCTGTCAGTGCAAATTAATATCAGCTGCTTCAGTCCCAACTGATGGCCTACAAAAAGGTCTCATTGCCAAGGTGTCACACAAGACACATCTCATGATGGGTAAAAGCAAAGAGCTGTCTCAAGACCTTCGCAACCTAATTGTTGCAAAACATAATGATGGCATTGGTTATAGGCGCATTTCTAAGCTTCTGAATGTTCCAGTGAGCACTGTTGGGGCCATAATACGGAAGTGGAAAGACAATCATTTCACCATAAATTTGCCTCGACCATGTGCTCCTCGCAAGATTTCTGACAGAGGAGTGAAAAGAATAATCAGAAGAGTTGTCCAAGAGCCAAGGACCACTTGAGCTTCAAAAAGACCTGCATTTAGCAGGTACTGTTGTCTCAAAGAAAACAGTAAGTAATGCACTCCACCGCCATGGCCTGTATGCACGCTCACCACGCAAGACTCCATTGCTGAAAAAAAAGCATGTTGAAGGTTGTTTAATGTTTGCTGCACAACATTTGGAAAAGCCAGTAAAATACTGGGAGAATATAGTGTGGTCAGATGAGAGCAAAATTGAACTGTTTGGATGTCATAATACACACCATGTTTGGAGGAGAAATGGCACTGCATATCACCCTAAAAACACCATACCAACAGAGGTGGGAACATCATGGTGTGGGGCTGCTTTTCAGCAAATGGTACTGGCAAACTTCACATAATTGAAGGAAGGATGAATGGGCAATAGCACCTTTGGAAATATATTTACTGAGAAAAATGGTGACGTGTTCAATACTTATTTCACCGCTGTATATATATATATGTTGAAGAGGGTGGGGCTTAAACTGCATCCCTGTCTCACCCCCCGGCCCTATGGAAAGAAATTTGTGTTTTTTGCCAATTTTAACTGCACACTTGTTGCTTGTGTACATGGATTTTATAATGTCGTATGTTTTTCCCCCAATACCACTTTCCATCAATTTGTATAGCAGATCCTCATGCCAAATTTAGTCAAATGCTTTTTTGAAATCAACAAAGCATGAGAAGACTTTGTTTTGGTTTGTTTGTTTGTCAGTTAGGGTGTGCAGGGTGAATATGTGGTCTGTCATACAGTATTTGGGTAAAAAGCCAATTTTATATTTGCTCAGTCTGCTGTTAATGATAATGCAGAACATTTTCCCAAGGTTGCTGTTGACTCAGATCCCACAGTAGTTATTGGGGTAAAATTTTTCTCCACTTTTGTGGATTGGGGTGATCAGTCCTTGGTTCCAAATATTGGGGAAGATGCCAGAGCTAAGGATGATGTTAAAGAGTTTAAGTATAGCCATTTGGAATTTGTGGTCTGTATATGATGCCATCAACACCACATGCCTTTTTGGGTTGGAGGGTTTGTATTTTGTCCTGTAGTTCGTTCAATTTAATTGGAGAATCCAGTGAGCTCTGTTCAAGTAGAGTGTGATTTTGCTGTGATCTGATAGGGGTGTCAGTGGACTGACTGTGAACGCTCTAAGAGACTGGGTTGAGGTCAGTGATAAGGTAGTCTACAGTCTACTGCCAAGACATGAGCTATATAGTCCCCTCGAAGCCTACCATCTCTCTCTCTCTCTCTCTCTCTCTCTCTCTCTCTCTCTCTCTCTCTCTCTCTCTCTCTCTCTCTCTCTCTCTCTCTCTCTCTCTCTCTCTCTCTCTCTCTCTGTCCCTTTATCACATCTCTCTCTCTCTCTGTCTCTTTCTCTCCTACACACACCTCAACCCCCACCCCTAGTCTCACACACCTCAACCCCCACCTCAACATCTCTCTCTCTCTCTCTCTCTCTCTCTCTCTCTCTCTCTCTCTCTCTCTCTCTCTCTCTCTCTCTCTCTCTCTCTCTCTCTCTCTCTCTCTCTCTCTCTCTCTCTCTCTCTCTCTCTCTCTGTCCCTTTATCACATCTCTCTCTCTCTCTCTCTCTCTCTCTCTCTCTCTCTCTCTGTCTCTTTCTCTCCTACACACACCTTAACCCCCACCCCTAGTCTCACACACCTCAACCCCCACCCCTAGTCTCACACACCTCAACCCCCATCTCTAGTCTCACACACCTTCATTTACCAAGTCTTCTCTCATTTAGTTCCTTAATGACATTCATAGATGACTAGGCCTCTGCTGATTCTGACTGATTACTGATGACAGATCTCCTTTCTGTGTGTGACAGACTCGTCTCTACTCTCCCCAGGTCCATCCTCCTCTCCTCTCCTCTCAGCTTCTCATCCTCTCATTCTCCACAGAGCCTCAGGTTAAACCTATAGCTTCATTCTCCACAGGACCTAACCTGGGATCCCTGAGAGAGAACCCAACCTGTCCTGAGGGGAGAGACCCAGAGACCCAGGGACTCAGAGTCACAGAGTAACACAGTAATATCTCTGTTCATTCTCTCTGTGTTGAGGGCTTCATTTACCCCCATGTGTGGGGATATCCTCAGGGGTCCCCCTCTGGCACATCCTTGTTAGAGCGTGTAACGCACCTCCTTGTCCTGGCCTGAGCCCCTCCAATCTGCCCTAACTCATGATCCATCAGCCCTCCAATCAGCCCTCCAGGCTGGAGCTGCCAGAGGCCCCCTGAACAGGGCTGGAGGGGCTGCTGGAGGAGCCACAGGATCCAGGGGGAACCAGAGGGGCTGCCTGCAGGGGCTGGGGTACACTGTCTGGAACACCCAGCGTGGCGACTGGAGGCCACAGAGACAGGGTTAGGATGAATTAGAGAACCCTATTAGGACTTGATTAGGAGTAGCTAGGTAGCTCATGCTAGGTGGCTCAGAAAGCTCATGCTATTTAGCTCATGCTAGGCAGCTCATGCTAGGTAGCTCATGCTAGGCAGCTCATGCTAGGCAGCTCGTGTTTGGCCGTTCATGCTAGGTAGCTCAGGCAGCTCATGCTAGGCAGCTCATGCTAGGCAGCTCATGCTATGCAGCTCATGCTAGGCAGCTCATGCTAGGCAGCTCATGCTAGGCAGCTCTTGCTAGGCAGCTCATTCTAGGTAGCTACAGGACTTAATGACATGCAGGGACTACTACAATGTGTTGAACCCACCTGCAAGGAAGCAGTGCCACTGATTGAGTCTTGTGTACTGTACTTGCAATGTAAATAACATTTCTTTAGTGCAGGTTTCAGTATCAGCCATATTTCATCATGTCCGTCTGTCCATCCACCCCTGCATTTGCCCTGGGCTGTGGGCTCCCTGGCTGGCCTAGATCCAGTGACTAGTGGGTCTGCTCCCTGCTTTCAGCTCCACCACTCATCTCCCTATCTCTTTAATGTCATTTAGCTGCAGGGTGGCGGGCACCTGGCTCAGCCATTAATCCCTTTCCAAATGCCATAACATTTCCACAAAAGCCCTTGCTTCTTAAAACCGATAATTAGAATGTCTATTCAAAGTTCAACACTCTCTGGCTGTTATCAATTAAAATACGTTTAAAGGCGATCAGTAGCAATTGTCAACAAATTCAATTTCTTCCCTTCCTCACTTTCTCTCTTAAAGAGGGCAAATGTGAGGGAATGAGTGCCTTTGGATATGTGAGGTGGTAGAGGTGGCCTGAGCTTCATATACCACACTGGCATGAAGAAACAGATTAGGAATGATTGGTACTTGATTTCTCTCTGAGTTTCTTCTCTGCATACAAGAGTTAAATGTTGGCTAGTTTGTTACCTAACTGTTTTACTCTGTGTATCAGATATAGTAGGCTAGATGTTGTAAGAGATGAAAGCCATTGTTGGCAGTCAACATAAATTCACATCTAAATTGAAGCATTGGGAGACTGATTGTCTAATCTGGACAGGTCGGAAATAAGATAAAATACGATAAAAGGATATAACAGAGAAAGGAAATATCATATTTGTGATAACAATATTTGGGTTCTGATTCTATTATATAATACAGACACATTACGGAGTTGATTATGATGCATTAGTATCATACAGGAAGATAGGGATTTTTCCCAAAGGAAGCCCAAACCTTATTGTTGGGAATATACCATCTGGCTCTCTTAGCGGTTCTCAGACATCCATCTCCCTACCTGGGACAACACTGAAGGAGCCTCTCTCAGAAAGAGAACCAACCATGGCTGGCTGGCAAGACTCATTGGCAATAAATTATGGATAGCATTAGTATAACATTATATTTGTCTGACGATGTGATTCAGAATGTTATATGTCCGGTTCGGTCTTAATCTTTTTAATAGATTTGGTGTATTTTGTAAAATAAGCATGGCCTGGATAAACTTCTATGTTTGATCATGATCTTGAGTTTTTTAAACAGGTGTGTAGTTGCATGTGTTTTCATGTGTGTATACTGCATTTGTGGATTTATCTGTGTGTGTACATCAATGTTCCCAGTATCCCCATGATTTCCCAGTCTCTCTCTATCTCTCCCAGCAGCAGTCTGCCTGAGGAGGTGTTTCCCCTAATAAAACATTTACATCCAGGGGAAAGCCGTGCCCAGCTCCAGCAACAAGAGTACTCTGACACCAGGAGCTCTTTTGAAGTTACCTCCAGAGTCAGGCTCCCTCTTGGGGGGGCATTGTCCTACAGAACCCCCTGTCCTCCACATTCCCTCCCCCTCCATGGGTCCTCCTCAGTGCTAAAGTCTCACAGTGGTAACAGCTAGCAGCGACTTCAAAAGCCTGCCTATGAAAGGACTAGTTTGACCTCTGAACCCTATGCAGCAGCTAAATCGGGTAGCTAGACCATCAGGGTAATTTGTATCAACTCAATGCCGCTAAACCGGAAGGTCATGACTTTATGCTGCGGCCACAGACCCAGCCCCATGGCAACAGGACATCAATGTACCATCAGTTTCCCCCAAAACACTGGCTGTAAACGCTGTGTGGTAAACAAGGGTACGATTGTAGCCGGAACAACAGCGCAAATTATATCAGCTCTGATTGTGGCGGCGTAGTCGGACAGGACAACAGAGGGACAGGAAGTGAGTGTTTCGGATTGGGAGGGTTTATGGGGGTGGGGGGTTTCCACGCTGTCATGGAACGGAAGAATCTGCATGCATGAATGTCCTGGGAGAGAGGATGATGATGATGGGGTAATAATTGCTGGGCTGAAGATGACTAGAGTTGATTGAATCAGGGCTGAGACCAAAGGTCGGAGGTCAGGGGTTTGGGAGGCTACTGGCTACTGTCAGGGGAGGGATGGGAGGGATGAGCCCCCCCCCCCCCCCCCTCATGGGAATGGCAAAAAAACTGAGCTTCCTTCATCGTCCAGTTTTTACAGCTCAACCAAAATTCTCAGCACGGCTAAAATCAATGTTGCTATTGTTGGGCCAAACAGTGCGTTCTGACCATGGCCAATGCAAAGAATGTCTGAACGTCGGGGCCACTGGTCCGTTGGGACATACAGATTTGATTATGAGAAGGGCTGGAGTTGTTTTTCACCCCTCAGAAGAAAGGGTGTTTTGTTCCAGCTAGGGACAATGGGGATTCTAAGTGGCATGTGAAACTGGGCGAACTCTGTGCAATAATTCAAGCCTTTGATTTGACAAATGTTTTTGCGCCTCCCTCCACATCTGCAAATACCTCCACTCTTTTTCTCTCTCTTCTCTTCTCTTCTCTTCTCTTCTCTTCTCTTCTCTTCTCTTCTCTTCTCTTCTCTTCTCTTCTCTTCTCTTCTCTTCTCTTCTCTTCACTTCTCTTCTCTTCTCTTCTCTTCTCTTTCTTTCTTTCTCTCTCCCTCTCTCTCTCTCTCTCTCTCTCTCTCTCTCTCTCTCTCTCTCTCTCTCGCCACCTCTTCTGCCTTATTGCTTGCCTCTACCAATGCAAACTACTCACTGTTCTGTTTAAATGCAAGCTACTCACTTTTCTGTTAAATACACAGAAAAAAACAACATTTGAAAATAAAAAATAAAAAACATGTTTGTTAAAGAGTTGAGCACGTACACAGACTAAGCTATTTTAAAGAGTTGAGCACGTACACAGACTAAGCTTTACTATTTGGTCTTATGTTAAAGGGTTGAGCACGTACACAGTCTAAGCTTTGCTGAAGAGTTGAGCACGTACATAGACTAAGATTTGTCAAAGAGTTGAACACGTACACAGACTAAGCTTTGTTATAGAGCTGAGCACGTACACAGACTAAGCTTTGTTATAGAGTTGAGCACGTGCACAGACTAAGCTTTGTTAAAGAGTTGAGCACATACACAGACTAAGCTTTGTTAAAGAGTTGAGCACGTACACAGACTAAGCTTTGTTAAAGAGTTGAGCACGTACACAGACTAAGCTTTGTTAAAGAGTTGAGCACGTACACAGACTAAGCTTTGTTAAAGAGTTGAGCACGTACACAGATTAATCTTTGTTAAAGAGTTGAGCACGTGCACAGACTAAGCTTTGTTGAAGAGTTGAGCACGTACACAGACTAAGCTTTTCTGAAGAGTTGAGCACGTACACAGAATAAGCTTTGCTATTTGGAATTTTGTTAAAGAGTTTAGCACGTAAACAGACAAAGCTTTGTTAAAGAACTGAGCACGTTTGTAGACTAAGCTTTGTTAAAGAGTTGAGCACGTACACAGACTAAGCTTTGTTAAAGTGTTGAGCACATACACAGACTAAGCTTTGTTAAAGAGTTGAGCACTTACACAGACTAAGTTTTGTTAAAGTGTTGAGCACATACACAGACTAAGCTTTGTTAACAAGTTGAGCACGTACACAGACTAAGCTTTGTAAAGTGTTGAGCACGTACACAGACTAAGCTTTGTTAACAAGTTGAGCACGTACACAGACTAAGCTTTGTTAAAGTGTTGAGCACGTACACAGACTAAGCTTTGTTAAAGTGTTGAGCACGTACACAGACTAAGCTTTGTTAAATAGTTGAGCACGTACACAGACTAAGCTTTGTTAAAGAGTTTAGCACGTACACAGACTAAGTTTTGTTAAAGAGTTGAGCACGTACACAGACTAAGCTTTGTTAAATAGTTGAGCACGTACATAGACTAAGCTTTGTTAAAGAGTTGAGCACGTACACAGACTAAGCTTTGCTATTTGGTCTTTTGTTGTTTGAATTAAAATAAAGGTTTCCTTCTCCGCTGTCACTTCTAGTTAGTGTGCTGGGGAGCTGCTATCTGGTCTGCTCCTGTGTGTGGAGTGAAGCTGACGGAGTGTGGAAACTAACACAGGCGCTGTGCTGTGACCGCGTCGCCTGCAATCAACCACAGCAGCCGCCCAGATTAATCATGACAGTAGGCAATATTTCCAGCATTATTAGAAGAGAAACCTAATATTTTGGGACACCAGGGATTCTAGTGCTGGTGTCCATCAAAGTGAGAGCCTTCATCTAACGCTCCTTGGATGGCTAACCCCTGCACTAACCCCTTTTAGATATTCCATCTCTTTCCTGTTTCTTCACCACACACACGTACAGAGAGAAACAGATGGACACGGACATGCTCGGTGTGGGGTTATGATGAGGGATTTCTCATAGCAGGGATGTAATGCATTTATTTCCAACACAATTCCAGACCTATTATGCCATGTTTTCAGAAAGCAAAACAAGACACAACACACCTATATCTGCCCAATAACACATCAGCTCTATTTGTTGTAGCATCAAGAAAAGGCTTATTGAAAACAAAATGGACCTTCCACGTAGCAATGTCTGTGTTCTGTGTGAGTAGCTAGGATGTGGAGATTTTAAAGAGCTTGCAGTGCGAACTTTGCACCTTTGTGTGTGTGGTCAGATTTTTTCTCTGTGTGTATTTTCTATGACTCTTGTGTCCCTTTGTGTGTGTGTGTGTGTGTGTGTGTGTGTGTGTGTGTGTGTGTGTCTGAGAGTGTGTGTGTGTGATATTGAGAGTGTAATTATATGTGATTGTGTCTGGCATAGAGTGCAGGTGATGTGAATCGTATAAAGGCCCTGGGCGGTGGGACTCCTCTTCTCTTGCTCCCAGGACGTTTCACCTCTCAGCCAGCACGTCCATGATGAGCGCTCAGGACCTCAGACTGGGGCGAAGGTTCGCCTCAGCCAGCATGTCCATCGACTATGTGTTTGGATATGGATTACCAACACTCAGAGACATGGATCCTCACCCCGGCCGTTCGTCTCCCCCTCTTACCCCCGGTGCGTGTGTGCCTGTGTGTGTGCGTGTTGTGAGTGTGTGTGTGTGAGGTAGATACATGACGACACAGGCTGACAGCATGGTTGGCTGAGCCCTCTGTTCAGAGACATTGATTGGCTGTGACACCTGGAGCCCTCCCCTGTCTATTCACCCTGTACCATGGGCACTGAGACAGGATCAATGTCACCAGCTTAACGGAGGTGGTTCAGTCAGTGAACCATCCTCGCGTGATGACTAACCTTGCCTGAGACATGAAGACTTGCGTTAGCTTCGCGAGCTAATACCTGGGCTCAGAATGAACCACTTCCATTGTGGCAGAGACTGTAGCAGAATGATGCATCAATCGAATCGATTCAGAAAATTGGTACAGTTTATTTCATTCTCAAGACTCCACATTGGCAATTCATGTGGTTTTCCTCTGCCCATTGATTCTCAGCCTACTCTCTCTGCCAGACATTATTGTGTCTTTGTGCATTGAGCTCTATTTAGGGAGGGAGCAGGCAGGAGCTCTGTCCCCTACAGTATATAGTGCACTACTTTTGAGCAGGGGCCATAACATATATTGGGAATAGGGTGCCATTTGGGAATAGGGTGCCATTTGGGACGCACTTAGGAAGACAATGTTGTCCTGCTGGTCGTGTGCCTCTCTGTACCTCTTCTACCTAATAGACCATGACGCTCCCCCATTTGTTTAATTTGTAAGGCTCTGACATCAATTGTTGAGCTTCATTTGGCCCGTCGCAGCGTCACATGTCATTGCTAATGGGGCGAGGTGTGTGTGTTTGTGGGAGGGGGGGTTAGTGTGTGTGTGTGTGGGGGTTCGTGTGTATGCATGCGTGCGTGTGTGTGCGTGAATGCGTGTGTGTGTGTCGGTGGTCTGTTGCTCAATTTCATCCAGAGGGATGGGAGCCAAATTGCCTCCTGGTGCTCCTCAATGAGGTATAGAAAGACAGAGAGGGGGCTTGGTATAACAGGTATAATAGGTATAACAGGTATAACAGGTATAATAGGTATAACAGGTTTAACAGGTATAACAGGTATAATAGGTATAACAGGTATAATAGGTATAACATATATAATAGGTATAACAGGTTTAACAGGTATAACAGGTATAATAGGTATAACAGGTATAGTAGGTTTAATTGGTATAATAGGTATAATTGGTATAATTTGTATAATAGGTATAATTGGTATAATAGGTTAATAGGTATAGTAGGTATCATAGGTATAATTGGTATAATAGGTATAATAGGTATAGTAGGTATAATTGGTATAGTAGGTATAATAGGTATAATTGGTATAATAGGTATAATAGGTATAGTAGGTATAATTGGTATAGTAGGTATAATTGGTATAATAGGTATAATAGGTATAGTAGGTATAATTGGTATAGTAGGTATAATAGGTATAATTGGTATAATAGGTATGATAGGTATAGTAGGTATAATTGGTATAGTAGGTATAATAGGTATAATTGGTATAATAGGTATAAGTCTCTTGAAAAAAAGTCCAAAATGTCTGTCAGGCTTCTTCTGGCTGATGTCCACTTCCACATGTTGGGATGTACAATTACAGCATTATGGGACAGCTGGTCTGGTCCTCTCTACAATACACACATCACTGTCCCCTAATAATCTGGTGGCCTTTATGTCTCATAGACTCATTGTGATGCTCTTTTAAAACCATGCATATTTGAATATGGCAGCACAAAAGGATGTGTGTGTGTGATACTAAACAGTGGTCTTCACTCTGTTGGAAAGATGACTTCACAGCACAACACTGTCAAAGTCTGGGGTCTCATTCATTTCTAAGGCTCCCCTCTAACCATAGTTAAGATATGATTCAAAATTGACCAGCACAATGAGTGAAGGCCCACGCACCCCAACGATAACCCCGGTACATGAGTCAACCAACCTACATGCTCTATCACAATTAACAACCATCAGCAAATCCCCCATCACATGTTTGTGATGTAGCTGTCTGCTGAGTGGCTGCTGTGTGTTCCACCATTCTAGGAGTCACAGGTCTCACTGTGTAATTATTCAGTGTCTCAATGGCAGCCATTTATCCTGTCTTTTTTATGGCAATTCAGCTCTGGAAAGGATCCAAGCATAGCTGCAGTCAAAAACCAGAGGAATATTTGAAGAAGAAACGAACGGAGAGAGAAAGAGAGGGAGAGAAAGAAGAGGTTAATTCTGTTGTGAAGGACTAATATATTCACACCCACTCAGATTGACTCACTCACCCCACAAAAGGACTATGTGTTGTCTATTCTAGGGTGCTGTGCAGGATGCTGAAACTTGGAATCCTTTGTAGGCCGCGAGGAGAAGTCGTCCTTTGTGAAGCTTCATGGAGTATATTTTACCATACGCCTATGCACGACCAGCGAGACATTTGGAGTTGCAACAGGCTAAAGAAAGTTTGCATAGATTAGCAGTGTTATTGCAAATTTTGAGCCCACTTATGTGTTAATCAAGTTAGTTGAAATGCAGGCCTTGTCCAGTTGGGCTTGTCGTAATGTGAAATGTACGCTATTCTGACACTCAGACTGTTGACAAGTGTAAACTGTACAGAGAGCTAACTGGACAAGGCCTGACAGAAAAACCTGGAGTGCCAGGTGTGTGGGATTTGCACTTTTGGGACTATTCTATTGGTTCCTTTGCGCCAGGCATGCTCAATCAAGCACAGATAATGTATTTCAAATTGCTTTTAATAGCATTCGAACGCTGGTCTGGGTCTGAGACTCTACTCAATGAATAGGAAAATTTGGTTGAAATGAACTAACCCAGTCAAGGAGATGGAATATTGCATTTTCTTATTACGCAACCAGTTAAAAGAGAGAAGCACAGCAGGGTATATTCACAATTACATTGACCAGGGCCCATAGGGAATAGTTAGGGAATAGTTTTAAAGCTACTACTACTAAAGCTACTACTATTAATCAATCAGTTATGCTGCCGTGCCAATCATTGGCTGCTAATTGACTTCCTGATCAACCCCCACGACCCACCTGTTAGCAACGGAATGAGTCAATAACCAATCAGGTGGTGAAAAAGGGAGGGTTTTAGCCGTCAAACAAAATAAGCCTTTTGCCCTCAGTGGAGGCGGGGCTTGTTGTTGTTGCACTGAAGCATCAATGGATTTATTCAATAATTGTACAGCTTAAAACATATATATGACACAATATGAAATAACAGTGTATATCTGGGAGGGTGTGTGTGTGCGCTTGTGTGTGTGTATGTGTGTGGGTGCCTGTGTGCACTGTTAGTACAATAGAGCCAGTCATTAAAATACTGTATTGCTGTATGTATTAGGTGCTGTATGTATTGGGTGCTGTATGTATTGGGTGCTGCAATATTGGGTGCTGTATGTATTGGGTGCTGTAATATTGGGTGCTGTATATAACGGGTGCTGCAATATTGGGTGCTGTATGTATTGAGTGCTCTATGTATTTGGGTGCTCTATGTATTGGGTGCTGTAGGTATTGAGTGCTCTATGTATTTGGTTAATCTATGTATTGGGTGCTGTAGGTATTGGGTGTTGTATGTATTGGGTGCTGTAGGTATTGAGTTCTCTATGTATTGGGTGCTCTATGTATTGGGTGCAGTATGTATTGGGTGGTGTATGTATTGGGTGCTCTATGTATTGGGTGCTGTAATATTGGGTGCTGTATGTATTGGGTGCTGTATGTATTGGGTGGTGAATGTATTGAGTGTTGTATGTATTGTGTGCTGTATGTATTGTGTGCTGTATGTATTGGGTGCTGTATATATTGGGTGGTGTATGTATTGGGTGCTGTATATTGTGTGCTGTATGTATTGGGTGCTGTATGTATTGGGTGCTGTGTGTATTGGGTGCTGTATGTATTCTGTGGTGTATGTATTGGGTGCTGTATGTATTATGTGATGTATGTATTGGGTGCTGTATGTATTGGGTGCTTTTTTTCACTGTGTGTGTGTATAAGATGGCGCCGCAATAGAAGAATGGCGCTGCAATGGAAGTATTTGTGTAGATCGTTGACAAAATCATGACAATTAAATACATTTTAATCCCACTTTGTAACACAACAAAATGTGGAAAAAGTCAAGGGGTGTGAAGACTTTCTGAAGGCGCTGTAGCTACCTCAACTATCTGCTTTGACCCTTTTTGCACTAAACCTTTTGACTCCTCACGTACGCTGCTGATACTCTTTATTATCTGTCACTTTTTCCTAGTTATATGTACAGTACCTACTCATTCAAGGGTTTTTCTTTATTTTTACTATTTTATACATTGTAAAATAATAGTGAAGACTTCATGTAGTATGTTTTAGATTCTTCAAATTAGCCACTTGTCAGGCTCTGGCCATAGAGAAGCTTAGGCTTCTCTATGTAGTTATGGTCAGAGTCTGACAGTGTCGTTCTTTTCTGTTTCTGTGTGGGGTTTGGGTTGGATCCCTAATTAGAGGCAGCTGCACAGCATTGTCTCTAATTAGGGATCCCATATATGTTGAGTCTGTCCTTCACTCTGGTGTGGGTCGTTGTTGATGTTGTCGTTATAATTCGCAGTCACGGTGAAAGTAAGTGTGTTTTCTTTACGTCCGTCCATTAGTGTGTTTTGTGAACGTGACGTTTTTCTATAGTGTTTGTTTTCGGTTTTGTATAGTTCGTCAATTGTTTTTGTATTATACATAGTATTTAATTTAGTATAATAAAGCAATGTCAAACTATTATCCCTGCGCTGCGCCTTGGTCATTCAACACACACGATCGTGACACCACTCTTTGCCTTGATGACAGCTTTGTACACTCTTGACATTCCCTGGAATGAGTAGGTGTGTCCAAACCATTGACTGCTACTGTATATACACTGAGTGTACAAAACATTGGCAATGGAACATTTAGAACATACTGTTCACTCTCTACACCTCGGACTTCAGATATAACTCTGAAACATGCCACCAACAGAAGTTCTCGGATGACACCGCAATTGTAGGGTGCATCAGGGGAGGGCATTAGGAGGAGTACAGGAGCACAATCAGTGACTTTGTGTTGTGGTGTGAACAGAACCACCTTCAGCTCAACATCAGCAAAACAAAGGAGATGGTGGTGGACTTCAGGAGAACCAAAGCACAACTGACTGCAGTCCCTATACAAGGGATGGATGTGGAAATGGTTGGGTCATACAAGTTCCTGGGAGTTCTTATGGACAACATGCTGGAATGGGCTGGTAACACCGGGGCCCTGTACAAAAAGGGCCAGAGCCGACTCTACTTTCTGAGGAGGCTCAGGTCCTTCAACGTGTGCAGTAAACTACTGCATACCTTCTACCAGTCTGTGGTGGCCATTGACATCTTTTTTGCAGTGGTGTGCTGGGGAGCCAACATAAAAGCCGGTGATGCTTCTCGGGTAAATAAGCTGATCAGGAAGGCTAGCTCTGTCCTGGGGATGAGCCTTGACACTCTAGAGGAGGTGGCGGAGAGACGGATCCTGGCCAAACTGCTGGCCATCATGAACAATGTCACCCACCATCTGCTGGTTATGACGCAGAGGAGCACCTTCAGTCACAGACTGATCTCACCACGGTGTGCCAGAGAGCGCTACAGGAGGTCCTTCCTGCCGGCGGCTATTAGACTATTTAATGCCTCATGGGGTGCCGTGCTGTCGGAAACATAGACCTGGAACTGTTGGGGTGTTAGGACCTAGTTTAACAATTGTGCATCCATCCGTGAGTAACTCTGGTCCGTAATCACTCATTCACTCAGGACTTATTTATTCATTCAGGTCTGTATATACAGTGGGGAGAACAAGTATTTGATACACTGCCGATTTTGCAGGTTTTCCTACTTACAAAGCATGTAGAGGTCTGTAATTTTTATCATAGGTACACTTCAACTGTGAGAGACGGAATCTAAAACAAAAATCCAGAAAATCACATTGTATGATTTTTAAATAATGAATTTGTATTTTATTGCATGACATAAGTATTTGATCACCTACCAGATAGATAGATAGATAGATAGGTACTTTATTGATCCCCCGGGGGGGAAATTTCATTATCAAGCAGCTACAACAAAAACACAGGGCAGGTGCAAAATTCCACAACGAAAGTACACAAAAGACAGATACACGGTACATGATACATAGAGCGGCAGTATGAAAAAGTATAGAAATACAGGATATCTGGAGTGCAAAAAAAAGCTATAAAAGGACATTGCGTAGTATGAGTGGTTGGCTGAATATGTACACTATACATTGGTGGATGTTGGATGGTTAACTATACTATACAGGTTGATGGCAGAGAAATACTTCAGTAGCTAATGCGTATGATATGAGCGAGGGTAATAATAGTTTACTTAATAGACAGAATGGGTAAATGAACAGGTAAGTGAAAATTTTGCATGGTTAAATTAGCTGTACAGTTAGGTATACCGTTATATTTACAGATAAGTGAATACTTGCATGTTTACACAAACTGTACAGGTAAATGACAGGAAGAGATACTTTAATAGCTAAATGTGTGTATGATATCATTGGGGTAATAATAGTAATTCCCTTAAAATACAGTCCTTAGTGCGCAGGGTTTAATTACAGACAACTGCACTTATTGCACATTTGATATACTAAAAGCAATGAGAAAAGGTGCAACTGGCAGGATACTAATATGCATTCCTGAGTGAATGCCTAGGTCCAATAATTACTTACAATATTGCATGTGATATAATATAACAACTGTACATGGGTATGTATATACAGACCTGTATGAATAAGTAGGTCCTGAGTGGATGAGTGCTGACGGAACAGAGTTACTCACGGATGGATGCATAATTGTTAAACTAGGTCCTAGCACCCCAACAGTTCCAGATCTATGTTGCCGACGGCACGGCACCCCGGTGAGGCATTATATAGTCTCATAGCCGCCGGCAGGAAGGACCTCCTGTGGCGCTCTCTGGCACACCGTGATGGGATCAGTCTGTGACTGAAAGAGCTCCTCTGCGTCATAACCATAGCGTGCAGAGGGTGGGTAACGTTGTCCATGATGGCCAGCAGTTTGGCCAGGATCCGTCTCTCCGCCACCTCCTCTAGAGTGTCAAGGCTCATCCCCAGGACAGAGCTAGCCTTCCTGATCAGCTTATTTACCCGAGAAGCATCACCGGCTTTGATGTTTGCTCCCCAGCACACCACTGCAAAAAAGATGGCACTGGCCACCACAGACTGGTAGAAGGTATGCAGTAGTTTACTGCACACGTTGAAGGACCTGAGCCTCCTCAGAAAGTAGAGTCGGCTCTGGCCCTTTTTGTACAGGGCCCCGGTGTTACCAGCCCATTCCAGTCTGTTGTCCATATGGACCCCCAAGAACTTGTATGACTCAACCATTTCCACATTCATCCCCTTTATAGGGACTGCAGTCAGTTGTGCCTTGGTTCTCCTGAAGTCCACCACCATCTCCTTAGTTTTGCTGATGTTGAGCTGAAGGTGGTTCTGCTCACACCACAACACAAAGTCACTGATTGTGCTCCTGTACTCCTCCTCCTGCCCACCCCTGATGCACCCTACAATAGCAGAGTCATCCGAGAACTTCTGTAGGTGGCATGTTTCAGAGTTATATCTGAAGTCTGAGGTGTAGAGGGTGAACAGGAAGGGGGACAGGACCGTACCCTGGGGGGCCCCTGTGTTGCTAACTGCCCGTTCTGACACACAGCTCTGTAGTCGCACAAATTGTGGCCTACCGGTCAGGTAGTCCGTGACCCAGGAGACTAAGGGTGCTTCCACTTCCATCCTCCTCATCTTCTCACCCAGTAGCAGGGGCTGAATGGTATTGAAGGCACTTGAGAAGTCAAAAAACATGACCCTCACAGTGCAACCTGCGTTGTCCAGGTGAGAGTAGGCCCTCTGCAGAAGGTAGATGATTGCATCATCCACCCCGATGTTGCGCTGGTATGCAAACTGCAGGGGGTCCATTGATGAACACACCAGGGGTCTGAGGTGAGCGAGGACTAACCTTTCCAGGGTCTTCATGATGTGGGATGTTAGCGCTACAGGTCTGAAGTCATTCAGGACAGTGGGGTGTGCCTTCTTGGGCACTGGGACGAGGCAGGATGTTTTCCACAGCACAGGGACCCTTTCTAGGCTCAGGCTAAGGTTGAAAAGACGCTGGAGTATTCCACACAGTTGGTCAGCACAGACCCTCAGCACCCTTGGGCTGATGCCATCGGGGCCCGCCGCTTTCCACTGGTGTAGTCTCTCCAGCTCTCTCTTCACTTGGTTGGTGGTGAAAGCCAGCCCAGGTAGGGAGGTGGGGGAAAGGGGGGTGTTGAGGATCAGTCCAGGGGGGCAGGGGCGGAGGTGGGGTCACTGATTGTCTCAGCAGAGGTGCTGTGAGCAAAGTGGGGGTGGGATAGCCGTGAGGGTGTGTGGTCTGGGGAGCTGGAGGGGAGGTGGACAGGGCCAGTATCGAACCTGTTAAAAAATTGGTTCAGCTCATTGGCTCTGTCCTGGGTCCCCTCCGTCTGCCCACTGTTTGACTTTTTGAAGCCAGTGATATTTCTCATACCCTTCCACACCTCTCTCACCTGGCTCTGCCTCAGCTTGTCCTCCATCTTCTCCTTATACACTCTCTTCCCCTAAGCAATCCGCAACTTCAGCTCCCTCTGGACGCATTTCAATTTGTCCTTGTCCTTCTCCTTGAAGGCCCTCTTCTTCTCATTCAGCAGGGCCTTCAGGTCGCTGGTGACCCAGGGTTTATTGTTTGGGAAACAGCGTACCTTCCTGGTGGGTACAGTGTTGTCTACACAAAAATTAATATAGTCTGTTATGCAGTCAGTGAGTCCATCGATGTCCTCCCCATGAGCCTCACAGAACACATCCCAGTCTGTTGTTTCAAAGCAGTCCTGTAGGGCCTCATTCGCCTCCGGGGACCATCTCCTAATAGTCCTGGTGGTTGCAGGCTGCTGTTGGACCATAGGCCTGTAGAGTGGGGTGAGGTGGACAAGGTTGTGATCCGATCTACCGAGGGGAGGGAGTGCAGTGGAGTTGTATGCATCCTTCACATTAGCATATAACAAGTCCAGAGTTTTATTATTCCTGGTTGGGCACTTCACGAACTGTTTGAACGTGGGCAGCGTGGAAGAGAGAGATGCATGGTTAAAATCCCCCGAAATTGCAAAGAAAGCACTGGGATGCGCTGTCTGTAACCTCGCGATAACAGAGTGGATGACGTCACACGCTGCGTTTGCGTCAGCAGAGGGCGGGATGTAAACAATAACAGCAATGGCCGCCGTGAATTCCCTAGGTAGATAGTAGGGTCTCAGGCTAACGGCTAGCAGTTCAATGTCCGGGCTACAAAACTTTTCCTTAAGAGTAATATGGTTCGGATGACACCATCTGTTGTTAACTAATAAAGCCAGCCCACCACCCTTACTCTTACCGGAAGAGACGCGATCCCTGTCCGCTGTGATGGTCTGGAAACCGTCGATAGTGACGTTCTGTATGGGGATGTTATCGTTCAGCCAAGTCTCAGTAAAACACATTAGGCTAGCTTCCCGATAAATCCTTTGTCCACGAACAAGTCCCGCCAACTCATCCATCTTGTTATGTAGACACCTCACATTGCCCATAATAATAGATGGTATAGCCGGCTTGTACTTGAACCTCCTCCGCTTTGCCTTACATTTCAATCCCGCCCTGCATCCACGGCGTCGTCTTTTCAATTCGTCCGGAATATCAAACTTTTCCCTGGGGAGCAGCAGCGCTGCGTGGGCTAAATCCAGGAGCAGGGCTCTGCTGTAAACAATAACAGTTGACGACTCCTGTCGACGTTCAGCTGCGATAAAATCCATAAAATCCATAATCCTGAACTGTTATAGTTCGACTGTAGCAAAATAAAAAATAAAACTAAAGAAAATAGACGAAAGAAAACGAACTAAAACAACAATTAATGCACGAACAACGGGACAACGGGAGCTGCTTAAAAGGCGACCACTCAGGGCGGCGCCAAACAGTGATACCAACCAGTAAGAATTCCGGCTCTCACAGACCTGTTAGTTTTTCTTTAAGAAGCCCTCCTGTTCTCCACTCATTACCTGTATTAACTGCACCTGTTTGAACTCGTTACCTGTATAAAAGACACCTGTCCACAAACTCAATCAAACAGACTCCAACCTCTCCACAATGGCCAAGACCAGAGAGCTGTGTAAGGACATCAGAGATAGAATTGTAGACCTGCACAAGGCTGGGATGGGCTACAGGACAATAGGCAAGCAGCTTGGTGAGAAGGCAACAACTGTTGGCGCAATTATTAGAAAATGGAAGAAGTTCAAGATGACGGTCAATCTCCCTCGGTCTGGGGCACCATGCAAGATCTCACCTCGTGGGGCATCAATGATCATGAGGAAGGTGAGGGATCAGCCCAGAACTACACGGCAGGACCTGGTCAATGACCTGAAGAGAGCTGGGACCACAGTCTCAAAGAAATCCTGCAGCGCACGCAAGGTCCCCCTCCTCAAGCCAGCGCATGTCCAGGCCCGTCTGAAGTTTGCCAATGACCATCTGGATGATCCAGAGGAGGAATGGGAGAAGGTCATGTGGTCTGATGAGACAAAAATAGAGCTTTTTGGTCTAAACTCCACTCGCTGTGTTTGGAGGAAGAAGAAGGATGAGTACAACCCCAAGAACACCATCCCAACCGTGAAGCATGGAGGTGGAAACATAATTCTTTGGGGATGCTTTTCTGCAAAGGGGACAGGACGACTGCACCGTATTGAGGGGATACATGGATGGGGCCATGTATCGTGAGATCTTGGTCAACAACCTCCTTCCCTCAGTAAGAGCATTGAAGATGGGTCGTGGCTGGGTCTTCCAGCATGACAACGACCCGCAACACACAGCCAGGGCAACTAAGGAGTGGCTCCGAAAGAAGCATCTCAAGGTCCTTGAGTGGCCTAGCCAGTCTCCAGACCTGAACCCAATAGAACATCTTTGGAGGGAGCTGCAAGTCCGTATTGCCCAGCGACAGCCCCGAAACCTGAAGGATCTGTATGGAGGAGTGGGCCAAAATCCCTGCTGCAGTGTGTGCAAACCTGGTCAAGAACTACAGGAAATGTATGATCTCTGTAATTGCAAACAAAGGTTTCTGTACCAAATATTAAGTTCTGCTTTTCCGATGTATCAAATACTTATGTCATGCAATAAAATGCAAATTAATTACTTAAAAATCATACAATGTGATTTTCTGGATTTTTGTTTTAGATTCCGTCACTCACAGTTGAAGAGTACCTATGATAAAAATTACAGACTTCTACATGCTTTGTAAGTGGGAAAACCTGCAAAATCGGCAGTGTATCAAATACTTGTTCTCCCCACTGTACATACTCATGTACAGTTGTTATACCATATCACGTGCAATATTGCAAGTAATTCTTGGACTTAACTTACGTAGTCTTTGCTTTTAGTATATCGAATGTGCAATACGTGCAGTTATCTGTAATTAAACCCTGCGCACTAAGGACTATATTTTAAGGGAATTACTATTATTATCCAGACTTCTTGTATTTCTAAACCTTTTCATACTATCTATCTATCTATCTATCTATCTATCTATCTATCTATCTATCTATCTATCTATCTATCTATCTATCTATCTATCTATCTATCTATCTATCTATCTATCTATCTATCTATCTATCTATCTATCTATCTATCTATCTATAATAGATACAGAACAAAACAACTTAACGACTGGGCCATGTCTCTGGCAACCGAAACCGATAAAAATCCTTCTTTAACCTGCCTCCTCCCCTTCATCCACACTGATTGAAGTGGATTTAACAAGTGATATTAATAAGGGATCATAGCTTTCAGCTGGATTCACCTGGTCAGTCTACGTCAGGGAAAGAGCATGTTTTGTACACTCAGTGTATACTGTATGTATACCTCAATTACCTCATACCCCTGCACATCGACTCGGTAATGGTACCCTGTGTAGTATATAGCAACGTTATCGTTACTCTTTGTGTATTTATTATTACGTGTTTTACTTTTCTATTATTTCTCTATTGTCTTTCTCTCTGTATTGCTGGGAAGGGCCCGTAAGTAAGAGTTTCACAGTCTACACCTGTTATTTACCAAGCATGTGATGAATAAAATTTGATTTGATAAGATCACAATGGCACTCAAAAGCAAACCAGAGTGCTCCTTGTCACAACAGATTTGGCATCTCTCCTCCAATGTGAAATGTTTAGAGTCTCTGTCAAACCTTTCTGGCACAGGGCCCAGTCAGTGAATGAATGTATAGCTCCTATGGCACCTTGGTGATTTGTTATCCAAAGGAGTGTTTAAATAAGGTGTTTAGGCAACATTAATCTATCGACCAACCAAAAAAAACACTCAGGTGTTTCCGAGAAAATGACTCTAAAGTGTCTCTCTTGGAATCGTGAAGTGGTTCCATTCAGCCACAGCTGAGAAGTATCAACCCCACACACTTAGACACACACACGCACACACATAAACACACACGCACACACATAAACACACACACACACACACACACACACACACACACACACACACACACACACACACACACACACACACACACACACACACACACACACACACACACACACACACACACACACACACACACACACACGCACACACTCCTGGCACTCTTAGCTGTTGAAACATGATGACTATAATCAAATAAGAGTTTGTGTGTGTGTGTGTGTGTGTGTGTATGTGTGTGTGTGAGGGCACAAACTCATGGATTCAATCTAGCTTTAAATACTCTGTCACTGTCTGTAGAATGTAATCGCTGGATAACCAACTGGTTGTTACATACAGTACATCACCCTCAATGTATAATCATAATCACAGCTTGATTTCTGTGTTGGGGTTAAGTGGTTAATTGCTAGATTCCGTATGGATGGGAAAAATGTCTGCTTATAGTATACCTACATTTCAATGGACGTATCATTTAGTTATGTGATTTAGTGTTGTATTATACAATGGGTGGGTTTTATCCTGGATGCTGATTGGTTTAAATCGCATTGCAGCTGGTGTCTAATCCACAAGTTACCGCCGGTTAAATCTATGACGTTGAAAGGCCTATTTACTCTGTTCCGTCTGACTGTGCAATCCACTGTCTCATCAGCCCAGCCAGACAATTTCTAAACTTGATCTCCACTATAAAAAGCATCAAGACATTATCTCCCATTTCTTTTAGACTAGCATTTGGTTTTCAACAGTGGAGATTTGTTTAAACATTGCAGTCTGTCTCTCCGACATTTGCAATATTGCTTCAATATTATATTAGATCTCCAGCTGTCCCATAGTAATGAACGTGTCGGGAGTCGGGACAATACTGACAGCTTTTCTCAGCCAGTCGAAATCATGAATCAGCAGGCATCATTTTTATGGATATATACAACGAAATGTCAGTAGAAAACAGGTAAAACTAAAGGAAGTGCAGCTAGTTTGCAGTCTTTGAAGTGATTGTGTTAGCTGTGTTGTTGGCGAACAGTGTCCTGACGAGAGAGCACATTTTCTATGCCAGGTGAAATCGCACCTCATTAGATAGATAGATAGATAGATAGATAGATAGATAGATAGATAGATAGATAGATAGATAGATAGATAGATAGATAGATAGATAGATAGATAGATAGATAGATAGATAGATAGATAGATAGATAGATAGATAGATAGATAGATAGATAGATAGATAGATAGATAGATAGATAGATAGATAGATAGATAGATACTTTATTGTCAAGCAGCTACAACAAAACACAGGGCAGGTGCAAAATGCCACAACGAAAGTACACAAAAGAGAGATACATGATACATAGAGCGGCAGTATGAAAGAGTATAGAAATACATGATATCTGGAGTGCAAAAAAAGCTATAAAAAGACATTGCATAGTATGGGTGGTTGGCTGAATATGTACACTATACATTGGTGGATGTTGGATGGTTAACTATACTATACAGGTCGATGGCAGAGAAATACTTCAGTAGCTAAAAATGCGTATGATATGAGCGAGGGTAATAATAGTTTACTTAATAGACAGACTGGCTAAATGAACAGGTAAGTGAATATTTTGCATGGTTAAATTAGCTGTACAGGTAAATATACAGTTATATTTACAGATAAGTGAATAAGTGAATTAGCTCATTGTTATGGATGTTTCCAAATAAATGTCTCTAGAAAACAGCTTAAACAAATGCAAATGCAGCTACTTTGCTGTTATTTTGGCTGCACTGTTTGTTGTGACCGAAAGTTAGCCGTAGTTGGTTAGCTAGCAAGCAAGGGATAAGAACGTTGCCAGTCAGTATGGCAATTGAACATTTAGAACGTCCATAAATACAGAACAAAACGACTTAACGACAGGGCCATGTCTCTGGCAACCGAACCGATAGAAAGAACAACCAGCCGGCATTGGGTAGCAACCTTAGATTTGTGTTGGGACTATATCTCGTGAAAGGATGAAATTGTGTTTTTTATTAAAATATGTCAATATGTCAATATGAAAATATGAAAATATGTCTCGGGCAATATCACTTAATTATATGTGCATGTTTCTGAAAGGAGAGAATACAAACTCTCTTCACATGTGACAGTCATGATATCATGATATCAGTGTTTAGGGTTTTGTACTGATACATGACCATCCTCTCTCTGGCAGGAAAGCCAAGCCTGAAGTGTCTATTCAAGCAAGCTTTTATTGTCATCTTCCAAACAATAAACAATAAACTAGCCCTAAACCTAACCCTAGCTTCATGTTGAAATCCCAACTCAATCCTAACCCTAGCCTCAACCCTAACCCTTACCCTAACTTCATGTCCACATCCCTGCTCAACCCTAACCATAGCCTTAAACCTAACCCTAACTCTAAACTTAGCTTCATGTCCAAATCCCTGCTCAATCCTACAGATGTAGGATCTTAATTGGAGCACCCTGTTGCAGGAGAACTTGCAGTGTATTTTAGGTTTATTAAAAAGGCTTCTGAAGTTCATAATTTCCACTTTGAAATTACAGACTTGATTTTCCCTTACGAAATGTCCATTAATTTTAATCCACACAATAATTCACATTTCCTGTTGCTGCAGGATAATTTTCCTGCTGTAGCAAACTGGCTCAAATTAAGATCCTACGTTTGTAACCCTAGCCTCAAGCCTAACCCTAACCATAGCTTAATGTCCACATCCTGACTCAATCCTAACCCTAAAGGCGTCCAAATACTAGGTTTGATTTGCTCCTATCAGAACTCGGCTAGGCTAAGTGAGTGTCTGTGCCTCACATACTCCCTCAAAAAAACTTTGTTTGAAAAATGTGAAAAAAACTGCAATATTACTGTTTGTCCCTCTTAAGACCACACAGCAACAAGTCAATATACACTAAGTTTACAAAACATTAAGAACACCTGCTCTTTCCATGACAGACTGACCAGGGGAATCCAGGTGAACGCTATGATCCCTTATTGTTAAATCCACTTCAATCAGTGTAGATGAAGGGGAGGAGACAGGTTAAATAAGTATTTTTAAGCCTTGAGACATTTGAGACATGGATTGTGTATGTGTTCCATTCAGAGAGTGAATGGGCAAGACAAATATTTAAGTGCCTTTGAACGCTTTATGGTAGTAGGTGCCAGGTGCACTCAACAGTTTCCAGTGTGTATCAAGAATGGTCCAGCACCGAAAGGACATCCAACCACCTTGACAAAACTGTGGGAAGTGTTGGAGTCAACATGAGCCAGTATTCCTGTGGAAGACTTTTATCATTAGGAAGGTGTTCCTAAAGTTTTGTACACTCACTGTACACTTCCTCAAAAGAATCCAAATTAATATAAGATAAATCAAGAAATCTGTAATCAATTTTGACGTTTTGACAAGGAATTCTTAGTTGTGTAATTTTACATCTAAGATGTTTGGTGGAGAATTCCTCAAGTGAAAATATGTGCATGAAAACTAGTAATCTCTCGTTGAATGACAACAAACACTTCATTGAAGATTTCCTTCTGTTGACCAATCACCGCCGAAAGGGAACTTCGACTAGCTTCAAGAAAAAACTTTGTGTGCTCGAAAAGCCCCCCAAAAACTGCAGAACGCTGCAAAACACCAAAACTAACAAAAACGTCACAAAATATTGTCATGATATACAGTATGTGCAAATTGTTTTTACTGGAAAGCATACGGTAAGCTTAACCCCAACCTACAGGCAACTTCTTTGGAACACAGTTTTGCTACTTTGTAATGAAATACTGGGCGGCATTTGGGTGGTGAATGTAATCACAATAACGCCCACACACTGTGTGTTGAATGGAATACTCTACACTTCCTGTCTGGTTAGGAAGTAAAAACAGGGGAGTGTCTGTTGTCCAGTGCAGGGTCGTAAAGCTCTGTCTCATAATCAGTCCCTCCAGGCAAAAAATGCTTGATTTTGCTGCTGCATTTCTGACATTTTGCATGGCAATATGCAATTAATTTGACCACTTTGTCAGGAAAATATTTGTTGATATGTGGCTTGATTGAACCATATATTGCAGGAAATGTGTGGTCATTAGTTGAAATTGCGAGCCATCTTTTTTACTGCAGCGATGGATCAGTTTTATTCTATAATATTGCGATGATTTGACTGTTTTATGTGGAAATAGTGCAGTGATTGGTCAACTTTGCAAGCCCTCTCATAATATGCAGGGAATTTTTGATTTTGCCCCCCAAAAATGCAATCGCAGAATCGTGGAATCCTGGAGGGACTGCATAATGGTCTCTGTGGTGAAAGGAAAACACCAGAGACACTTCAGTAAAAATGTATGTCCATTTTACACTACATGATCAAAAGTATGTGGACACCTGACCGTCGAACATCTTGTTCCAAAATCATGGGCATTAATATGGAGTTGATCCCCCCTTTGCTGCTATAACAGCCTCCACTCTTCTGGGAAGGCTTTCTACTAGATGTTTCTACTAGATGTTGTGACAATGCTGCAGGGAATTGCTTCCATTCAGCCTCAAGAGCATTAGTGAGGTCGGGCACTGATTTTGGGCGATTAGGCCTGGCTCACAGTCGGTGTTCCAATTCATCCCAAAGGTGTTTGATGGGGTTGAGGTCAGGGCTCTGTGCAGGCCAGTCAAGTTCTTCCACACCCATCTCGACAAACCATTTCTGTATGGACCTCACTGCACGGGGGCATTGCTGAAACAAGAAAGGGCCTTGCCCAAACTGTTACCACAAAGCTGGAAGCACAAAAGCATCTAGAATGTCATTGTATGCTGTAGCATAAAAATGTCCCTTCACTGGAACTAAGGGGCCCAGCCCGACCATTATTCCTCCTCCACCAAGCTTTACAGTTGGCACTATGCATTGGGGCAGGTAGCATTCTCCAAGCATCTGCCAAACCCAGATTTGTCCCCCGGACTGCCAGATGGTGAAGAGTGATTCCTCACTCCAGAGAACGCGTTTCCACTGCTCCAGAGTCCAATGGCACAAGCTTTACACCACTCCAGCCAACGCTTGGCATTGCACATGGTAATCTTCGGCTTGTGTGCAGTTGCTCGGCCATGGAAACCCATTTCATGAAGCTCCCGTTGTGCTGACGTTGCTTCCAGAGGCAGTTTGGAACTCGGTAGTGAGTAAAGCTACGTGCTTCAGCACTCGGTGGTCCCATTCTCTTGTTGCTCCTACAAATTTCCACTTACAGTTGACCGGGGCCGCTCTAGCAGGGCAGAAAGTTGACCAACTGACTTGACAAAACCTCTCTGTGGCCGGGTTTCCTGATAGCGATGGAACTTAGGCTTACAAGTGTTTTAACGATGCGTCTTCCCTACAACGGCCGAAGAGAGAGCGTTTGCTAAGTGCGAACTATTTCACAATACTGATGACTGATCAGCTCCTAGAGAGATATTAACACCTATGGCTGCAAATATTGAGGCGGCTTATTCTAATGTTTACCCTGTTATAATGCACTAAATCAAGATTTGGCGCATCATTGCGCACATGTTAGGCTACACATCATGAAATATATTGATTGAAAAATTACAGACATTAGCCAAATAGCTAAATAAAACTAAATTGAAGGAACATGAATTTGTTTCAATATCATTGAAATATATATGCCTATGTAGCCTATACTGTAGGTAGGCTGTTTACCTTTTAATGCAGTCGTTCTCGGTTTTCATTTGAAGCATCTTTTTATCCTTCTCGTTTGTAACAATTGCAAAGACATTGGCAACTTTGTATTTGTAGTCAACTTCGTTGTGAAGTTTTTTTAATTTAACCTTTATTTAACTAGGCAAGTCAGTTAAGAACAAATTCTTGCTACAGGGGCTGAACCTTATACGGCCTACCTACAGGTTCAGCCCCTGTAGCAAATTAGCTGTACTACAGATATTTAACGATTCTCTTATGAAGGTTCTAATGATGAGCTTAGACTTAACATGCTTTTGGGAAACCGGGCCCTGGACCGTTATATACCCATCCCACAAAATGCTGCATTCACATCCCAATCTTAAATGAACGTGTTAGAGTCAGACTAATAACAACATGTTGCTTGTGATATTAAGCATGAATACCTCCTTCTATGAAATGTAGTGCTTTCCACTTAGGAATGTGCTGGTAAATTAGATATTTTCAAAGCAGCATGCCTTAGATTATCCTCCCATTATCAGCTGGCATTCCATGGTTTTTCCTCTTCTAATTGACTGGAAGCATCTGCTTGCAAGGCAGCACAGTGTCTGCTCTTAAAGAGACTGAGAGACATGGCGCTATGGGCCTCTCTAGTCTACCAGCCACTGGACTGGCACTGAGCTTTGTGGGTGCCACTCTGCATTTTGAACAGATAGAGGAAGGAAGGTTTTGCTTTGGTACAGCAAGTAGGCAGAAAAAAAAATCTCTAAGTATATTAGATTTCTCCTTCTGATTTAAAAAAGCAACATGGACCGAATACTCACTAATGGTAATTAATTGAATAAAGCAGGTCTTCGAGAGAGAGACAACATGTTTAGAGAGGTAAAGGGAAAGAGGCCCAATGCCAGGCCGGGCTGTCCAGGGTTGGAGAGCCTGGCTGGGGGGACATCCAGCATTGAGCTCTGCCACAGGGGTCTGGAGGAGCCCAACATCCAGAGGAAAGACTACATATTTATCTTGATTAGCACATGAAGTCCCTATATTGTGTGCTAATAATGATTACATTTCTGTAGCTCTCAGCAAATGTCTGTGGTTTGTACTATAACGTTTGATTAGAACGTAACATTAGTCAACAAGAGCAAGGTGGTTAAGGGTCAAAATTTGATGGTCACATTAGGAGAAAACACTCCTGTCGCTGCCATACACAGTTAAAGAAGTGGTGTGACTCCAATTTTTAACAGGTCCCTTACTCAATGAACATCTCAGGATGTGTTCCTTTGAAACCAAAAAGCAAAAAAAACTGTAAGTTGAAGTGTTTTAACATTGCAGCTGCGTTGGCTTAGGGGTTGATAGAGGCCCTAGACAGGACAGCCTTGTTGCCCTGGACCAAGAGGATGACTCTGGACAGCTAATAACATCAGAGAGCAACAGTAAAGTGGTTAGCTGGCGGTGTCTGAACGTTGCCACAAAGCAGCGCTTTCAAAGCAGCCTGACTCCCCATCAGAGATGTGGGCAGAAATTAAGTTAAAAGTTTTATTAGTCATATGTACGAAATGCTTACATGCAGGTTCCTTCTCCACAATGCAACAACAATAAGAAATAATAAAATATAATAATATGAACATAAAGTAAATGGTTCAGTAGAATATAATAAACATTTTAGCATTAGTATATTACAGGAAGGTACAATTATAATACAGGAAGGCACAATTTATAGCCCAGCATTTAAACTTTTTTTGGGGAAGGGTGGGATGGGGGGCAGTGTATAAACTGAGCAGTATAATAAGAGTCTGGTAGCAAACGTTGTGATGAGTGTGTAGCATGAATGTATATGTGTGCATGTGTGTGTGTGTGTGTGTGTGTGTGTGTGTGTGTGTGTGTGTGTGTGTGTGTGTGTGTGTGTGTGTGTGTGTGTGTGTGTGTGTGTGTGTGTGTGTGTGTGTGTGTGTGTGTGTGTGTGTGTGTGTGTGTGTGTACAGTATGTCTGTGAAGGTGTGCGCATGAGTGAGTGTATGTATGCTAAGATGCAGAGAATTAGAGCAGGTGGTCAGTCCAGTTCAAGTGTTCAGCAGTCTGATGGCTTGTAGATAGAAACTGTCTCTGAGCCTGTTGGTATGAAAAGCCAATGTGGCTGCAGCTAACTAATACCCTGGTCTCATTATTTCTGACTGTATACCATATCATATACAGTGCCTTCAGAAAGTATTCTGACCCCTTGACCTTTTCCACATTTTGTTACATTACAGCCTTATTGTCACGACCCCTATTCCCTGAGTCTGTTTTTGTGTCTGTCTTGTTTGTTTATTGTCCGTCTCATTGTACCGGGGTCAGTTGCCTGGTTACAGATGAGTGGGCGGGGCTACATACATCCTGAGCCCGTCATGTCTTCCTGATCACTACGCACCTGTTCCAGATCTACGGTCATCACTATTTAAGAGACGACCTGACATCCAGTCCCCGCCGGATCGTTAAGTCACATAGTATGTGTAATCTGCGTACCAGCCATCTGAGTCCGAAATTAGTACCAGTTGTTAAATTTTGCTTGGTCGCATTATACCCTGCTCAGTAACCCCGTCTGTACTCTGTTTAGGAATCCTGCCTGGATATATTCTTCATCACGCTGCACTCTACTCACCTCTTCCTCCACTCACCTGGGATATGGATTCGAACTAGCACGCCACACGGAACACTTATCTGACACCTACCTGGATACTCAATCACCAGCCTACCAAACCAACTCTCTATTCAACCACCTCCTCATCAACATTTACCTATGATCACTCTTCAATAAATATCACCATATACTTACGTTGCCCGGTCTGCGTTTGGGTTCCTATCACAAATCCTGACACTTATTCTAAAATGGATTAAGTAAAACAATTTCCTCAGCAATCTACAAACAATATCCCATAATGACAAAGCAAAAACAGTTTTTTTGAAATGTTTATAAATGTATTAAAAACCAAAAACAGAAATACCAGAAGTTTTCATAAACTTTCATAAATTCATTAAGGCGCTTAATTTTTCAACCAATCCACAGATTCCATGTTAACAAACTATAGTTTTGGCAAGTCAGTTAGGACATCTACTTTGTGCATGACACAAGTAATTCTTCAAACAATTGTTTACAGACAGATTATTTCAATTATAATTCACTATATCACAATTCCAGTGGGTCAGAAGTTCACATACACTAAGTTGACTATGCCTTTAAAAAGCTTGGAAAATTCGAGAAAATTATGTAATGGCTTTATAAGCTTCGGATAGGCTAATTGACATAATTTGAGTCAATTGGTGGTGTACCTGTGGATGTATTTCAAGGCCTACCTTCAAACTCAGTGCCTCTTTGCTCGACTTCATGGGAAAATCTAAAGAAATCAGCCAAGACCTCAGAAAAAGTCTGGTTCATCCTTGGGAGCAATTTCCAAACACCTGAAGGTACCACGTTCAACTTCGTTGGGAAGTTTGTATTGTACAAACAATAGTACGCAAGTATAAACACCATGGGACCACGCAGCCGTCATACCGCTCAGGAAGGAGACGCGTTCTGTCTCCTAGAGATGAACGTACTTTGTTGCGAAAAGTGCAAAACAATCCCAGAACAACAGCAAAGGACCTTGTGAAGATGCTGGAGGAAACAGGTTGAAGAGTATCTATATCCACAGTAAAACGAGTCCTATATCAACATAACCTGAAAGGCCGCTCAGCAAGGAAGAAGCCACTGCTCCAAAACCGCCATAAAAAAGCCAGACTACGGTTTGCAACTGCACATGGGGACAAAGTTCGTACTCTTTGGAGAAATGTCCTCTGGTCTGATTAAACAAAAATAGAACTGTTTGTCCATAATGACCATCATTATGTTTGGAGGAAAAAGGGGGAGGCTGGTGTAACTGAGTGTAAGAACGCCATCCCAACCGTGAAGTATGGGAGTGGCAGCATCATGTTGTGGGGGTGCTTTGCTGCAGGAGGGACTGGCGCACTTCACAAAATAAATGGCATCATGAGGAAGGAAAATTATGTGGATATATTGAAGCAACGTCTCAAGGCATCAGTCAGGAAGTTATAGCTTGGTCGCAAAGGGGTTTCCAAATGGACAATGACCCCAAGCAAAATTCCAAAGTTGTGTAAAAATGGCTTAAGGACAACAAAGTCAAGTTATTGGAGTGGCCATCACAAAGCCCTGACCTCAATCTTATAGAAAATTTGTTGGTAGAACTGAAAAAGCGAGCAAGGACACCTACAAACCTGACTCAGTTACACCAGTTCTGTCAGGAGGAATTGGCCAAAATTCGCCCAACTTATTGTGGGAAGCTTGTGGAAGGCTACCCGAAACGTTAAACAATTTAAAGGCTATGCTACCAAATACTAATTGAGTGTAAACGTCTGACCCACTGGGAATGTGATGAAAGAAATAAAAGCTGAAATAAATCATTTTCTATACTATTATTCTGACATTTCAAATTCTTGAAATAAAGTTATGATCGTAACTGACCTAAAACAGGGAATTTTTTACTAGGATTAAATGTCAGGAATTGTGAAAAACTGAGTTTAAATGTATTTGGTTAAGGTGTATGTAAACTTCCGACTTCAACTTTACCTTATTTACATAATTATTCAGACCCATTGTTATGAGACTCGAAATTGAGTTCAGGTGCATCATTGATCATCCTTGAGATGTTTCTACAACTGGATTGGAGTCCACCTGTGGTGAATTCAATTGATCGGACATGATTTGGAAAGGCACACACCTGTCTATATAAGGTCCCACAGCTGACAGTTTATGTCAGAGCAAAAACCAAGCCATGAGGTCGAAGGAATTGTCCATAGAAATCCGAGGCAGGATTGTATCGAGGCACAGATCTGGGGAAGGGTACCAAAACATTTATGTTGGATTGAAGGTCCTCAAGAACACAGTGGTCTCCATCATTCTTAAATGTAAGAAGTTTGTAACCACCAAGACTCTTCCTAGAGCTGGCCGCCCGGCCAAACTGAGCAATCGGGGGAGAAGGGCCTAGGTAAGGAAGGTTACCAAGAACCCGATGGTCACTCTGATAGAGCTCTAGAGTTCCTCTGTGGAGATGGGAGAACCTTCCAGAAGGACAACCATCTCTGCAGCACTCCACCAATTAGGCCTTTATGGTAGAGTGGCCAGACGGAAGCCACTCCTCTGTAAAAGGCACATGACAGCCCGCTTGGAGTTTGCCAAAAGGCACCTAAAGACTCTCAGGCCATGAGAAACAAGATTCTTTGGAATGATGAAACCAAGATTGAATGCCAAGCGTCATGTCTGGAGGAAACCTGGCACCATCCCTATGGTGAATCATGGTGGTGGCAGCATCATGCTGTGGGGATGTTTTTCAGCGGCAGGGACTGGGAGACTAGTCAGGATCGAGGGAAAGATGAACGGTATAGAGAGATCCTTTCATGAAAACTTGCTCCATAGCGCTCAGGACCTCAGACTGGGGCGAAGGTTCACCATACAACAGGACAACGACCCTAAGCACAAAGCCAAGACAATGCAGGAGTGGCTTTGTGACAAGTCTCTGAATGTCCTTGAGTGGCCCAGCCAGAGCCCAGACTTGAACCCAATCTAACATCTCTGGAGACACCTGAAAATAGCTGTGCAGCGATGCTCCCCATCCAACCTGACAGAGCTTGAGAGGATCTGCAGAGAAGAATGGGAGAAACTCCCCAAATACAGCCAAGCTTGTAGCATCGCACCCAAGAAGACAAGGCTGTAATCAGTTGTTGCCTTCTCACCAAGCTGCTTGCCTATTGTCCTGTAGCCCATCCCAGCCTTGTGCAGGTCTACAATTTTATCCCTTATGTCCTTACACAGCTCTCTGGTCTTGGCCATTGTGGAGAGGTTGGAGTCTGTTTGATTGAGTGTGTGGACAGGTGTCTTTTATACAGGTAACGAGTTCAAACAGGTGCAGTTAATACAGGTAATGAGTGGAGAACAGGAGGGCTTCTTAAAGAAAAACTAACAGGTCTGTGAGAGCCGGAATTCTTACTGGTTGGTAGGTGATCAAATACTTATGTCATGCAATAAAATGCAAATTAATTATTAAAAAATCATACAATGTGACTTTTTTGTTTTAGATTCCGTCTCTCACAGTTGAAGTGTACCTATGATAAAAATTACAGACCTCTACATGCTTTGGAAAACCTGCAAAATCGGCAGTGTATCAAATACTTGTTCTCCCCCACTGTATGTGGTTGTCCCACCTGCTAAATGACAAAAATGTAAAATGTTTATGTTTTATATACAGATCTCATATTACTGTATTGAATTCCATCCCAGCTAAAGATAAATCTATCATTTGTACATTTCTTTATAAAAATTATAGTTATTTGTTACATTTGACTGTGTAAAACCTAGCAGTACTACTTATTTCTCTGCGTGTGAAGCGGAAACTATCCATGTGATAGATTGTAAACAAATACACATCCCATGCCATGATTAGATAGTGAAAAAACACACCAATCTCTTTCATAATTTCTTTAAACAATTAAAGCTAATTTACCAATATTTCTGAAAATGTCTATATAGTGTTTTGGAAAGAACCTCTTCATATGCTTGTTGTTATATCAATGTTCCTGTCAGGCTCTGGCCATAGAGAAGCATTTTGCTACACTATTTAGCCATGGTCAGAGCCTGACAGATCTAGTATTCTAGTTCTGTGTGGTGTTGTGTTGGGTCCCCAATTAGAGGCAGCTGCTATGCGTTGTCTCTGATTGAGGATCGTATATTAGTTGTAATGTCCCACACCTTAGTGTGGTTCATTGTCTTGTCTATGTCCGTCTTGGAGGAGTAAGTGTATTTACGTTTGTTATACGTCGTTATTGTTTTGTATAGTTTGTCAAGTATATTTATCATTAAACAATTATGTCAAACTATTAATGCGCTGCGCCTTGGTCTATTTACACACCCAGTCGTGACAGTTCCGACTTATCGTCCATACATCTGACTAGTTCCCCTCTTATCAAACAATTATGCTCCTCTACAGGCATGAATTTTATCATAATGCAGCCACACAGGCTCTCTTGTCCAAAGCCAATATGTCTTAGGCATTACTTTATCTTTCATCAGAGGCACTGCACAGGCCTTTCAACCAACAACTCTTTCAGTGGTCAGTGGCCAGCTGGGGCTAAGGTTGAGGATGGGGCTGAGTCTAAGGCTGAGGATGGGGCTGGCACTTGGGCTAAAGGCTGGGGCTGTGGTTGAGGCTGGAGGGGACAGAGGAGAACGTGGCCAATGGCGGAAGTGCCTCTTTCTGACTTAAAAAGAAAAGAAAAAGCTGTCAAAGGGATGAGTTTGCACAAGAGGTGGTGCCCCCTCTGACCTCCAATGCTAGAGGGGTCTGAGTCCAACCCAGCCAGTGGTACCATCCCTGGGTCTTGAGAAAGCCCTTAAGGTTGTAATGTTCTGGTTATAAACCAACCTGCAAACAATGAGGGCTGTGTGGCACCCTAATGCTCCGTTACTACTTACCCTGCTACATCTGGATCAAAGCAAGCCTGGATGCTCTCTCTCTCTCTCTCTCTCTCTCTCTCTGTCTCTCATCTACAAACAGTTGATGTAGGGTGATGAGTGATTTATAAAACAGAGAACAGAGAGAGAACGTTGTTTAGCTCTTCATAGTGTGTTGCAAAATGCTCTAATTGCAGGAAACCTTAGTGTCATCAAGGATGGCAGGGTGGAATAATCATGGCTATTTGTTTGTGCAGCAGACACACCGATTGCCTTTTAATGGCCAAACCCTGTGCGGTGCTTACCAGTACCCTGGCTTAAAGTATATTTTTAGAACCTTTCGGAAAATATTTCTGTTCCCCTTTATCTTCCTCCTCTGTGAGGCGGTATGATGTTCAGGGAAGTTGAGACGGTATGATGTTCAGGGAAGTTGAGACGGTATGATGTTCAGGGAAGTTGAGACGGTTTGATGTTCAGGGAAGTTGAGACGGTATGATGTTCAGGGAAGTTGAGACGGTATGATGTTCAGGGAAGTTGAGACGGTTTGATGTTCAGGGAAGTTGAGACGGTATGATGTTCAGGGAAGTTGAGACGGTATGATGTTCAGGGAAGTTGAGACGGTATGATGTTCAGGGAAGTTGAGACGGTATGATGTTCAGGGAAGTTGAGACGGTTTGATGTTCAGGGAAGTTGAGACGGTATGATGTTCAGGGAAGTTGAGACGGTATGATGTTCAGGGAAGTTGAGACGGTATGATGTTCAGGGAAGTTGAGACGGTATGATGTTCAGGGAAGTTGAGACGGTATGATGTTCAGGGAAGTTGTTGGATGATGTGGACGATGATGAAATAAAACACTCCTCATGTCTGCTCTGCAGTTATGCAAGAAATTAAATGCTGACTTAATCAAAGGCAATAGTTTATCCACTGGTAGAAATGTTTTGCCTGACCCCTCTCAGAGGCAAGGTTAAAGGTCAAATTACTAAAAGGGATTTTCAAGATGGCCGCAGGTGATGCCCAGTCCTCACCAGTGCTCCAGGGCAGGTACTTCTTGGTATTCTAACTGTCAACAAACAACAAAAGCTGCCTTGTCCACCAGGATGCATTGTTACCACTGATTCCACATATCTGGAGGGGAGTGACGGGGCACGGAGGGGGTCGAACAGGGGAGTCAGATCGGACGAGGGTGGTAGGACAAGAGGGTTGAAGTCCCTCTAGCGATGTCCTAATCCACGGCCCCCCATGGGGAGTCAATTTAGGTGGAACGGATCCTATTCACCCTCCACTCCCCCTCAGTGCTTAGCAGGGCAATGATCAACGAGGAGGAGAGGAGAAAGGGGGTGCTGGGTGGAAGAGAGGAGGAGAGGAGAGAGGGGGGGATGGATTGATGGAGGAGAGGAGAAAGGAATGTTCTGGTCCTCTCTCAGCTCTGCTCTTCTCACCCCTCAGATCTTGTACTCTTACAGGCTTCCTTCATTCTCCCCTCAAGGCTTTCTAAACTGCTCCTCTCTCACCCCATCCACCGCCTCACACACACACACACACAGTAGTGGTTGTGCAACAGATTACACCCCAGATCTGCTTTACTCATGCTTAATTACATTAATTACAATAATTACAATATCAGTCGTTAGTAGCTCGTTAATTATGAATGAAGATGTAATGACACCTCCATTAATATTTAATTAAAGGGCAATAAAGTGTTATTTGGCAGCGCTACAAAACTAGACATTAATAAAGGAATGTTCTCAGCCTTAATTAAGGAGAAGATAGATAGATAGATAGATAGATAGATAGATAGATAGATAGATAGATAGATAGATAGATAGATAGATAGATAGATACATATTATAAAAATAATATGCAATCATTCTGTTTTATTTGCACATGTAATAAACACAGTTAATTATTGACCATTTGTCATAGATCACAGGTAATTATTGAAAATATTTAATTTCACACACAGACGCACGCACGCACGCACGCACGCACGCACACACGCACGCACAAGAAACAGTGGGCAATAGGTCTAGAGATTATTGTGGGAAAGTGGGAAAGTATTCTACAAAAAGGCTACATCAAATGGACATTCCCAACTGAAACAGGTTTTGTAGCTAACGAAGAGTATAGGCAGTAGAAAACAGAGAGATCATTCTGGGAATGTGTCATATCATCTGCAATATTAGAGAATTACTTTTATTGGGAGGATCAATGTGTTTGCTGTCAACCAGATGACAAAGGCCAGTAAGGCCCCTCTTTCTTTGTGCACTTATCCTAATTGTCTTGTGTTCTTTGTTTTATGTATTGTGGGCCTAGTAGATGTGAAAAACAAACATTTAGGGCACATTTATACACATGACACAACTGTGTAAAAACATCAGAGAGGCCAGAGCAGAGCAGGACAGTGTGTGTGTGCGTGCGTGTTAACACCCGGGCCTGCTCGGACAACAATCACGTAGCTTTGTATACCAAGCTTGTCTGCACCGTGTAAATCCTGGCTTCCCAGAAGCACTCTCAGCCACAGCCCATCCCACCAGTGCTATGTGGGATTGTATCCAGAGGTTCCCTACCCTCAGCTCGGCTATGCGAGCGGGCACAGTCCATCGCCAGGAAACACCCATGTGGGGCCATTGAGATGGTAAAGCAGGCTTGTTTACACAAGTTTCCCTTTTCTTCTCTCTGTAGTCACCAGTTAATGAAACAAAAGGCCTATATGGTCCTGGTCTGTAGGCTGTACAGTGGGCTGGGCCGACAGGGCTGTGATTCAGCATGCGCTGGGGCTGGTTGGTCTGTGAATGCATGTTTACCACAGTAGGAGTGAGCATTGTTTTAACCCAGAAAAAATTATGTGATCTGTGTACATTTCAGCCTTTATTTTGACAATAACATCTCAGCAAAGAAAGAGGCATTGGAAAGCTTGAAATAATATGTTGGGGGTAGTTGTCAGGGTCCATAATACACACAATACACGTAAACCCCCACAAAATGCTAATAGAACTGAAAAATAAAGATACTTTGCAGAGAATATGAAGTGTACAGAAGGGATACAGGAATAATCTGACTCTCCAGGAAGGGTCTGTGAGTGACACAGGAGTCTGTGTCCGTGGTAACGTCATGTAATGAACCGGTCAGAGTGAGGCGAGGCGGACATGATCGATGTCTCCTTTGCATTGATGAACAGCTCCAGGGAAGGACAGTGAACTACAGATCTGTGTTGATGAAGTAGCTGACTAAATCATCGTAATAAGGCCTCTTATAGGCCTAAACAGCCTCAACATGGAACATGGATTATGTACGGTATGTAAGATGTTTTCCTTTGTAAGTAAAAAGAAGATGTGCTGATCAGTAGTCTCCATATTTTTAAGTACATGTGTATCTAAATGCAGAATCTAAGGCTACTTCCTCTGCCCCATGACTTCGTCTAGAATCCTGTTAATTTGTATCTTTATCATGTAAGACTTAATATGCAATTTTAGTAATCACCGCAATTTTTGGCTCTGTATTTCTATTGCGTCTTTTTATCTCGTTTCCTACATCTGACATTAGGCTTTAGACTTGGTGATGTAGAAACCTGAGATCTGCTGCACATAATCAGCTGATGACTCTCTATCCTGCAGAACATATTTGCATAACATTATCACTCATCTGCAGTGACCCCGAAGGATGAGCTAAGCTACGTTACTAATAGGCTTCTCTTAATGCTAATATATAAATCTCTGATATATATCCTCCCTGACATTAATGACTAAATGTTACTTCTCTCAGCCTCGTCATTATTATGATTAAAATTACTTCACTCGAATTTTCTTCCCTTTAAAAATTCAGTTCTGTCTTCCTTTTCCGACTAATATTGTGGATAAAAGATTTCTGCACGTCAGACTTAAAGACATCTAATTTTTCAGTTAGTTTAGTGTGGAAAGTTTCAGGCCAACTCTACTCTGAAAAGATAGACAGGCTTAGAGTTTGAGTTGTGGAGAAACTTATAGGACTTTATTATTATATTATAACAGATTTAGATATGTCCATAACTCATACAAATACACCCTTTCTCAATTCCTCTATTCAAAGTACCAGAGGCTTATTTTATGGAGACCAGTAAAACATTGGAGATCACGGCAGTGGGCAAGGCCCAGGGTTAGGACCATGAGCTGGGGGGATTTCTATACCCAGAAACTCTTGTAATATTACTCATGAAATATTGTAAATTGCAGGGAATAGACTGCTGAGATTGGGGTATTACTGACATCATACTACTGGTTAAAGATAATATTTTAGGAGTGTTATAAGGGACTGGGGGCACAGCTCTTTGGAGGATTAGATATCACTCTTCAGGGCTGGAAGAACAGAACATGGTTCTCTTTGCAGTTCTGGGGGAAGTCATTTTCACAGCTCTCTATAATGTCTCTTAAGTCCCTCTCTCCCCCATCCTCCCCCTCTCTCCTCCTCTCTCACCCCTCCTCCCCCGTCTCAGTTGGTCTGGAAGGCAGACGCAGGCGGGCGGGCGGCAGACAGTTAGGACGGTCTCGGAGGTGATGGTCAGGACGGTCAGCCCTGTGGAACTGATGCTCCTGATTGGCTACTGATGGGCTGGAAAGAGAAAGAGGAAGAGAACTAGGAGAAGCTGAGGCAGCACTTTCCCTCCCAGGGTCTATTAAAAGACAGGCCAGGGCTGTCCCTAATGGCACCCTATTTCCTACATAATGCACTACTTTTGACCAGGGTCCGTAGGTCTCTGGTGAAAGGTAGTGCACTATATAGGGAATAGGGTGCCCGTTGGGACACATTCCAGATCCCCCCTGCTCTCCTCTGCTCCCCCATCCATCCCATCACTCTCCCTTAACACGGGGCCTAATGGAGCAAGGGAGGCTGGGGCATCATTAGCCAGACCCAGGGAGCGAGGCATCCTTTGCCCAGATGAGCGGCACTCCGCTGGGGGGAGAGCAGTCAATGGAGGTGCCCTGCCTGGGAGCCATGGTGGGTGAGAGTATGTGGTACTGTGTGAGGTGTGTGTGTGTGTGTGTGTGTGTGTGTGTGTGTGTGTGTGTGTGTGTGTGTGTGTGTGTGTGTGTGTGTGTGTGTGTGTGTGTGTGTGTGTGTGTGTGTGTGTGTGTGTGTGTGTGTGTGTCTGTGTATGTGTATGTATGTACAGTATGTATGTATGTATGTGTGTGTGTGTCAGTAGACCCTCAGTGCTCCCCTCCCACACGTCTCCTCTAATGAGCAGGTGATTAACGATAATGTCTGTCATTAGTTAAAACAGGTTTCATTATAACGATACAGCCACATTACATTCACAAGACAAGTGGTACGACCACCACTCAACTAACTGTTACTACAACTGACAGTAATCCCCACCGGACCAGAGCTCACACTATTTACACACTATTGTTGTATCTACCTTCTTGCCCTTTGTGCTGTTGTCTGTGCCCAATAATGTTTGTACCATGTTTTGTGCTGCTACCATGTTGTGTTGCTACCATGTTGTTGTCATGTGGTGTTGCTACCAGGCTGTGTTGTCATGTGTTGCTGCCATGCTGTGTTGTTGTCTTAGGTCTCTCTTTATGTAGTGTTGTGATATCTCTCTTGCCATGATGTGTGTTTTGTCATATATTTTTATTTTAATCCCAGCCCCTGTCCCTGCAGGAGGCATTTTGCCTTTTGGTAGGCCACCATTTTAAATAAGATTTTGTTCTTAACTGACTTGCCTAGTTAAATAAAGATGAAATAAAATAATAAACAAAAAATAGAGGCACCTCATTGGATGATGAGTGTCACCAGTGCACACATTGGCAAGAGCTGATGCAAGGAAGAGCCTTTCTGTCCCGTCTCCCTCCGGGGCTGCCTCCTCTCCTGGTCCGGGGCGGCTCCGGCGTTCGACGTCACCGGCTTTCTAGCCGCCACCGTTCCCCTGGCCCATAGTACAGCCTAGTGTCACCACCCAGTTTCCCTTCCCCCGATACTCCCTCTTCTTTCTCATCCTGTCTTCCATTGTGTTGGCCCTGTAAAGGACAACGCTCTGGGTCTTCTGCCAGCCTGTATTACACTGTAATCTGGAGGAATGCTAATAGTTTTCAACCTGACACTACATCCTTCAAGTGTTACCTAAACAGCCCCACCATGGTCGACCCTGCCCTCCCGAGCCACCTCTAGGTCCATTGCTCTCCCCAGCCCTCCCGAGCCACCCCCAGGTCCCCTAGCTCTCCCCAGCTCTCCCCAGCCCTCCCTGCCTTCCTCTGCGCTGCCCTCCCCTCCCCAGCTCAAAGAAACCCACACCCGACGAGACGTGAATGTTTGTGTCACTCTTATTGAGATATCAGTGTCTTTATAGTTAGAAATCCTCCATATTTTAGCCCCCACTCCAGCTGCACCCATAACTCATAGCTTTGGTGGATCTTGAGCAATGTGGATCTGTTTTATTTTGGGGTCTTTACACAGTGTTTCTGTCTGAAAGGCGATACGGGGGCCAGGCGTCGGTGTCAGTGTGGTGCTGCTGATCGGCGCTATTGGAGGAGCAGCAGTAGGCAGCTGCCAATCATATGACTTTCCATTTCTGACACCATTTTGTTAACAGCTTAGGTCTGTACTGCTAAGGCGCAAGTTAAGGCGCAAACAATTCAGAGACATTTTTTGGTAGTTTTTATCTCAGTGATAAGCAGCCTACCAATATGAGAAAATAACCAATTTGACGTTTTACTCGAAGATATAGACAGGTTTAGTATGGTGGAGAGGGGTAGTAGGGTGTGGAGAGGGATAGTAGGGTGGGGTGGAGAGGGGTAGAGGGGGAAGTGTGGTAGAGAGGGGTATAGCAGGGTAGTAAGGTGGGGTAAAGAGGGGTAGTAGGGTGGGGTAGAGTGGGGTGGAGAGAGGTAGTAGGGTGATGTGGAGAGGGGTAGATAGGGGTAGAGGGGGTAGATAGGGGTAGAGAGGGGTAGACAGGGGTAGAGAGGGGTAGAGAGGAGTAGTAGGGTGGGGTAAAGAGGGGTAGAGAGGAGTAGAGAGGGGTAGAGAGGGGTACAGAGGGATAGCGAGGGGTAGAGAGGGGTAGAGAGAGGTAGTAGGGTGGGGTAAAGAGGGGTAAAGAGGGGTAGTAGGGTGGGGTAAAGAGGGGTAGAGAGGAGTAGTAGGGTGGGGTAAAGAGGGGTAGAGAGGAGTAGAGAGGGGTAGAGAGGGGTACAGAGGGATAGCGAGGGGTAGAGAGGGGTAGAGAGAGGTAGTAGGGTGGGGTAAAGAGGGGTAGAGAGGGGTAGTAGGGTGGGGTAAAGAGGGGTAGAGAGGGGTAGTAGGGTGGGGTAAAGAGGGGTAGAGAGGGGTAGTAGGGTGGGGTAAAGAGGGGTAGAGAGGGGTAGTAGGGTGGGGTAAAGAGGGGTAGAGTGGGGTAGAGAGGGGTAGTAGGGTGGGGTAAAGAGGGGTAGAGAGGAGGAGTAGAGGGGTAGAGAGGGGTAGAGAGGGTAGAGAGGGATAGAGAGGAGTAGAGAGGGGTAGAGAGGAGTAGAGAGGGGTAGAAGGTGGTAGAGAGGGGTAGAGTGGAGTAGAGAGGGATAGAGAGGAGTAGAGAGGGGTAGAGAGGAGTAGAGAGGGGTAGAAGGTGGTAGAGAGGGGTAGAGAGGGTAGAGAGGGATAGAGAGGAGTAGAGAGGGGTAGAGAGGAGTAGAGAGGGGTAGAAGGTGGTAGAGAGGGGTAGAGTGGAGTAGTAGGGAGGGGTAAAGAGGGGTAGAGAGGGGTAGAGATGAGTAGAGAGGGGTAGAGAGGGTAGAGAGGGGTAGAGAGGGGTAGAGAGGGGTAGAGAGGGATAGAAGGTGGTATAGAGGGGTAGAGAGGGGTAGTAGGGTGGGTTAAAGAGGGGTAGAGAGGGGTAGTAGGGTGGTGTAAAGAGGGGTAGAGAGGGGTAGTAGGGTGGTGTAAAGAGGGGTAGAGTGGGGTAGAGAGGGGTAGTAGGGTGGGGTAAAGAGGGGTAGAGAGGGATAGAGAGGGGTAGAGAGGAGTAGAGAGGAGTAGATAGGGGGTAGAGAGGGGTAGAGAGGAGTAGAGAGGAGTAGAGAGGGGTAGAGAGGGTCTAGAGAGGGGTAGAGGGGTGGAGAGGGGTAGTAGGGTGGGGTGCAAGAGAGGGGTCCAAATATTAGGGGCTCATTGTTATTAAAACAGCACTGGTAACTCCCCAAGAGGTGAAAACATCCCACACCTCCATTCCTCCTCTCCTCTCAAGGTATTTAGGGGAGTCCTCACCTTGCTAGCTAGGTGGTATACAATGGAGATTTGGGGTTGGAGCATGGGGACTCTGGGGTGTGGGTGAGGGGGAATGGGGGCTGAGGAGAATTGTCAGGGAAACCTGTGGAAAGTCACAGCCCCATGCTGAGGGGTGTTCATTGGGCGACGTGTGAGGCTATCACAGGAAATTGCCAGGGACTGCTGTCTTTTGTTTGTTGTCGTCCTGTGTGTGTGTGTATGTGTGTTGTCACACTGCGTCAGTGCGGGTGCGGGAGCCCACACCAGGGGAAGCTGTTTTAGAATGTTCATAAAAAGCCACATTTAGCATTGTCACAACAACAGTTTATAAACAGGGAGCTACTGTGAAAAGCCAATGACGCACTACAAAGGCAACCTCTTACAAAGCCACTGACCCCCCTCTTTATTCCCAAGTTGCTGCTTTGTGTCTTTAGTTCTGTACACACGTACAGGTAGAGTACAATAGCTGTACTGTGAGTTGGAAGGTTATGGTTTTGATAAGCATAGTTACAGGTACCATGATTAAAATGGGTGATTGTAATAGTGCAGCATTCATGCATTGGCAACTTTGCTGTGCATGTCTTTCCCAGGAGTGATGCATGACCGCATTAGGTTAACCTCTCTTTTCAAAGGACATGGCTGGAGTATCTCAGTGCAGGGTGCATGCTTATGAGGGGAAAAGTGTGTTTTGTGTGTGTTTGGTGTGTGTTTGGTGTGTGTGTTTGGTGTGTGTTTGGTGTGTGTGTTTGGTGTGTGTTTGGTGTGTGTGTGTGTGTGTATGGTGTGTGTGTGTGTTTGGTGTGTGTGTGTGTATGGTTTGTGTGTGTGTGTGTGTTTGTGTGTTTGGTGTTTGTGTGTGTGTGTGTGTGTTTGGTGTGTGTTTGGTGTGTTTGTGTGTGTTTGTGTGTGTCAACGTATACAGATGTACTGTATGTATGTGAAGTGTCGGTTGAGTATCTGACCATCTGTGATATGGTGTGTGTGTGTTTAGCTCATGTTTGTGAGCGGTTGTATGAAGAGAGAGGGGATGGTGCGTGTGTGTGTGTGCGGTGGCAGTGTACAGTAGCATTGGTTGTCTAGGTACGGTGAAAGCACAGAGGCTGTAAACACCAGTGGTGCCGTCAGTCGGGCCGTCAGTCGGGCCGTCAGGGCATCGTACCGCTCTGGGCAAATGTTTGTGAGAACACCTCTGTAAACATGAACATCCAAAGGGGGGTCATCCAAGGGGTGGCCGACACCCTAGCCGCCCCACTAATACCGCAGTCATGTCAACGGAAGTGTAAGGCTATACCCAGTTTTCCTAACAAGTGAACTCGGTCGGAGGCACCCAGGCATCCTGAGACTCCTAACACATGTCCCCTCCACTCAAAATACACCCCTTATTTTCGGCATGCACCCTCTTAATTATTTCAGTGGCTGAATTTGAGACGATTGGGTTCTTAAAGGTCTGGGGAGGCTGACATACTGAGGGGTGGCAGGGAGAAACGAACGTGAAAGGTGACAGATCTTGTTGGGGTGGCGGAGGAGGGTGGGGGGGGGCTCTCAGGTTTCGGGCAAGCAACACCTCCCTC
>CM042393.1:8935804-8940804 GCA_023634145.1 Thymallus thymallus | reverse complement strand
AGCGGCAGCAACAGCAAAGAGTGTCCAATGAAATCCCAGCAATAGTTGTAGACCATGTCTTAAATCATGGCATGACAATGACTGAGGCAGCTACAATGATTCAACCAAACCTCAGAAGATCAACCGTGGCCTCAATCATCAGAACTTTCCGCAATGAGAACCGGTAAGTCTTCAGCATGCACTAAACATTAGGCTACTCTCAACTGTCAAATGACTGTATACTGCATGCCAATGTATACCACAGAGTGGGTGATGTGACTAAATGTTTTCCCTGCAGAATTGAGACTAGGCCAAATAGTGGAGGCAGAGGCAAAATTCTGACTGACCAACAAGAGCGGGCTGTGGTCAATTTGGTTCGGGACAGAAATTATATTCGCCTTACAGAAATTCGGCAGCACATCTTGGACAATGACTACATGTTAAACAATGTGGAAGCCATAAGTTTGCCGACTATTGCACGCATGCTGAAAAGGCACCAGGTGTCTCTAGAACAGCTATACCGTGTGCCTTTTGAAAGAAATGTAGACAGAGTGAAGCAACTGAGGACTGAGTATGTTCAGGTATGTTCAGTTTCAAAATACCTGTTCTGAAAAACTCCCCAAAAATTCTACATCATTGTAATCAGTAATTATCTTTCCAAAATGTATTTTTAGAGGGTGATGGAGCTGGATGCTGACGAAAACCATCACAAATTCTTATTTTTGGATGAGGCAGGCTTCAACCTGGCCAAGACAAGGAGGAGAGGTCGGAATTTCATTGGCCAGCGGGCAACCATCCAAGTACCTGGACAACGTGGGGCCAACATCACCATGTGTGTGGCTATATCGAAAGATGGTGTGGTGGGACGCAGACCTCGTATTGCTGATGGCGTGATCTATGTCATTGATGGCATGACCTATGTCATTGTGTGGGATAATGTCAGATTCCACCATGTTCAAATGGTGCAAGCACAGTTTCAGGCCCATCCACAATTTACCAACCTGTACATACCCCCATACTCTCCTTTCCTTAACCCGATTGAGGAATTTTTCTCCACATGGAGGTGGAAGGTATATGATATGGGTGCCCTCACGAGCAAGCCACCCTTCTCCAGGCCATGGATGACGCATGCAATGACATCACAGCAGACCAGTGTCAGGCCTGGATTCTTCCCAAGATGTTTGGCTAATGAAAACATCCATTGTGATGTGGATGAGAACCTGTGGCCAAATCCACAAGACAGGGATGATGGAAATATAGAAGTACAGTAATCAATCATTTGTTTAGCTTTTTACAGTAAGCCAGGTAAGGAACACTACAGTTGACGTTTTGCTGTAGTTTTTTATTTGGCTTTGATTCAAAGAAACCTATATTGTGATTTTATTGTATTTCATCAATAAATTTCAGATTTGGTGAAATGATTCCACTGTGTCTGTAGTATTCTCTCTACTAGTCCTTTTACAGTGATGTATTTACATGTAGTACCATAATGAAACATGCATCACATATTTTGTACTACAATATTTAATAATTGTACGAACAACTACACAGTGAATTAATGTTCCCATGGTATTTCATGATAAATGAGTTATTTGAACCAATGATTCTGCAAGTACAAGGTTTCCTTAAAGATATGAATGATGCACAACGCAATGTTTTGAACATTGGACAGCCTGTGTTACAAGTGATGACCGTTTTGAGTTTTGTGTCTAGAGTTTTGAAAAATGACCACAAGGTTCTGAAATTAGTGACAAAGTGATTGTAAAAAACTGTAACATCATAGTGTGCTTTACTTAAACATTAACATTTTCTATCTCAGCATCAGTTACTGAAAATGATTCTAATAGAACAAGTAATCACAGACCGGCTTCTAGAGAGACAGAGCAGTTTCTTTCCTCCCGTTAAACTGATGTCCAGACAGAGAAGAGCCTCTCTCTCTCTCTCCTCTCTCAGGAGGTTACTCTGTGTAATAGGACATCTCAACCTTGGCTCTACGTCTGGGGCCTCCACATAAAACACTCCAGAGGCGGGAGAAAAACTCTGATGGAGAAATAAAAGTCCGTCAGCTCCCAGCTCGCTTGCCCAAATGAAAAAAGTTTGCTGTGAAGATTGAACTCCATGAGACAAGGTGTACCATTAAATCAATCTAAACGGCATCTTCCCATGCCATTAGGGAAACCATTGGTCTCTGAGCTGCTTGGAGTTGGGCTGCAGTAGTCCCTATCGGTCCCTAGACATAGCAGGGAGCTGCCTCTCCTCTACTCCCTCACACAGCTCCCCACCCCACAGTGGGCTTGTAGTAAAAAATGAATTTGATCTCAGTGATTAACCTGACTAAATAAAGGTTAAATAAAATAAATAGAACCAAGAGTTGAATTAAAAATGACTGATTTGTGTTTACTATAAATTGCATTCGGAAAGTATTCAGACCCCTTGACTTTTTCCACCTTTTGTTACGTTACAACCTTATTCTATTCTTATTTTTTGTTATATCCTCATCAATTTACACACAATACCAAATAATGACAAAGCAAAAACAGGTTTATAGAAATGTATCAAAACAATATACAAAAAATATTACATTTACATAAGTATTCAGACCCTTAACTCAGTACTTTGTTGAAGCACTTTTTGCAGCGATTATAGCCTAGAGTCTTCTTGGTTATGACCTGTATTTGGGGAGTTTCTCCCATTCTTCTCTGCAGATCCTCTCAAGCTCTGTCAGGTTGGATGGGGAGCATCGCTGCACAGCTATTTTCAGGTCTCTCCAGAGATGTTAGATCGGGTTCAAGTCTGGGCTCTGGCTGGGCCACTCAAGGACATTCAGAGACTTGTCCTGAAGCCACTCCTGCATTGTCTTGGCTGAGTGCTTATGGTCGTTATCCTGTTGGATGGTGAACCTTCGCCCCAGTCTGAGGTCCTGAGCGCTCTGGAGCAGGTTTTCATCAAGGATCTCTCTTCACTTTGCTCCATTAATCTTTCCCTCGATCCTGACTAGTCTCCCAGTCCCTGCCACTGAAAAACATCCCCACAGCATGATGCTGCCACCACCATGCTTCACCATAGGGATGGTGATTGAGAATTGGCAATCCGGTCAAAGAGTTCAATATTGGTTTCATTAGACCAGAGAATCTTGTTTCTCATGAACTGAATGTCCTTTAGGTGTTTTTTGGCTAACTCCAAGTTTGCTGCCATGTGCCTTTTACGGAGGAGTGGCTTCTGTCTGGCCGCTCTACCATAAAGGCCTGATTGGTGGAGTGCTGCAGAGATGGTTGTCCTTCTGGAAGGTTCTCCCATCTCCACAGAGGAACTCTGGAGCTCTGTCAGAGTGAAGTTCGGGTTCTTGGTCAACTCCCTGACTAAGGCCCTTTTCCCGCGATTGCTCAGTTTGGCCGGGCGGCCAGCTCTAGGAAGAGTATTGGTGGTTCCAAACATCTTCCATTTAAGAATGATGGAGGCCACTGTGTTCTTGGGGACCTTCAATGCTGCAGAAACCTTTTGGTACCCTTCCCCAGATCTGTGCCTCGACACAATTCTTTCGACCTTATGGCTTGGTATTTGCTCTGACATGCACTGTCAACTGTGGGACCTTAAATAGACAGGTTTGTGCCTTTACAAATCATGTCCAATGAATTTAATTTACCAAAGGTGGACTCCAATTAAGTTGTAGAAACATGTCAAGGATGATAAATGGAAACATGATGCACCTGAGCTCAATTTCGAGTCTCATAGCAAAGGATCTGAATACTTATGTAAATAAGGTATTTCTGTTTTAATTGGTTTTATAAATGTGCACAGTTTTCAAGAACCCTGATTTCTCTATGTCATTATGGGGTATTGTGTGTAGATTTATGTGTTTTTTATTTGATTTAATCCATTTTAGAATAAGGCTGTAACCTAAGAAAATATGGAAAAAGTCAAGGGGTCTGAATACTTTCTGAATGCACTGTATATCAATAATTATACTCCAACACAGACACACACACACACATTGAGGTGCACACATAGTAGTGTAAAACAACGTTTTAACGCCCCAAACTCACTCAATCACCTACAAGGCTGTACAAGCTGGGGCTGCAAAGTAAATGCTAATATGTGTCAGAGCCTGGTGTTGGATTTATGAGTACCATCTGGCTCCTACAGCATACAGTACAATATTAGCTTACAATGTTAGCTTTGTTCAGGACCTCCCTGTTCATTCTCCCCAATCACTCATCACCCTACCGAGGGAGGAATTAGCTGTGAGTTCACTTTAGCCTAATCATGTTTTTCACTGTAGCTCCACACTCATTTGAATAGAATTGTAATTAATTTACATTCCAGCAGTATTGACTATTTATGTTTTTGAAGCATACATGATTGTGCAGTTATTAGAATTCATAACATGTTGCCCGGAAATTAGATGCTTAAAGATTTGATGTTACGGTACTGAATATTTATGTTAATATCATATTGTTTTATTAAAATATATGGTTTGTAATAATAATACAATGCTTAGTCACACATAACATGATGTAAAACACCACTACATTTGGCAAATGGATAACTCGGATGTTTTGAAGACACTGGTATTTTTAAGACACATTTAAGGTGTCTAGGCCAAACATAATAACTTATTAACATTTTTAAAAAGCCCCATAATTATAAAACAACCAGTAATTGATTTTACAATAGCTCAGTGAAAGAAAATAGTGAACTTTGTTAAGAATTCCCTCCATTCCATCTGTCCAAACAAGTTTATTTTAGCATCCGTCTTCTTGGTCTTAGCTCCAGGTCTAACATTGATGTCTAATGCCATTTAATGAAATGCTAAAGATTTCCCATTACACATCCTAAACCAGTTACTGGCTAATTGGCGTGTTAGAGTCAGATTTACAGCATCTCTCCTTTCCTTTCTGTCTTTGCATCTCTAGCCTCACCCATCTGTAGCTCCACCCATCTGTAGCCCCACCCATCTGTAGCCCCACTCATCTGTAGCCCCACCCACCAGTCTCAGAACGGCTGTATGTTATGATCCCGTG
>CM042393.1:8918304-8928304 GCA_023634145.1 Thymallus thymallus | reverse complement strand
TCAACAATGACAGACTCTTTATACTTTGGTGTCTGTCAACAATAAAGGAATATTTATTCTCTGGTGTCTGTCAACAATAACAGATTCTTTATACTTTGGTGTCTGTCAACAATAAAGGAATATTTATTCTCTGGTGTCTGTTAACAATAAAGGAATATTTATTCTCTGGTGTCTGTCAACAATAAAGGATGATTTATTCTCTGGTGTCTGTCAACAATAAAGGATTCTTTATACTTGGTGTCTGTCAACAATAAAGGATATGTTTCACCCTGACCTGCAGTCTGATTGTGTTAAAGTGTGCCAGTGTAGTGTTTGACTCAATTAGAATTCATGTAGTGGTGGAGCTGACATCTGCAGATGTAAAAAGGGTTTTATAAATACATTTGATTGATTGATTGAGCTGTAGGCAGAGATTGTTGAGAGTGAGGGATAGATAGACGGGGATAGAGTGATGGAGAGGTAGACAGACAGAGGGATAGAATGAGGGAGGGAGAGAGAGAGAGAGAGAGAGAGAGAGAGACAGACAGACAGACAGACAGACAGACAGACAGACACACAGATAGACAGACCGACAGACCAGACAGACAGACAGACAGACAGACAGACAGACCCACCGAAAGACAGACAGACCCACCGAAAGACAGACAGACCCACCGACAGACAGATAGAAAATAAAGGTGTTCTGAATTCAATCAGCCGGTGACAAGGTTAGGGAGCACAGCACACGCCAGAGTCTGCCTGTATGTCACTGGGGATTCACACTGGGGGAGATATACAGAGCAGTGGGGATGAAGACTGGGGGAGAGGAGTGGTACAAAGCAGTGTCTCAATGTCCCCCAGCTTCATACACCACACACACATCACACACACCACAATACAGACACAGATATACAGACCTCAAAATCTTTGTAGTGAAACTAACACTAAATTAAAGCAATGATAAAAAATAAATGAACAGATCAACACAATTTGTTTTTAGTTGAGTGCACGTTTTCTTTAGTACAATAATACAATATTGTTCCTTAAACTACAAGTAACATTTAACTGTTTAGGATTAGCCCTGGAGGACATAAGACCAAACAGTAAACTAATGTTCTAGCTCTAACTGCCCACTAAGTAGCTGGAACAAGGATGTCCTGACCCCAGTGCACTCCCCACTAGTCCCCCTAACAGCTTTGGCCCCTGGGTCAGCTCAATTTCCCCCACTGCTGAGTGGTCATTACCAGCCTGGGCTTTGATAAATGCTCACGGCTGCTCAGCACGGATTACAGCATGGCCCAACAGACCAGCCCCATACAGAGAGTTAGGAGGGATAGAGGGAGAGAAGATGAGAAAGAGAGAGGGAAGGAGAGAGACTTTCCTAAACAAACGTTAAAAGCACAGGAAGACGGGAGAGAAGGAGAAAGAGAGGAAGAGCCAGGTAGCCCCCCCGAGCCAGCCAGCCAGCAGCTCAGCTACACAGTCACCCACCCAGCCAGCCTCCCAGCCACCCAGCCCCGCAACCAGCCAATCAGCATCTATCTATCTATCTATCTATCTATCTATCTATCTATCTATCTGTCTGTCTGTCTGTCTGTCTGTCTGTCTGTCTGTCTGTCTGTCTGTCTGTCTGTCTGTCTGTCTGTCTGTCTGTCTGTCTGTCTGTCTGTCTGTCTGTCTGTCTGTCTGTCTGTCTGTCTGTCTATCTATCTATCATCTTAACCAGCCAGCCAGCAACTCAGCCACCCAGCCCCCCAACCAGCCAGCCAGCCACACAGCCAGCCAGCCAGCCAGTCACACTACCACTAGATAGATAGGCCCCAGACCCCTGCATGCCTGCACCCGCACACAGCCCTGGCGTTACCTAGCAACAGCACCTGAGTCCTCTCCTCTTGCATTCCCACTCAGAGACCGAGGGAGAAAGAGATGGGGGTTGTTACAGACCCTGCCTTTCTCTCTCTCTCTCTCTCTCTCTCTCTCTCTCTCTCTCTCTCTCTCTCTCTCTCTCTCTCTCTCTCTCTCTCTCTCTCTCTCTCTCTCTCTCTCTCTCTCTCTCTCTCTCTCTCTCTCTCTCTCTCTCTCTCTCTCTCTCTCTCTCTCTCTCTCTCTCTCTCTCTCTCTCTCTCTCTCCCTCCCTCTCTCTCTCTCTCTCTCCCTCTCTCTCTCTCTCTCTCTCTCTCTCTGTGTCTCGTTGCCCCTATCAGCTGCAACCTACTCCCCTGAGACAATGGTGATGAAAACCTCTGAATGCAATCATCTCACATTTTCCAAACACATTGACCGCTGAAGGGGCTAGTCTGAAGATGCAGAGCACTTGGTTTTGAGAGATTGTTTTAGCTACTATATATATGGTCTGCTTCCTAGGTCTTCTCCACTTAGTTTTACCCATAAAAATAGAATGACTAGAACTTTTAGAATTTTGGATTTTATAGTCATTCAAATTCTATGGATTTACCTCATCTTATGGTCTGCCTAGGTCTTCCCGCTAAATGCTAACCGCCAAGTTGGCGACAGCGGGTAATTCAATGTCCTTAAAATACCTAAACTAGTAAACACCTTGTAAAAAAATGAACGTTGAACCCACACTGCCCGGTTTGCATGGGCACTAATGTAAATAGATTTACTTTGATAAAATTATGTTTTAAAAGAGGCAAATGTATTTGTATGGTTGTGCGTAAGCAGGCAGAATAATTGTTGGAGTTGCAGTAATGTGCCAACAGGCAGTTAATGGGATTAGACTGAGATACATAAAAGGGAAGGATAGGGTGACAGTTAGGTTGCATTAAAGGAAAGGCTGGGTAGGGTGAACGCTAGGGGAGGCTGGGTAGGGTGAACGCTAGGGGAGGCTGGGTAGGGTGAACGCTAGGGGAGGCTGGGTAGGGTGAACGCTAGGGGAGGCTGGGTAGGGTGAACGCTAGGGGAGGCTGGGTAGGGTGAACGCCAGGGGAGGCTGGGTAGGGTGAACGCTAGGGGAGGCTGGGTAGGGTGAATGCCAGGGGAGGCTGGGTAGGGTGAACGCCAGAGGAGGCTGGGTAGGGTGAACGCTAGGGGAGGCTGGGTAGGGTGAACGCTAGGGGAGGCTGGGTAGGGTGAACGCTAGGGGAGGCTGGGTAGGGTGAACGCTAGGGGAGGCTGGGTAGGGTGAATGCTAGGGAAGGCTGGGTAGGGTGAACGCCAGGGGAGGCTGGGTAGGGTGAACGCTAGGGGAAGCTGGGTAGGGTGAACGCCAGGGGAGGCTGGGTAGGGTGAACGCTAGAGGAGGCTGGGTAGGGTGAACGCTAGGGGAGGCTGGGTAGGGTGAACGCTAGGGGAGGCTGGGTAGGGTGAATGCCAGGGGAGGCTGGGTAGGGTGAACGCCAGGGGAGGCTGGGTAGGGTGTACGCTAGGGGAGGCTGGGTAGGGTGAACGCTAGGGGAGGCTGGGTAGGGTGTACGCCAGGGGAGGCTGGGTAGGGTGAACGCCAGGGGAGGCTGGGTAGGGTGAATGCTAGGGAAGGCTGGGTAGGGTGAACGCCAGGGGAGGCTTTTTAGGGTGAACGCTAGGGGAGGCTGGGTAGGGTGAACGCTAGGGGAGGCTGGGTAGGGTGTACGCCAGGGGAGGCTGGGTAGGGTGTACGCTAGGGGAGGCTGGGTAGGGTGTACGCTAGGGGAGGCTGAGTAGGCTGAATACTAAGGGAGGCTGGGTAGGGTGAACGCTAGGGGAGGCTGGGTAGGGTGTACGCTAGGGGAGGCTGGGTAGCGTGAACGCCAGGGGAGGCTGGGTAGGGTGTACGCTAAGGGAGGCTGGGTAGGGTGTACGCTAGGGGAGGCTGAGTAGGCTGAATACTAAGGGAGGCTGGGTAGGGTGAACGCTAGGGGAGGCTGGGTAGGGTGAACGCCAGGGGAGGCTGGGTAGGGTGTACGCTAGGGGAGGCTGGGTAGCGTGAACGCCAGGGGAGGCTGGGTAGGGTGTACGCTAGGGGAGGCTGGGTAAGGTGACTGCTAGGGGAGTCTGGTAGGGAGAATGCTAGGGGAGGCTGGTTAGGGTGAACGCCAGGGGAGTCTGGTAGGGTTAACTCCAGGGCCACAGGAGGCAGAGTGTGGTCACCCAACCCAGACAGGGAGTAGCTACTCTTACCCAACCACAACCCATCAAGGCCTCAGGGAACCTCAGAGAACCTCAGAGAACCTCAGGGAACCTCAGAGAACCTCAGTCTAGAGTTACAGTCTGGCTAAAGTAAACGTAAATCTGTGACACTCAAACTAGTATAATATGTTACGTTTGGTATGATTACATAAGGGTCAATCTTAACCCCTATCCTTAACCCTTAACCCCTAGCCTAGCTAATGTTAGCCACCTAGCTATGGAATTCTTAACATATCATATGAAATGATGATGGACAGACACAAATTACAGTTTTTCTCAGTCGCTTTGGTACATTTCTTAGATCACAATTGACACTCTCAAAACTGCTTGTTCAACCTTCACATTGTGCACAAGATATCATTGTTTTGGTCAAATTGCAATTGCTTTTGTACATGCATGCAATTGTACAATTGTCTGCTGTTTTTTACATGATCAATTGCTTATGTCATGTTGATCAAAATATAATATACTGGATGTCTGTTGAATTGTCTTACTCCCCAAAACATCTAGGCATAAGTTCATTGAATATGTCTTTAGTTGCAAAATGGTTCAACTCATTGTCATAATCGGTCAAGCAAGTTTTCCATACAGTACATTCCAATTGTTCTTACAGATTGTTGTTGTGAATTTGTCCAGAATTGATGAATTGCTCTCAGGTGAATCTTGACTTCCACTAATGAAGGGGATTGTGTGAAACTTTAGATCAACCAATGATCAACCAGATCAACCTCTATGTAAAATAGCTTGGAGGTGCACCTAATGAACCTTCAATTGGCAAGCATATCTAAACAGAGCACAACACAGTGTTACAATTTCTGACAATGGAAGAACAACAAGGAAACGAACAGGGTCAACAGCCGGGAAGAAGAGGACTAAGGATGCGTGGAGGAAGGGTAGGGAGGCAAAACAGAGGAAGAGGTAGAAGAGGCCGAGGAGACAGGCGTATTTCAGATGAAATAAGGGCCACTATTGTGGACCATGTTGTCAATCATGGCCTTACAATGGCTGAGGCTGGTTGAAGGGTGCAGCCGAATGTTGGGAGAACAACCGTGTCCTCAATCATTCAAACGTTTCACAGAGAAAACAGGTTTGCTTTTTGACTAAGCTTTTTGACAAAACTAAGCATCTTCTTTGTGAACAATGACACAAGGACTTGACATTCTGATGGCACTGACATGTTCATTGACATAAAGATTTACTTTTGAGGAATGGACTAGAGATTTTGAGCAAGTTACAGGCTTGTGCAGGTCATCCATTGTGTTTTGCTGTTTGTAATAATTGTTTTGAGAAATCGACTTACTGGTTTGCAAATGTTAAGAATGATTCGAGAAATGTACCAAAGCGACTAAGAAAAACGGTGATACATAGCATACAGAACATAATATATCATGCTAATTTGAGTGTCACAGACTGACTTTTACTATGTTACGTCTACCCTGAGTCCAGTTTGAGTTAGGCTCCTACCCAAGTGTGTGTCACTCTGGCTGGGGACAGACGGCTGGATGACTGGGGGGAGTATGGGGCTCCAGGGGCCATCCTTCCCCCAGTCTGGGTAAACCACTCCACGCCCAATGGAAAGAGAGACGATGGGAAGACGATGGGATGGGAGGCTGGTGGTGGTCTGTTTATGGGTCCCTTATGTACTGTGTTTACAGACCACACAAAGGGTAGAGTGAAACAGCCAAACATGAACACACACACAAGCCCTGTGCCTGCGTCTTCAGGACAATCACACACTCCTGGGGCCCCACAGATAATGACAGTCCCCGTACTTAAAAAGGAAAAATAAAGACGTAAACAAATAGATGATTCACCAAGCCGTCTCTGTGAAAATGTTTTGTTTTAAAAGCTGTGCCACGTCAGACTCCAGGGGCACCAAGAGAGGCCCTCCAGTCTGCATGGTGCCACCCTAGTCCTGCTGCCACCCTAGTCCTGGTGCCACCCTAGTCCTGGTGCCACCCTAGTCCTGGTGCCGCCCTAGTCCTGGTGCCACCCTAGTCTTGCTGCCACCCTGGTTTTGCTGCCACCCTGGTTTTGCTGCCACCCTAGTCCTGCTGCCACCCTAGTCCTGGTGCCACCCTAGTCCTGCTGCCACCCTAGTCCTGCTGCCACCCTGGTCCTGGTGCCACCCTGGTTTTGTCCTGGTCTACTGGATTCTGATGAAGGCTGTTGGCAGTTGAAACGTCATGTTTTTTATAAAAAATGTGGAATGAAATCATTAGATTTAAATTGTCAGACCCCCTGTGAGCATGTGAGCCCTCCTGCAGATACTGGGTGTGTTCCTGTGTGTTCGTGCGTTCATGTCTGTATATTTTGTCTGAGTGCGTGTGTGAGTGAGAATGTGTGAGAGTGACACAGAGGAGGGGATGGAGGATTGATGTGGTGCAGCGAGATAAAGTACCCAGACACCCCCCCAGCTGGTGTCTCCTTGACACAGGGCTGCAGGTTCACTGAGTGTTGTCTGGGAGAGCAAGGCACTGTGCCAGTGTACAATAACAGAGAGGTTTACACACATCTAAACGTGGCACAAGAACTGAAGAGAGAAATAATTAGTTAGAGAAATAATGAAGAAGACCACTGATAGCTAAATTGACAATGTATTGTGAGAGCAGCAAATGGTGTATGTAGTGTATGTAGTTCCTATCTTCACTGTGGTATAGACCTATATCCTCCTCTCTTGTTTCTCCTGTGTCTACTTTTGGTATCCTCTATACACTCTTAGAAAAAAAGGTGCTTTCTAGAACCTAAAAGGGTTCTTTGCCTGTCCCCGTAGGAGATCCCTTTGAAGACGGGTCTGACTTAGAATATGTGGACACCTACAAATACCTAGTTGTCTGGTTAGACTGTTCACTCTCCTTCCAGACTCACATGAATCATCTCCAATCCAAAATTAAATCTAGAATTGGCTTCCTATTTTCACAACAAAGCCTCCTTCACTCATGCTGCCAAACATGCCCTCCTACCGATGCTTGATTTCGGCAATGTCACTTACAAAATAGCCTCTAACACGCTCCTCAGCAAATTGGTAGTAGTAGTCTATCACAAAAATGTAGTCTATCACAGTGCCATCCGTTTTGTCACCAAAGCCCCATATACTGCCCACCACTGCAACCTGTATGCTCTCGTTGGCTGGCCCTCACTACATATTCATCGCCAAACCTACTGGTTTCAGGTCATCAATAAGTCCTAGCTAGGTAAATCCCTGCCTTACCTTAGCTCACTGGTCACCATAGCAACACCCACCCGTAGCCTACGCTCCAGCAGGTAAATTTCACTGGTCACCCCCAAAGCCAACACCTCCTTTGGCCGCCATTCCTTCCTGTTCTCTGCTACCAATGACTGGAACGAATTGCAAAAATCCTTGAAGCTGGAGAATCCTATCTCCCTCTGCTTACCGATCACTGCACCTGTATATAGCCCATCTGTAAATAGCCCACCCCAACTACCTCATCCCCATACTGTTATTTTTTCTCATTCGCACCCCAGTATCTCTACCCGCACCAAAGGCATATTTGCACATCATCATCTGCACATTTATCACTCCAGTGTTAATGCTAAATTGTAACTATTTCGCCACTATGGCCTATTTATTGTCCTACTTCCCTAATCTAACTACATTTGCACACATTGTATATAGATTTTCTATAGTGTCATTGTCTGTACGTTTGTTTATACCATGTATAACTCTGTGTTGTTGTTTTTTTTATTTTTTTATTTTCGCACTGCTTTGCTTTGTCTTGGCCAGGTCGCAGTTGTAAATGAGAACTAGTTCTCAACTGGCTTACCCGGTTAAATAAAGGTGAATTCTTAAAAAAAAAAATGTATAACCCTTTTTGGTTCCAGGTAAAACCCTTTCCCCAGAGGGTTTTACATGGAATCCAGAAGAGTTCAACTGGGAACCAAAAAGGATTCTACATGGAACCAAAAAGGGTTCTCGAACGGGGACAGCCGAAGAACCTTTATGGAACCTTTATGGAACCCTTGTATGGTTTTATCTCCAGCTCAGTCACAGTATGAACACTGAACAGCAATGCCCATGAATGGCTAATCAAACATGCAACACACACCGTACCTAAATTATCATTCCCAGTTTGTCTGTACCATAACTCAGGTCTCTGCTCAAACACTACGGCACATTAGTGAGGACTTGCAACTAGAACAGCACCACCTGTAGGACAGGAAAGGTATTAGATAGATAGATAGATAGATAGATAGATAGATAGATAGATAGATAGATAGATAGATAGATAGATAGATAGATAGATAGATAGATAGATAGATAGATAGATAGATAGATAGATAGATAGATAGATAGATAGATAGATACTTATTGATCCCCGAGGGGAAATGTATTCGTCAAGCAGCTACGAAAACACAGGGCAGGTGCAAAATGCCAGAACAAAAATACAAAAAAGACAGATACATGATACATGCGGCAGTATAAAAAAGCATAGTATGGGTGAATGGCTGAATATGTACACTGTACATTGTTAAAGAGTGTTTGCACTCTTAAATGATACAAATATTGCAAGTTGATATAGATAAATAAGGAGTATTTGCATGGTTAACTATACTATACAGGTCGATGGCAGAGAAATACTTAAATAGCTAAATGTGCGTATGATATAAGTGAGGATAATAATAGTTTACTAAATATACAGTCTGGTTAAATGAACAGGTAAGGGAATATTTTGCATGGTTAAATTAACTGTCCGGTTAAATGAACAGGTAAGTGAATATTTGCATGGTTACATTAACTGTACAGGTAAATGACAGGAAGAGATACTTAAATAGCTAAATGTGTGTATGATATAATTTAGGGAAATAGTAGTAATTCCCGTAAAATCCAGTCCTGGGTTTAATTACAGAAATGCAGTACTGTGGGCTGTTGAGAACGCTAGAAAAGAGAGAGAGAGAGAGAAAGAGAGAGAGTGGCAGGCAGGCATACAGAAAGAGATAGAGAGAGATAGATAGATAGAAAGAGAGAGAGAGAGTGAGGAGAGGTAGAACACAAAGAGAGAGCGAGAGAGAGAGATCTTCATAGCAGATTTCAAAAATGCATTTGATAAAGTACGACTAGAATTTAACCAGGTAGGTCAGTAGGTCAGTTGAGAACAAGTTCTCATTTACAACTGCGACCTGGCCAAGACAAATTTATTGCATGACATAAGTATTTGATCACCTACCAACCAGTAAGAATTCCGGCTCTCACAGACCTGTTAGTTTTTCTTTAAGAAGCCCTCCTGTTCTCCACTCATTATCTGTATTAACTGCACCTGTTTGAACTCGTTACCTGTATAAAAGACACCTGTCCACACACTCAATCAAACAGACTCCAACCTCTCCATAATGGCCAAGACCAGAGAGCTGTGTAAGGACATCAGGGATAAAATTGTAGACCTGCACAAGGCTGGGATGGGCTACAGGACAATAGGCAAGCAGCTTGGTGAGAAGGCAACAACTGTTGGCGCAATTATTAGAAAATGGAAGAAGTTCAAGATGACGGTCAATCTCCCTCGGTCTGGGGCACCATGCAAGATCTCACCTCGTGGGGCATCAATGATCATGAGGAAGGTGAGGGATCAGCCCAGAACTACATGGCAGGACCTGGTCAATGACCTGAAGAGAGCTGGGACCACAGTCTCAAAGAAAACCATTAGTAACACACTACGCCGTCATGGATTAAAATCCTGCAGCGCACGCAAGGTCCCCCTGCTCAAGCCAGCGCATGTCCAGGCCCGTCTGAAGTTAGCCAATGACCATCTGGATGATCAAGAGGAGGAATGGGAGAAGGTCATGTGGTCTGATGAGACAAAAATAGAGCTTTTTGGTCTAAACTCCACTCGCCGTGTTTGGAGGAAGAAGAAGGATGAGTACAACCCCAAGAACACCATCC
>CM042393.1:8895804-8913304 GCA_023634145.1 Thymallus thymallus | reverse complement strand
CCTTACAGATGTCTGTGCTGGCCTTACAATTGTCTCTGCTGGCCTTACATTTGTCTGTGCTGGCCTTACAGTTGTCTCTGCTGGCCTTACATTTGTCTGTGCTGGCCTTACAGTTGTCTCTGCTGGCCTTACATTTGTCTGTGCTGGCCTTACAGTTGTATCTGCTGGCCTTACAGATGTCTGTGCTGGCCTTACAGTTGTCTCTGCTGGCCTTACATTTGTCTGTGCTGGCCTTACAGATGTCTGTGCTGGCCTTACATATGTCTGTGCTGGCCTTACAGATGTCTGTGCTGGCCTTACAGTTGTCTCTGCTGGCCTTACATTTGTCTGTGCTGGCCTTACAGTTGTCTCTGCTGGCCTTACAGATGTCTGTGCTGGCCTTACAGTTGTCTCTGCTGGCCTTACAGTTGTCTCTGCTGGCCTTACAGTTGTCCCTGCTGGCCTTACAGTTGTCTCTGCTGGCCTTACAGTTGTCTGTGCTGGCTTTACAGTTGTCTCTTCTGGCCTTACATTTGTCTCTGCTGGCCTTACAATTGTCTCTGCTGGCCTTACAGTTGTCTCTGCTGGCCTTACATTTGTCTCTGCTGGCCTTACAGTTGTCTCTGCTGGCCTTACAGTTGTCTCTGCTGGCCTTACATTTGTCTCTGCTGGCCTTACATTTGTCTGTGCTGGCCTTACAGTTGTCTCTGCTGGCCTTACATTTGTCTGTGCTGGCCTTACAGTTGTCTCTACTGGCCTTACATTTGTCTCTGCTGGCCTTACAGTTGTATCTGCTGGCCTTACAGATGTCTCTGCTGGCCTTACATTTGTCTCTGCTGGCCTTACAGTTGTCTGTGCTGGCCTTACAGTTGTCTCTGCTGGCCTTACAGTTGTATCTGCTGGCCTTACATTTGTCTGTGCTGGCCTTACAATTGTCTCTGCTGGCCTTACATGTGTCTGTGCTGGCCTTACAGATGTCTGTGCTGGCCTTACAGATGTCTGTGCTGGCCTTACATATGTCTGTGCTGGCCTTACAGATGTCTGTGCTGGCCTTACAGTTGTCTCTGCTGGCCTTACATTTGTCTGTGCTGGCCTTACAGTTGTCTCTGCTGGCCTTACAGATGTCTGTGCTGGCCTTACATTTGTCTGTGCTGGCCTTACAGTTGTCTCTGCTGGCCTTACAGTTGTATCTGCTGGCCTTACATTTGTCTGTGCTGGCCTTACAATTGTCTCTGCTGGCCTTACATGTGTCTGTGCTGGCCTTACAGATGTCTGTGCTGGCCTTACAGATGTCTGTGCTGGCCTTACATATGTCTGTGCTGGCCTTACAGATGTCTGTGCTGGCCTTACAGTTGTCTCTGCTGGCCTTACATTTGTCTGTGCTGGCCTTACAGTTGTCTCTGCTGGCCTTACATTTGTCTGTGCTGGCCTTACATTTGTCTGTGCTGGCCTTACAGTTGTATCTGCTGGCCTTACAGATGTCTGTGCTGGCCTTACAATTGTCTCTGCTGGCCTTACATTTGTCTGTGCTGGCCTTACAGTTGTCTCTGCTGGCCTTACAGTTGTCTCTGCTGGCCTTACAGTTGTCTCTGCTGGCCTTACATTTATCTGTGCTGGCCTTACAGTTGTATCTGCTGGCCTTACATATGTCTGTGCTGGCCTTACAGATGTCTGTGCTGGCCTTACAGTTGTCTCTGCTGGCCTTACATTTGTCTGTGCTGGCCTTACAGTTGTCTCTGCTGGCCTTACAGATGTCTGTGCTGGCCTTACAGATGTCTGTGCTGGCCTTACAGTTGTCTCTGCTGGCCTTACATTTGTCTGTGCTGGCCTTACAGTTGTCTCTGCTGGCCTTACAGATGTCTGTGCTGGCCTTACAGTTGTCTCTGCTGGCCTTACAGTTGTCTCTGCTGGCCTTACAGTTGTCTCTGCTGGCCTTACAGTTGTCTGTGCTGGCCATGCTAGTGTTGTAATACAGTCCAGTAGGAGAGGCTGATGATTATTATTATGAAGGATTAGACAGACACACACCAGTGGATGAATAAAGAAAGTGAACATGCTGTCATTAGACTATGTCAAAATGCTGACACAATATTTTTACTTGTTTGTCACCTGTGATGTTTACAGGCGTGTGTTTATGTGGATCACCTCTACAAGTCTACAGTGTCCTTAAGTGGAGCCCAGTACTAGTGACGTTCTACAGCTCAGCCCATTCATGACAGTCCCTCGGTAAGGCCTTTACCTCTACCTCTACCTCTCCACTGTCAGCCCTCCTCTACCTCTACCTCTACCTCTCCACTCCTCCACTGTCAGCCCTCCTCTACCTCTACCTCTACCTCTCCACTCCTCCACTGTCAGCCCTCCTCTACCTCTACCTCTACCTCTCCACTCCTCCACTGTCAGCCCTCCTCTACCTCTACCTCTACCTCTCCACTCCTCCACTGTCAGCCCTCCTCTACCTCTACCTCTACCTCTCCACTCCTCCACTGTCAGCCCTCCTCTACCTCTACCTCTACCTCTCCACTCCTCCACTGTCAGCCCTCCTCTACCTCTACCTCTACCTCTCCACTCCTCCACTGTCAGCCCTCCTCTACCTCTACCTCTACCTCTCCACTCCTCCACTGTCAGCCCTCCTCTACCTCTACCTCTACATCTCCACTCCTCCACTGTCAGCCCTCCTCTACCTCTACCTCTACCTCTCCACTCCTCCACTGTCAGCCCTCCTCTACCTCTACCTCTACCTCTCCACTCCTCCACTGTCAGCCCTCCTTTACCTCTACCTCTCTCTACCTCTCCACTCCTCCACTGCCAGCCCTCCTTTGCCTCTACACCTCTGCCCTATCCCACTCAGCCCTGATGCTTCTGGAAGGGGTGTCTCCTGTGCTGTTGAAATAGAGTCCTGTGACATCACAGAGCTGCGCTGAAGTGTTGATTTAGTTAGTGCTCACGATGCACCCGCCGTCTCCTGCCTGGAATAGGCAAAGTTTACAAACCTGTGGCCGTTTGTACACTCCTATTAGGGACTGTGGGAGGCGCATTAGTTACTGTCAGAGAGCCCTGCCCTGACGCACTGCTTTCATTTGACCCAATTGATTTCGGTGGGTGTGTCCCAGTGTCAGTGATGTATGCCCCCTGTGATTTTACTGATGTATAATCTCTCAGCTCTCTCTCCGCCACAGTTATCTTTACCTCAATAGGAAACCATGGCCAGCCACACATAAACTCTGGAAAGATTAGATTAGAGGGATTTCCGCCGACATTTCTTTGCTAACGTGTGTAAAGAGGACGGAGAGTGTGTGCAGTACACGTGTAAACACACGTACATGTCGTACATGTCGTACACACAGCGCATACAAACACACACACACATAAGCATGTGCACGCACACACACGGGCGCACACACACACCCACTTCATATCCCTTCATCTGAATTACATTATTATATCAGAAGTACAACCAGAAGTTCCTCTAATATCAGTTTGTACAGTGCTGCTCTTTGTTGATGCATCTGGACACACACACACACACACACACACACACACACACACACACACACACACACACACACACACACACACACACAAACACACACACTGATGTAATATTGTTGATATCCGCCCCTCTATTAGTGAGTTGATGTTCTCTGTTCTGTTGTAGTATATTATAGCATATCAAAGATGAAATGCTGAATGAATCATTGAACTGTGTGGAATGTTGGTTGTAATTGGTATAAATGTCATCTCAATCTAATAGTGTTTTAAACAAGTTTGAACGATGACCCTGTGACTGTCTATCTATCAGGTCAGCTAAGTTTATCAGGCAATAGGAAGAGATATTCTCTACAGCTTGGTGTGTCAATAGGACAGGGTAATATATTCTCTACAGGTTTGGTGTGGCAATAGGGCAGGGTATTCTATTCTCTACAGGTTTGGTGTGACAATAGGACAGGGTATTCTATTCTCTACAGGTTTGGTGTGGCAATAGGACAGGGTATTCTATTCTCTACAGGTTTGGTGTGGCAATAGGACAGGGTATTCTATTCTCTACAGGCCTGGCGTGTTAGATTATTGAGCTATAGATGCATCCATACCAACACTAAGTTGAATTCAATGTTTATTTACTGTGTGTAGGTTAGTCTCAGTTATACTTTCCAGGGAAATTCCCTGAGACAGAGCATTACCTTTGACCTATGAGCTAGTTCAATGTTTCTATAAATAATTTAAATTTACATGTATCTAGTATTTAGATTCCAATTGACTTGATTCAACCTGCCGGTCTGTTGTTGTAAAGTACTTCTACAGTACATCTGCATTGCTTGCTCTCTGGGGTGTTTGGGGTTTTAGGCTGGGTTTCTGTATAAGCAATTTGTGACAACTGCTGATGTAAAAATGGCTTTAGAAATACATTTGATTGATTGATTGATTGATTGTAGATCAGATGCAGATAATAAATCACATCTTAAATTTCCTACATGTCATCATGATACTTACTGTAAATGCTATTTGTTGAGTTCATTCCGCTGATCTGTGTTTTATATATATTTGTACATGTATTTGTATCTATATTGTAACAACTGTTGGTTGACTAATGTTTTGAATACCACTATGCACCGCCCTCACACAGGTGTGGGCAATTGTAATTATCACCTAGGCACTTGCATAGAAAGACAACGGCTGCGGTCCAAACACTTAAAAGACACACCCTCGTCCACTTACCCTCGCCTTATGCCCTTAAGGGAATCTATGTTAGCCAGCTATGCAGGCTAATGTTCGTTAGCTAATTCATTTGCTAGCTATCACACAGTAGGCGTATATTAATAATGATATAGTTAATGTAAATAAATATCCAATCATAATTGACTATAGAGCATATAAAGAACACACAAGTTACCGTTGGCTGAAAACACAATCATCGCCGGATGAACGAATTACGAATTTCTGGGCAAATGTGGTCCATTAAAAAATAATTCCTTCCTCCCTCGCCCTTTGCCCTGCAAGTGTACACTTGTCAGACGTCACCACACGTCATCAGAAGTGTCCACTTAATTTGAGGGCTTAGGGGATAGGGTGTGTCTTTTAAGTGTTTGGACCACAGCCAATGGCTTTGGCACATCTCTTGATGCTCTGATGAAGGGATACTGTAACTGCCGAAATGGGTCAGCCCGCCCGGCCCAGAATAAAACGGGTCAGCCCGCCTGGCCCAGAATAAAACGGGTCACCCAGCCCGGCCCAGAATAAAAAGGTGAAATGAGGTGACGTCTTTTTGTCTTTTTTAAAAGCATTTTGGAGTGCCGCTGTTTCCCAATGTTCTTCAACTTGGGATTTCATTTGAAAACATCACATTAACAGGGGGATTCTTGGAAGATCATGTTATTAGATTAAAATCCAACAGTGTAGATATCTGATTCTGAAACTGATGGAGATGGATGCGCGTTAAGTCAGGGGATCGTTGTGCAGTTGTACCCGACGCAGGGGCCTCTTTAGGTGGCTGTGGAGCAGAGGCTCAGAGAGGGTGCTCTGGAAGGGTAGGAGGAAGAGGAGTGCTGATCTAGGATCAGGTCCCCCATGTCCAGATAATTTGATTCATTATGATCTAAAATACAAAACTGATCCTATATCAGCACTCCTACTCTGAGACTGTGAATATGGGCTCTGGAATAGTAGTAGGAGGAGGAGGAGGGGGTGAGAGGAGAGAGCACAGATATGGAGGATGTTGTCCCACTCCCAGCCATAGCCGTCCCAGTGATTGTCCATGTGTGGAATTGCTCTTCACCCTAGATGTGGGAGCGCGTGGCAGAATGTTCACCATGCATCCCATCCCTGATCTCCCCTCGGAAGTGGATTCTGTTTTCCCTCGGAGCGCTGGGAACATTCTCATCCCCCTCCCAGTGTTTGGTATTCTTATGGCATCATGGTCGGACCAGGTGAGAAATCATGAGATGAAATTGCCCCCCGATCTCCATTTCCCCCTCCGCACCCCCCGTTGAAACCTCACTCTTTTTTTAAATGGCAGTGCTGGACCCCTGTCCCCGGTTCCTGTCTCTATATTGGACCCCTGTCCCCGGTTCCTGTCTCTATATTGGACCCCTGTCCCCGGTTCCTGTCTCTATATTGGACCCCTGTCCCCGGTCCCTGTCTCTATATTGCTCTGCATAACTAGGTTTCTCTTCTCCCGGCTCGCCCCAGTCCCCCTTTCCCCTACATTGTATTCGCAGATTTAGTGGCATTTCAAATAGATAAACACAAGCAACATCTATCAGAGATAGAAAGAGGGCCATAATCAGAGTCCTGGGCTCCGAGTGGCAGAGGGAGCCGTATCTCCATTTACCTTGGGATAAATCCATTGGTGTGACCACCGGCGCAGCGTGCTGACAAATCACCCCAGTCAGGCCGGCACAGTGTGCAGGGCCTTATTGGCCTCTCCTTAAGTGGTCTTACCCTTCAGCTGAAAGGATGGGCCTTGTCAGACACAGACAGATTAAAGCACAGACTAAAAGAAATGATTTGTTATTAGACAACACACATTGTGAATCTTTAAAAGGGAAACACATACAGTATGTATGAGAAAGAAGATGGCTTCTCTCTCTCTCTCTCTCGCTCTCTCATTCTCTCTTTCTTTCTCTCTCTCTCTCTCTCTATCTCTCTCTCTCTCTCTCTCTCTCTCTCTCTCCCTCTCGCTCTCTCTCTCTCTCTCTCTCTCGCTCTATCTGCTCTCTCGTTCTGTGTGCAGAGTGAATGTGTGTATTCATGTGTGTAAGTGTGTGTGTGTGTGTGTGTGTGTGTGTGTGTGTGTGTGTTTATTTCTGATAAAGGGCTGTTGCGTGAAATGGAGTGGGAATAGGGGTTGTTGGGGGGGTGAGAAATTCTATTACAGTACTTGTGATTTGGGGGTGACGGGCGAGATAGGGTGAGGAGGGGTGAGAGGGGTGAGGAGGGGTGAGGCGTTTGGATTAAGCACAAGCAGACATCATCATTTAGAGGACTAGGGTGATGGTAAGAGCAGACAGAGGGAGAGAAAAGGAGGGATGGTGGAGACGCATGAAAAGAAAGGGAGTTGTGATGCTGGAGAGAGAGAGAGAGAGAGAGAGAGAGAGAGAGAGAGAGAGAGAGAGAGAGACGTTCTCATCAATGTGCCTCACACACACAGAGGTGCTGTCATGGTGACAGAGAGCTATATGTAGAGTGGACACTGTTGGAGGAAACTACGGAAACCAATCATATCAAGATGGAACAAGATCAAAACTTTAAGCTAAAAACACCCAAACAAACTACAAAACTTGGTTTTGGACTATTCTCCAGACCAGTGTTTTACGAAACCAGATTCTGCTGCACTTGTTATGTCTAGTTGTCTTGGGCATAGCTACATGGCCTGGAACCTGATTTGATGTGTGCATAAATGTGAGAAGTAAGTGTATGTGACCAGGTGTTGAATGTACCCAGGAGACAGTCACTGTACCTCAGTTCCAGTCATGACTCCCATGGTTGGCCAGTCCAAGTAGATTATTCATATGTTCATGGTGACTAAATAAATATTCACAAAAAACACACTACATAAAGGTCCAACTAAAGAGGTTAAAGAACACAAAGAAGCAAACAAATGCCGGCTGAGAGGCTTCTGGCCTCCTCTCTCACACTGAGTCACAATCAACTTGATTGCTCGCACCTAAGGAATTATCATGGCTTCCTGGCAAAACCCAGTTGGTGCTGCCACATGGGGATGTAGTGTGGAAGTGTGTCATGGTATTTTGTTTGTCTGTGTCCAAACACTAACCTTCCTCCATATCATAACACTACAATGAGTTTAAATGCAGACCAAATGCTGTGGTACTAAAACTAGCAACACAGGATCTACAGTAGTAAAATGTGTTGAACTATTTCTGAATTTCTTGAAGTATATTTATTTTCTGTATGTATTACCTTTTTTATTTTATTTTTTTATTTCACCTTTATTTAACCAGGTAGGTCAGTTGAGAACAAGTTCTCATTTGCAACTGCGACCTGGCCAAGAAAAAGCAAAGCAGTGTGACAAATAACAACACAGAGTTACACATTAAACAAACAGTCAAAAACACAATAGAAAAATCTACATACAGAGTGCAAACCTCAATCATTGTAATTTCTAAACCCCAGGCATCACGAACAGTTCAGGAGAAGAGGTGACTTATGGGATATTGGAGGATGTGTTGTGGTGACAGCCAGGTTAAAGATAGACTCAGACTTAAGAGTGAAAATAAACATTATTTCTCTCTGGGTTCTCTGACGTTTGACTTTGAGGGACAAGATTTAATGACACTCTCGCTCCTAACAGTCCATGTTCCACTGGTTATAAATTATTTGAAGATTGTTGAACAAACAACCTTGTTGACAGAATATAAGTGCTTATTTTTTTGGTATGTGTGTGCATAAGTGTGAGTTCAAGCGTATGATTGTGTGTGTGCATGCATGTGTGCGTGTGTATGAGAGAGAGTAACAGACAGACAGAGAGAGAGAGAAAGCAAAAGTGTGTGTTATGGCGTAAACTGTAGCCATTTCCCATTTTTCACCTCACTGGGGTCCCATTGAAAGTCTTCCAATGGACAGGATGCTCATTAAATGCATTTCATTTGTGTTTGCACCGTTTCAATGAGTTAACCCTAAATATTTATAGATGAGAGCAGTAAAAAATGTGTTCAGCTGAACGCTTGCTGGTGGATCTGGCACAGGAGATGTGTCATGAGGAGGTCTGTTAGCCTACAGAGGGATAGGACCATCTGTGCTCTCCAGCTCTGACAACAGCAGAGGAAGCTTCTGCATAAGAATAAAAGGCCCACTGGTGAAAAATATGTTCTAGAAACAACCGGAAGTACTCTCTCAGGGCTGTGTATGGCTAGTGGTTATAGTCTCCTCAAATCCAAGGAGGAAGTGCTGTCAGGTGAGACTTTTCCTTGAAAAAAAGAGTGCATGGTGATTTGGGGGAGAAAGAGAAATACAACTGAGGAGTAGAAACAACTGTGCAAACATTTACATAAAAATATTCAGTCTGAACACCATTTCGAAGCTGGGAAAACATTTGCCCATCCAATCGAGCTGTTTGCAGAAGAAATTCATAGGCAGGGTCGAGTGCAATGATGAACAGCCAGATCGCTAAAGACTGACTTTGAAATTGGAGGTCTGTTCATGTTCTGAGGATGTTGGGAAATGCCTTCAAAACCGGCCACTGGGGGAAATAAGTTTAGCTCGAGGGTTGTGGTCAAAGGTAGTAGATGAGCGTAATCCCATGACTCTGAAGGTCGTGTGTTTAATCCCAGTGGTAGACAGTTGTTTTTTTGTTTTAACCCTATCCCAAACCTTAACCCTTAACCTTAACCCTTAACCTTAATCCTTAACCCTTAACCCTTAACCTTTAACCCTTAACCTTAACCCTTAACCCTTAACCCTTAACCCTCAACCCTCAACCCTCAACCCTTAACCTTAACCCTTAACCCTTAACCCTTAACCTTATCCCAAACCTTAACTCTTAACCTTAACCCTCAACTTTGAAATTTGATTCTGAGCCGGAGGAGAAAACCCAGGGTTTCAAAAACACTTAGAAATGTTACATTTGGAGCAACTTTGAATTTTGACGTTTGGAGAGGAGGGAGAGGGAAACTATGTGTCATCATTGGGTTACTCAGGGGTTACTCAGGGGTCCTGGGAGCAAGGCCTTTTATCACTGCCTGGGTGGGTCCTACACACACACACACACACACAAGCATGCACACGCACACATGCACAGACACACACACACACACACACACACACACACACACACACACACACACACACACACACACACGCACACACACACACACACACACACACACACACACACACACACACACACATGCCTGTACTGTCTACACACATACCTAGACACATACCTTAACACAGCCACCCTACACACATACCTACATACAGAGACAACACAGCTGGACCTGAGGCTGGGGTTGACATAAAAATATAATTTACAGAACGGAGATGGCCTGAATATGCATGAACTCACATCACTTAACAGTACACAAGATAAATGAATAGATCATTTATACATTTATAAAATAAAGAGATTAGAGATTATGGTGGATTAGGAGACTTGTAACCCTATCTCAAATTAAAGCCCTTTGAGATCTGAAGGAAGGTATTGAGTACAATCGATAGTTATACTGTAGCCGTCCAATCCACTCTGAGACCAGAGCAGAGCGCATAACTTGGAAGTGATAGCCTGGCTTGAGGTGCTCTCTCCTGGGTGTAAGTGAGCTGGCAGTTTGCGTCCTGGTGGCACAGCTCCAGAAGTCTGCTTTAGGGAGTTCTGTAGAGGGGAAACTTTGCACAAACTGTTTCCATAACCTTGGGACACACAAGTGTACCTTCCCTGCTGGTGCGAGTTGCGTCCCTCGGAGTGAGCGTGATTGAAAATTGCTTTATTGCTTCATATTCAACTCCCATTTTGTTGCTAATGCAATTTATTTATGGTGTGACGGATCTGTGGTGCACCTACTTAGAGCCGGTGGAGATGACTTTTTGAAAAAAGACATTAGCGAGAGAAAGAAAGAAGGAAAGACTATTACCCTGACAGTCTCTCTCTTCCTCTCCATCTCCTTCTCCCTGTCTCTCTATCTCTTTCTCTCTCTTTCTCTCTCTTTCCCTCTCTCTCTGTCTCTCACTCTCACTCTCCTTCTCCCTGTCCCTCTCTCTCTCTCTCTCTCTCTCTCTCTCTCTCTCTCTCTCTCTCTCTCTCTCTCTCTCTCTTTCTCTCTTTCCTTCTCCTTCTCCCCATCAGGAGCATGTCTTCTTCCCTGTTCTCTGTTTGCTCCCTACCTCCCTCCACCCCTGTGCTAACTCTCACACTACCACCACCAGAATAGCTGTGAGTACACTGTACTAATACTACTTTACTCTCCACCACTGAAGGGCCAGGAGGTCATTTGTATGTGACATTCTTCATCACTGAGCATTAGTTGTTGAAAACTCCTTTTCTCAAGGTGCACTTTGGTGGTGGTGTCCCAAAGCATTCATGTATGTGGAACTATATTTTGGAGAATGGATTGCTTTTTGTGCTAAGAAGATATTATCATCTTATCACACTGTAAGAGCACTGTTGTTACATATTCATACTGAAGCAGTATTATGATGTTATCACACTGTAAGATCACTGTTGTTACACATTCATACTGAAGCAGTATTATGATGTTATCACACTGTAAGATCACTGTTGTTACACATTCATACTGAAGCAGTAATATGATGTTATCACACTGTAAGATCACTGTTGTTACACATTCATACTGAAGCAGTAATATGATGTTATTACACTGTAAGATCACTGTTGTTACACATTCATACTGAAGCAGTAATATGATGTTATCACACTGTTAGATCACTGTTGTTACACATTCATACTGAAGCAGTAATATGATGTTATCACACTGTAAGATCACTGTTGTTACACATTCATACTGAAGCAGTAATATGATGTTATCACACTGTTAGATCACTGTTGTTACACATTCATACTGAAGCAGTAATATGATGTTATTTCACTAAATTTAGCAAAAGCTAAATTACTCAAATATAGGCCTAGATAGTTCAGTCATTAACACAGTGCATTAGTGATCACTTTAAAAAGAGACAAACCCAGCTCAGAGAAGCAGGAAGAACATTAAAAGAGCAACCGTAGAGAGAACAGAGGGAGAGAGAGAGAGAGCGATAGAGAGAGAGAGAGAGAGAGAGAGAGAGAGAGAGATACAAATTCCATCTAGACACTGTTGCTCTAGAGCACACAAAAAGCACACCTTGGCCTAAACATCAGCGCCACAGGTAACTTCCACAAAGCTGTGAACGATCTGAGAGACAAGGCAAGAAGGGCTTTCTATGCCATCAAAAGGAACATAACATCCGACATACCAATTAGGATCTGGCTAAAAATACTTGAATCAGTTATAGAACCCATTGCCCTTTATGGTAGTGAGGTCTTGGGTCTGCTCACCAACCAAGAATTCACAAAATGGGACAAACACCACTATTAGCAACACAATTAGACCCAACAAAATCACGAGAAGCAAAAAGAGAACTACTTGACACATTGGATAGAACTAACAAAAAAACAGAGAAAACTAGAATGTTTTTTGACCCTAAACAGAGAGTACACCGTGGCAGAATACCTGACCACTGTGACTGACCCAAACTTAAGGAAAGCTTTAACTATGTACAGACTCAGTGAGCATAGCCTTGCTATTGAGGAAGGCCGCCGTTGGCAGACCTGGCTCTCAAGAGAAGACAGGCTATGTGCACACTGCCCACAAAATGAGGTGGAAACTGAGCTACACATCCTAACCTGCCAAATGTATGACCATATTAGAGACACATATTTCCCTCAGATTACACAGATCCACAAAGAATTTGAAAACAACATAATAGCAGCAAGATTTGTGACATGTTGCCACAAGAAAAGGGCAACCAGTGAAGAACAAACACCATTGTAAATACAACCCATATTTATGTTTATTTATTTTCCCATTTGTTTTAACTATTTGTTTGAACTATTTGCACATTGTTACAACACTGTATATGACATTTGAAATGTCTTTATTCTTTTGGAACTTCTGAGTGTAATGTTTACTGATTGTTATTGTTTGCTATCTACTTCACTTGCTTTGGCAATGTTAACATATGTTTCCCATGCCAATAAAGCCCTTGAATTGAATTGAAGTGAGAGAGAGAGAAACAGAGAGACAGAGAGAAACAGAGATAGAGAGAGAGCGAGACAGAGATACAGAGAGAGAGAGAGAGAGAGAGAGAAAGACAGAGATACAGAGAGAGAGAGAGAGAGAGAGAGAGAGAGAGAGAGAGAGAGAGGGGGAGAGAGAGAGAGAGAGAGAGAGAGAGAGAGACAGAGAGACAGAGACACTGAACATTACCTCTCTTCCTGCCACATTATTACCCAATAAAATCCTCATATTTGGACCCTCTGTGTTTGTTTGATTGCATTTTCCCTAAGTGTCATTGAAGATATGTGAGATGTTATGTTACACACCCTATTGATTACCGGTGTTAATTAAAATGTTAATTAAAGTTTTTTATGGTCTTTGTTTCACTTGTGATAATAGTATGGAAAAACAGGGCCGAGCCTCCATAAATCTTTCCCTTTATTTACAACTACCAGCCATAAACAGATCCAACTGTGTACATAACATTTTACTAACATTGATTTTGAAAATATTAATATTACTTTAACATCAGAGATGTATTATTCAATTTAGAACTGCAAAGCATAAAATGCAGGCGCTATAACTCAGTTAATGAACAGGAAAAGTCCATTACAATCACAACCTGAGTCATCTGATCCACATAAGTGGCTTTCATATAACCAGGAATCATTGACTTTAGCTGCACAGCTGCACTGTGTAACGGTATACAATTCTGTGTCCCAAATGGCACCCTATTCCCTATATAGTGCACTACTTTTGACCAGGGCCCACAGGGAATAGGGTGCCATTTGGGATGCAGAAATATTTAGTGAACCTGCAGGTTATTAGATGGATGGGCGCTTAGAGACTGATGGATAGAGATGCTGAGGACATTATTAAATGTATTATTATAATTTAATTTCCTCCTCCTGTGCATTTATCTCTTAGGTCACTGGGTATCATCGTTTTCGTTTTCTTTTTTTACTCCCTGGTAATGTATTGTAGTGTGTGTATGTGTGTGTGTGTGCTTGCGTGTGTATGTGTGTGTAAGGGTCATAGGGTCTTCATGATGCTAATTTCTGCCAGTTTAATTGGTGTGTGACTTATGAATAACATTTACTATTTGCAATTTGTTGGACAAAATGTTTACTCGGGATGTGTGGCATCCATGTTTTACCACTCAGTAGCCAGACAGGAGGATGGAGCTAGAGTCAGAGGAGAAGCTCATTGTTTTTTCAGGTCTACATGGAGGGAGGGACTAAGGAGAGGGCAAGAGAGGTATTATTTATAGTGTTTATTTATAGTGTTTATTTATAGTATTTATCTAAAGTGTGTTTATTTATAGTTTTTATTATTAGTGTGTTTATTTATAGTGTGATTATTTATAGTGTTTTTTTATAGTGTGTTTATTTATTGTCTTTATTTATAGTGTGTTTATTTATAATGTGTTTATTTATAGTGTATTTATTAATTGTTTTTTTTATAGTGTGTTTATTTATAGTGTTATTTTATAGTGTGTTTATTTATAGTGTTATTTTATAGTGTGTTTATTTATAGTTTTTATTTATAGTGTGTTTATTTATAGTGTGTTTATTTATAGTGTGTTTTTATAGGTTAGACAAAGACTAGGGGTGAATTAAGGCTGGGGATATAGAAAGGGTAGCAATGGAGGGCTTGGAGAGAAGGGGAGAGAAAGAGGGGAATGAATGGAGAGATGAAGAGTGAAGATGATGAGTAGAAATATGAAGAGGAGGAGGAGGAGGAGGAGGAATAGGAGGAGGAGGAGGAAGAGAGGCTAAGTTGAGCTGTCTGTCTGTCTCCCCATGCCATCAGTATATTATTGAAGTGGTATGGTATGTGGGTTTTAAATGTGGAATGTGAGTTTATAATGAAGTGCTGAGTAGCGTGGAACAGTAATGAGTGGAGATTGGTCTGGCACTGGGAGATGCTGCCTGCCTGGAGGCCTCAATCATGTGCTGGAGGCTTCCTCCTTCTAACCCTGCTGGGACTTAGTTACACCTCTGTCACCCCTCTCCCTCTAACCATCCACCGTCCCCCTGCTGCTCGCTCCCAGAGCCATCCAGAGAAAAGAACAGTCAGGACGAATGTCCTCCCAATGGGACAGCACTGCAGGGACATCATTGTTCCTGATTGTCCCCCACCCTGCCCGTCCGTCCCTCACCATCCCGGGTCATGTGAGCAGCATTGTCTCTGAGGGGATCACTGAGCTGCATGTTGTTTTAAGGCTAAACCTGGACCAATGAGCCCTTTTTCTGGGACATACTGCCCTCAGCTGCTATCAGCCGAGGGAGAGACAAACAAAATGGACTCATTCAAAGGGATGTAATGGTTATATGGATCTCATAGTCTTTAACTGACTTTAACTTATTCATTATCTCACTCACACAGTTACACACACACACACAGACAATAAAAGTATCTAAAATGTTGCCATAATGTCAATGTATCAATTTTCTCCCCTGTGTTACCATAATGTCAGTGTATCTATTTTCTCCCCTGTGTTGCCATTATGTCACTGTATTGATTTTCTCCCCTGTGTTACCATAATATCAGTGTCTCTATTTTGTCCCGTGTTGCCATAATGTCAGGGTATCTATTTTCTCCCCTGTTACCATAATATTAGTGTATCTATTTTCTCCCCTGTGTTGCCGTAATGACACTGTATATATTTTGTCCCCTGTGTTACCATAATGTCAGTGTATCTATTTTGTCCCGTGTTGCCATAAGATAGATAGATAGTTAACCATCCAACATCCACCAATGTATAGTGTACATATTCAGCCAACCACTCATACTATGCAATGTCTTTTTATAGCTTTTTTTGCACTCCAGATATCTTGTATTTCTATACTTTTTCATACTGCCGCTATATGTATCATGTACCGTGTATCTGTCTTTTGTGTACTTTCGTTGTGGCATTTTGCACCTGCCCTGTGTTTTGTTGTAGCTGCTTGACAATGAAATTTCCCCCCCGGGGGAGCAATAAAGTATCTATCTATCTATCTATCTATCTATCTATCTATCTATCTATCTATCTATCTATCTATCTATCTATCTATCTATCTATCTATCTATCTATCTATCTATCTATCTATCTATCTATCTATCTATCTATCTATCTATCTATCTATCTATCTATCTATCTATCTATCTATCTATCTATCTATCTATCTATCTATCTATCTATCTATCTATCTTATTGATCCCCGAGGGGGAAATTTCTTTGTCAAGCAGCTACAACAACAGAACACAGGGCAGTTGCAAAATGCCACAACGAAAGTACACAAAAGACAGATACACGGTACATGATACATAGAGCGGCAGTATGAAAAAGTATAGAAATACAAGATATCTGGAGTGCAAAAAAAAGCTATAAAAAGACATTGCATAGTATGGGTGGTTGGCTGAATGTGTACACTATACATTGGTGGATGTTGGATGGTTAACTATACTATACAGGTCGATGGCAGAGAAATGCATATGATATGAGCGAGGGTAATAATAGTTTACTTAATAGACAGACTGGCTAAATGAACAGGTAAGTGAATATTTTGCATGGTTAAATTAGCTGTACAGGTAAATATACAGTTATATTTACAGATAAGTGAATATTTGCATGGTTACACAAACTGTACAGGTAATGTCAGTGTATCTATTTTCTCCCCTGTGTTGCCATAATGTCAGTGTATCTATTTTCTCCCGTGTTACCATAATGTCAGTGTATCTATTTTGTCCAGTGTTGCCATAATGTCAGTGTATTTATTTTCTCCCCTGTGTTACCATAATGTTGTCAGTGTAGCGGAACACATTGCTAGATATGAAATCAACGTCTTGATGCGTGACATTATTACCTATGAGCCATAAGGAGCCTATTCAATGACCAAACATCGCCGTTGTTCCTTTATTGCCCCGACACACTCTCTCAGAGCGCCAGGGTTCAAAAGAGCACGCCCTCTATGCCCTCTCGACACGGAGAAACCTCTTTTTATTCCTCTGCTTAATCGAAACACTGTGTACTAGCGTGTACTACATCACAGTTATGCTTTGGGCAAATTAAGGTAATTCTATTGATTTCATATTTGTCATTATAAGTCCTGGATCATATTCTCACAGGTCCTCCTGCTATGTTCAGCTATCACCCTCGACATATGGATCCTCCGTCTCGCAGTATATCACTCTTTTATAAAGCCATATTTGTGCAAGTACTGCATTGTGTCTTTCTCGTGTGTGTCTTCGGGGGTGGCAAAATCTTTGGCTTTGAGTTAGTCACTTTTCATGCTGTTGTCGTCCAGAGCCCGTGGTATATAGTAGTAGTATAAAGGAATCTATTGGGGCAGTGCTTTAAACATAGTTTTCTTGTCCAGCATTTGTCAAGGGCCTTCGGTAGCCATGAAGACTCCATCACTGAACCACTATTCTCCTCCCCACCCCTTGATCAGGAAATATCTATTATTGGACAGGAGGGCTACAACACTCTGGAACACCGGCACATTTCAAAAACAGGTTATTCATACCAAGCTTAAAGGTCATGTCAAGTGGCATGTTAGTATTTCACTTTAACTTTGATTAAAGATTTTTGGAAAAGATGGGAAAACGACTCAATAGTGGTGCGGCCCTCCCTCTCCAGCGCAGCAGTCCAGGGTGGTGCGGCCCTCCCTCTCCAGCGCAGCAGTCCAGGGTGGTGCGGCCCTCCCTCTCCAGCGCAGCAGTCCAGGGTGGTGCGGCCCTCCCTCTCCAGCGCAGCAGTCCAGGGTGGTGCGGCCCTCCCTCTCCAGCGCAGCAATCCAGGGTGGTGCGGCCCT
>CM042393.1:8590804-8885804 GCA_023634145.1 Thymallus thymallus | reverse complement strand
GTTCTCATTAGTATACAGACGCATATCCATTTATTTATTTATCTATCTAACGTTCGGTCCGGATGGGATGTCGCTGAAGATGGCAATACTCACTGCCTGATCCCCCCTTGGCTCTCCAGCAGATACAGTCCCTCTGCGCCTCCCAATGATTTATCAGTTTGCCATGTTTGTTAAGATGGCTTTCCTCTCTAATTTGGCTTGCGATGCCTGTTCCTGCCTGCTCCTGCCTGCTCCTGCCTGCTCCTGCCTGCTCCTGCCTGCTCCTGCCTTCTCCTGCCTGCTCCTGCCTTCTCCTGCCTGCTCCTGCCTGCTCTGCTACACCTGTTCCATGGAGCCGTCGGATCCTTTTGGATTCCCAGGCCTGTTCAATGGAGCTCAGGGATACCGATTATGGAGCGGCCAGCGGGTCCTGACCTCCAGGCTGGCCAATGGAGTCCATAGATCTGGGGTTAAGTCATCTGGCCTGGCCTGGCCTGGCCTGGCTCGCCCGGCTCGCTCCCCTCCACACCATAATTACTGGACAGGCGGCCATAACTTTACTTTCTTTTTTTCTTTGTCTGACATCAAACGTAAATCTTTCCGTGATTTCCTCCCCTCGTTACCCTTAGGCTCTCACACACAACCTCTGCTCATAAACCCAAGAGAAAAAAAGCTATCTCACAAAAGCTATTATATGTTCAATAGCTTTGAACAAACTTCTCTGTCAAAAAAACATGTTACATGACCACGTATTTATTATTTATTACGAGAAGCGATTCCTGTAAATAGTAGGAACCTGGGCATCTGTTATAGTGCTATGTATTGCTATGTATTGCTATGTATTGCTATGTATTGCTATGTATTTCTATTGTCTACTTGTTTGAAGATCCTGATGAAAATAAAACAGATTATGTCAGCCAACACTTGTTGGCATACAACACAACATACAACATTCTTAACAACAGAAAGCAGGGCTTTTGCTGTCAAACCAGAGAGATCCCAACACAAACACCTTGTCGGGTCTGAAAGGTTGATTCTGACTGCCGAACACACACACACACACACACACACACACAGAGAAATGCATACAGTATGTAACTAACTAATCCGAGGCAGATGCAAAACAGCCTTGGACAGATCTAAGATCAGGAGAGGAGAGAGACATGAGACAGAAAGAAAGAAAGAAAGATAGAAGGAAGGAGGTAGAATGGGAGAGAAAGGTGTGTGCAGAATGGGATCTGTCAGCAGAGGACCTCCACAGAGCAACAATAACTGTAGTGGCAGGCTGATGAGTCAGTGTCTGTTTAAATGGCAGGCTGTCAGGCCTGGGTCTGCAGCCACCTCAGACCTGTCAGGGCCCCCGGGAGAGATTAACCACCTGACCCTTTCATCCCTAACATTGCTCCACCAGAGACGCTTCTGTCACTAACTCTGCCATTCTGCTTTCCAAGGTGCCAGAAAGGCCAAGCGCAGCCACATCTCAGCGTGGTTTATTGATTTCTGACCCGGCGCTTAATAGTTTTCCCAGCTCTCCATGAATGGCTTTTGTAAGCAATAGGGTTTGTACATCTCCCAGATCAATATCTTTTATACTTACAATAAAATTGAAAGGGCTTCTTGTGAGGAGCTGCAGCACCCAGCGTTTGTCATCCTACTGCGTCATTATCTGAATTAAAACATTTATTTCTGATTAAGAGCGTGTCGTATCGCATTCATTTTACTCTTTCCAATACGAGGGGAATGGAATGGTATTGATTTTTGTACTTTTTACATGTCTCCACTACTGGCTAGATAATTGAGAAGTTAGCCAGAATAAATGAAGTTTCTAGTCTAGCAGAGCAGCCAATACCTTGGAAATGTGAGGTGTTTTTGTGGGAGCACAGTTTTAATTTAGCAGCGGCATGAGACAGAGGGACTGAACAAATTGGATTAAGGCTGGGGACAGGGACCAGGGGATTTGGGGGCTGGGGGGGCCAGGGTAGTGGGGGGGTGCCAATATCACAATAATAAGACAGTAGCACCTAGCTCCCCCCACCCCACCCCACCCCCGTGCCATTGCAACAAGAGGAAACCGATTAAAGAACTAAAAGGCTGGTGATGATAAGTCGACCCCCTGAAGCAGCTTATTGTTGGGAAAGAATTGAAACATGGTAATCAATGGCTGAACTAGACCTTTCAGCAATTGATTAAATGAAGCATGATCAAATTAACGAGATTCGATTAAGCTGCGGTTCTCGTTTTCTAATACAGGCAACAACCAGTTTAGTTGTGCACATTTCGTTACAAATAACACAACCGTTTAGTTTTAAAAACAGACATTATTAGAAACAGAGAAGATCACGAACATATTGTAAATATATAATAATCATATAATACACAAAGTAGTTTGTAAGTCCACGGCAAAGGCTTAACTCCTTTTGTCTTCTAGGCATTGGCACAAAGTGGACCTTTGACTTGAAGTTACATGTCGTTCTATACTTTACCAGCATGCCCAGTGTTACTGTATAGTCTGAGGCTTTGGGGTCATCTCCAGTTTGTGTAGCATAGCAGTGGTGATATGAGGGACTCTGTCCCAAATGGCACCCTATTCCCTATATAGTGCACTACTGTTGACCAGGGCCCATAGGGACCTCACTAACCCTGAAGAGGCCTCATGCTGCTAGAGCCTGCACTCGGACTACAGGACCTCACTAACACTGAAAAACGTCCCACATCGAGAGGGCATCGTCCATCACAGCCCCACTCCACCTGTCAGAGAACAATAGTGAGAGAAGAGAGGGAGAGGGAGAAAGGGAGAGAGAGAGGGGGGGGGGGGGGTGAAAGAGTGAGGCAGAGACCTCTTGTGTCCATCCACTCACTGACCGCCTGACTGGCTACCTGCCACAGAGTCTCTGAGTCTCTGACCACACACCCCCTCACCCCTCCATCTTCCACGCCTCCATTCCTCCATCCTTCCACCTCATCCCTCTACACTGGACAGATGGACGTGTAGCTGATAGGCCGTGGAGTTGAAGTGGGGCACCTGCCAAGCCCCTGCAGCGGAACAACCCTGACAGAACACTAATTCAACCTGCATAACACCAACCACATGAACTACACAGTATGTCCACCAAGAGAGAAAGAGAGGGAAGATGGTGGGGGGTGGAGGGAGGGAGAGTTTCGTATTTTTACACCACAACACATCTTTCCATTTGTTAATCTGTATAAACGGACTCACGGTCTGGCCTCACAGTGTTCAATGAACAGCTTAATTTGCGGTTGCATTTTAATGCTCAGAGTAATCTAAGAAGGGATGCAGAAAGGTTGGCTACATTTATCACAAACAGCAGCTTAACATAAGTGAAAAATGACAGGATTCCCAATGACCTTCCAACCAATCAAGCCTGGTAATTACACTAATTCATTACCTAGGCCAGAGATGGAGGGATACAGAGATGACCCTTCAGCAAACCAAAATGTTTGGAGATTGGAACGAAGAGGGAAATGCTGACAGGGCTGTTGGAAGATTTCGAACACAGAGAAGAGTTCAGTGTGGAACAGTTATTATTCTTACCATAAAACAAACTATGCTTCTGTAATATGTCACAGTGGAGGCTAGATGGCTATCTGGGTGGCTAGGGATATAGCCTTAGAAGATCCTATTAAATTCTATGTATTCTAATTTCCTATTCTATGGGTATAGCAGTGAGTGAGGAGGGATCAGTGTGGAATGGGTCCTCTTGTTATGAACCACATCATCTACGATATCTCAGCTGGTTCATCAGATTGAAGAGTGTCATTATACAGAATGTCAGTCTGAATTAATAAAGACACTGGCTTTCCGATGTCTTTAAATGCCCACCCATAGTTGCTTTTCTCTAACACGTTTTTTATTTTTAACAACGAAAATTCTGTGTTTCTATACCAACTCTTTCGTTATATTTCAGTCTTCTGTGATGTACAGTATATAAAGTGTAATATTGGGATGCAAACTCAAAATGTAATACATTTTAACTCTATATCTGACATGGTACAGGGGGCTTCTTTTCAAGCCCATAACCATGTGTGTGAGGTGTATACTTTTGTTTCAAAGTAGATTTGTTTAAGACTACCAAGGAACACTCTGTGTGGCCCTGATTTAGACCACTGGAGTAAAAGGTTTTAAACATGCATTGATTAACAACACACACATAGCCTGCATATTGATTGAACATTTCTATATATGTAATATTCCAGAGAATATTCCATATGCCTCTTTCTCCTATTATGAAGATAGAGGTATTTTCTTAAATATTTTTGACTGTGTTTGCTAGGGATGATGTTCTCATAGTTAGTTCTCCACATCTCATCTTCTCACTGCCTGGAGAGAGAGAACCCATCAGACACACTGTCTATTCTCTGCTACACATTAGAGCTTGACATTTTGGCGGTCCGTAAATGGCTTTTCCACGGACGGGTGGATAGGATAGTGTGTCCACGGCCATTCCCTCCCTCTCTGTATTCCGTCCTTCTGTCCTGTCGGCCTCAGCTGCCATTATTCCATGACCCACAGAGAAGTTATAGTTGTCTGTAAACCTATCAGGTGGGCTGGACAGCAGGTTGAGTTTATGTTTGATAGTTGATGGAGTCAAAGTGAGTGAGGCTCTCTGGGAGCTGAGCTCTGGTGCTCTCTCAGGTAGTGATGGAGTCAAAGTGTGTAAGGCTCTCTGGGAGCTAAGATCTGATGCTCTCTCAGGTAGTGATGGAGTCAAAGTGAGTGAGGCTCTCTGGGAGCTGAGATCTGATGCTCTGTCAGACCCCCGGAGCAGCGGACTGAATGTGGAATAACACACAGAGAACATAGCATGTGCATTGACGCCCCCGCACATACACGCACACGCGCAAGCACGCGCACACACACACACACACACACACACACACACACACACACACACACACACACACACACACACACACACACACACACACACACACACACACACACACACACACACACACACACACACACACACACACCCTATCCTACCACCTGTTATCCCCATTAGCCCCAGCCCTATAGAAACACCCTGGGTCTCAGCCAGAGGTCTAATAACCCAAATCCCCTCCATCAGCACTGTCTGAATCACTAGGAACATATTGAACTATGAGAGAGAACGGTGACCTGAACTTTATACAGTATCTCCGCCTATTCAATCCCACTGACAAGTTGCAAAACTTCTAAATCCTTCTGGAACCAGTTAAGGCAAAGCAAGTTGTAAATCCGTTTGTCATGAGATGGGGACACGGAGGAACAAATGGAGGCTATTACCTCTTTTCCATTCCAAATGGTCCCTACCTGGACCGAATGTGCCTGTTAGAAATGTCTCCATATGAAATGTCTTCACATCTATAACTGTCTTTTAAATCCATCTATATTTTCTATTACTCTGCTCAGAGAACCAAAACATTATCATCATATCTCCTCGCTCTCCTCAGTTTATTAGGTACACCCTGTTCACAAAAATGGATTGCTCCTACAGACAGTGGCCATGGCTTGCTATATAAAGCAGGCAGACAGGCATCGAGGCATTCAGTTACTGTTCGACTAAACGTTAGTATGGGCAAAACGAGCGACCTAAGCGACTTTGAGCATGGTATGATTGTCGGTGCCAGGCACGCCGCATCCAGTATCTCAGAAACAGCCAGCATCTTTGGCTTTTCACACATGACAGTGTCTAAGGTGACAGCAAACATCCAGTCAGCGGCAGTCCTGTGGGCAACAGCTTGTTAATGAGTGAGGTCGAAGGAGAATGGCAAGAATCGTGCAAGCTAACAGACGAATAACGGCGCAGTACAACAGGGGTGTACAACTTGTCGATCCTTGTCACAGAAGGGCTATTGCAGGAGTATTGCAGGGGTATTGCAGCAGATAACCACACAGGTTCCACTTCTATCTGCTAAAAAGAAGAAGAAGCTGCTCCAGAGGGCAGACGATCACTAACACTGGACAACTGAGGAGTGGAAAAACATTGCCTGGTCTGTCGAATCCCAGTTCTTGTTGAGTCATGCTGATGTCAGGATTTGGTGTAAACAGCATGAGTCCATGGATCTTGACACCATCCTGCCTGGTGTCAAGGGACAGGCTGATGGCGGTGGTCTACCGCCGTCCAATCTGCGGCAACTTCGTGTTGTCATCGCGTCAGCATGGACCAATTCCATCTCTGTGGAACATTTTTGACTTTTAGAATCCCTGCTTTGAAGAATTCAGGTTGTTCTGGAGGCAAAGGGAGGTCCGACCCGGTATTAGATGGGTGTACCTAATAAATTGTCTGGTAAGTGTGTCTACATATCAAAGGTGCTCATAATATCAACACATCGGATGATGGAGTAGTTCAGTACCATATTAATTTGAGGAGTCCTTGGGGTCTTTGGAGGAAACTTGACAAAACTGCATGGAAACAAACAAATGCCTAGAAACAAGCCTTCACTGTTTTGAAGTGTGTGTTTTCAGACAGGCAGGGTGGAAGAGGCGTTCAACAATGACCATGTATGACCCAGGACCTGGGTCTGGCACCGTCAGCAACTATCTACTATCTAACCCCAAACCCTCACCCCCCCACCCCCCCATCGTCAGAATTCTGCCGACTCCACGGTAACGCTGGCTGATCCTTGGCGACCCCACCCCAAACCCTCGTGGGACCTGCCACGCGCCCCTCCAGGCCTGCGGTATTGACCCAAGCTGTCACCCCTGACCCCCCTCAGCACCGGCCGATCTATGGAAGAGCCACAGGTTCAGATGATTTTCCTCCCCTCCCGCCACCCTGTTTTCACAGTGAGCTGATTGCTAATGACCACATTAGAAAGGGCATCATGGAGAATCCACAAACAATTTGCGCTTCGGATTTGCAAACCTAAATATCTGCAGTTCCAATGCGGTTGATGATTCTTGGATCTGTGTGTTGTTATGTTTAAACTGAGCTTGGGAGCAGTAATGTGTTGGTGTGTGTAAAGGCTGTAGTTAAATAACAGCGAATTGCAAAAACAACTTTATAAATCAGTCCTCCCAGGCTCTCGTTGCTTCGGCTCCAAGGTGCCTGGTGATGCTGATGAGAGGCTGAGGGAAAGATGTATCCATCGCCGCGACGACGCCATCCATACCTCAGGGATATGGGCTTGGCACCGTGCGTGTCCCCACACTTCTCTTTCTCCAGCATCTAAATGGAAATACCGGGTTGGTTCAAAACCATCCCACCAATTCCCGTCCCCTGTCCTCCACGGTACGCCTCGTTCTCAATTTAGAAAACCGAAAATCTACCATTAATCAAAAGTTACAAACAGACTTTGCCGTGTCATACCTCTTGGGATGGCTTTTCCCTTGATTGATTCCTATACACACATACTGTCTGATTACCATAATGTGTTCTTGTGGCGAAAATTTCGGCAGGGGCGAGGGAGCACGGATGGGATGGAGGGAAGGAGGGAGAGCGGCAGAAGGGTGCGGAGCAGAACGTGCGCAGGGAGGGAAGTAAATAACAAATGTTCTGGTCTCCACCTCATCGGGAGTGATTTCAATCCAATGTTCCATCATAGCAACTGGAGAAGAGAGTGTTTGGGGTTTGGGCTATCAATTACAGATATGTAGGCATGCAGACACTATCATTTGGCTGATTGTCACCAGTCCACAGCAGTGACACTAGGAAGTGATCCATCAGTCTATTTCCTGTGACAGGAGAAGGATGACAAGGTGTCGTCGAGGCGCCCCCCATCCCCATACCAAGCTCTTTGACTCGGGGACACAAGTTCTAATGTAGACATTTAACCTTTCTTCTTGCAGACATTTTTCTTTCTGCCCTTTGAGTCTGGGTAGATTGATGTATTTTGACTTCGAAAAAACAGAAGTTTCTGCTGTTGATTAAACTCACTTTGGGTGCGCACAGGGTTTGTCTGCTCAGTGTTTACTTCCTGTTTACCCCGTTGGTTAAGCAAAGGAACATCTTTTAAATATGCTTGGTGATATTAAATTAGTGTCACAAAGTATTTTAATTAACCTGTATTTAACTAGGCAAGTCAGTTAAGAACAAATTCTTATTTTCAATGACAGCCTAGGAACAGTGGGTTAACTGCCTTGTTCAGGGGCAGAACGACAGATTTTAATCTTGTCAGCTCAGGGATTCAATTCAGCAACCTTTCGGTTACGGGCCCAACGCTCTAACCACTCGGCTACCAGAAACAATGGTATCTGAGAAAGCACTCAAATCTAATCTCAAACTACGACCAAGGACACAACCTGGAACACTCCGAAACAAACATAATGTAATCATTCCGTACAAAATAATTATTACACAACGTAAATGCTCATACGTTCCATCATTTGCTGTGGTGGATAACGCTCTCAGAATCTCCCATAAGTGTTCAATTGGGTTGAGATCTGGTGACTGAGACGCACACACACACACAAACACACGCAAACACACACACACACACTTTAGACCCCCTTTTCCCCTTTGAGACCCCTCTTTCAAAGTCACTGAGATCTTCTAGCGATGACAGCCAAAATGATGGTCTCACCTGCTTTCAATATACTTTGTATGCCCCATTTACTCAAATATATTTAGTTTTTTTAAATAGAATTTTTTGGTTACTACATTATTCCATGTGTCATTTCATAGTTTTGATGTCTTCACTATTATTTTACAATGTAGAAAACAGTAAAAAAAATAAAGGAAAACCCTGGAATGAGTTGGTGTCCAAACTATTGACTGGTACTGTATATATTTTTTGTGTATAATGTGTTGTTTATTTATGTTGTGTTATACAGGGTGCATTTGAAAAAGAGACTGAGGTCTCAATATGTCTACCCTGTTAAAAAATACAGCAAAAATACATCATGATGATGCTGTGCTACATACACACACAGCAAACATTGACGTAAAGACAAAATCCATGATGATGATGCAGTGCTACATACACACACAGCAAACATTGACGGTAAGACAAAAAGAGTAACATACATGTCCCTCTGGAAAAGAAAGTCCTTCTAGGAACTCACCAAAAATCCTAGGGATCATAATATCTACCATTTCACTTTGGGACCATGCCACGTGTTCTCCCCAATCTACATTATCCCTCAAGTCATTCTTCCATAGAGATGCCCACTGACCCTGGCCTTCCCTTGTACAATAACCACAGATAACAGACAGAGAGTCAACTTTAGTCCTCTCAATGCAATCTCCTCCGTGAGCAGTGACTCTATCAATCTGGAGGAGTAGTTGAAGATTAGGCAATCTGGTGCCCAGGGAGACCTCATCAGTCTGGGGCTCGTTTAGTGTCTGACCAACCCGGCCTGGAGCCCGGGTCTGGCTCTGTGGCAAATTGATGCTTAATGCTGCACTGCTTAACATTATCAGCCTCATCTGTAAACACAGTCATCCATCACCCGGCCCACACGGCAGCCCCCCTCTTATCCAAACAGATAAAGAAGGTGTATGCTCTTCTAATTTGCTCATCTCTACGAGAAGGAATAATAATAATCTGTACTTGATGAACAGTCAGCTCCCTCCCTCCCTCCCTCCCTCCCTCCCTCCCTCCCTCCCTCCCTCCCTCCCTCCCTCCCTCCCTCTAATACTCTCTCTCTCTCTCTTCCCCCTCTCCCCACCTCCTCCCTTCCTCTAATCCTCTCTCTCTTCCCCCCTCCCCCCTCCTCCCTCCATCTAATACTCTCTCTCCCCCCCTCCTCCCTTCCTCTAATACTCTCTCTCTTCCCCCCTCCCCCCTCCTCCCTCCATCTAATACTCTCTCTCTTCCCCCCTCCCCCCTCCCTCTAATACTCTCTCACTCTTTCTTCCCCCACTCCCCCCTTCCTCTAATACTCTCTCTCTCTCTCTCCCCCTTCTTCCTCCCTCTAAAACTCTCTCTCTCTCACTCTTTCCCCCTCCCCCCCTCAATCAATCAAAATGTATTTATAAAGCGCTTTTTACATCAGCCAATGTCACAAAGTGCTATACAGAAACCCAGCCTAAAACCCCAAACAGCAAGCAATGCAGATGTAGAAGCACGGTGGCTAGGAAAAACTCCCTAGAAAGGCAAAACCTAGGAAGAAACCTAGAGAGGAACCAGGCTCTGGGGGGGGGCAATCCTCTTCTGGCTGTGCCGGGTGGAGATTAAAACAATTTATGGCCATTAAGGCCAGTTCTTTCTCCAAGATGTTCAAATGTTCATAGATGACCAGCAGGGTCAAATAATATTAAAAGTAGTTGTGGAGGTTGCAACAGGTAAATACATCAGCAGTGAATGTTACTTGGTTTTTCAGTGCAATAGAGCGAGAGCGAGGTGAAAACAGCAGGTCTGGGACAGGGTGGCACGTCCAATGAACAGGTCAGGGTTCCATAACCGCAGGCAGAGGAGTTGAAACCGGTGCAGCAGCACGACCAGGTGGACTGGGGACAGCTAGGAGTCATCAGGACAGGTGGTCCTGAAGCATGGTCCTCCGGGTAGGCTCAGGTCCTCCGGTAGAGGAGGTAGAGTGGGAGAGAGAGAGAATTAGAGGGAGCATACTTAAATTCACACAAGACACTGGATAATAACATCAGATTTAACAAACTGACCCTAGCACCCCGGCACATAGACTATTGCAGCATAGATACTGGAGGCTGAGACAGGGGGGTCAGGAGACACTGTGGCCCCCTCCGACAATACCCAGACAATACCCCCGGACAGGGCCAAACCAGGCAGGATATAACCTCACCCACTCTGCCAAGCACAGCCCCTACACCAATAGGGGGATATCAACAACCACCAACTTACTACCCTGAGACAAGGCTGAGTATAGTCCACGAAAAGGTCCCCTCCACTGCACAAGCCAGAGGGGGCGACAAACCGGACAGGAAGTGACGCACCCCTCCTAGGAATGGCATGGAAAGCACCAGTAAGCCAGTGACTCAGCCCCCGTAATAGGGTCAGAGGCAGAGAATCCCAATGGAGAGATGGGAACCGGCCAGGCAGAGACAGCAAGGGTGGTTCGTCGCTCCAGAGCCTTGCCGTTCACCCTTGCACCCCTGGGCCAGACTACACTCAATCATAGGACATACTGAAGAGGTGAGTCTTCAGTAAAGACTTAAAGATTGAGACGGAGTCTGCGTCTCTCACATGGATAGGCAGACCATTCCATAAAAATGGAGCTCTATAGGAGAAAGCCCTTCCTCCACCTGTTTGCTTAGAGATTCTAGGGACAATAAAGAGGCCTGCGTCTTGTGACCGGAGCGTACGTGTAGGTATGTACGGCAGGACCAAATCTGAGAGATAAGTAGGAGCAAGCCCATGTAATGCTTTGTAGGTTAGCAGTAAAACCTTGAAATCAGCCCTAGCCTTAACAGGAAGCCAGTGTAGAGAGGCTAGCACAGGAGTAATATGATCAAATCTTTTGGTTCTAGTCAGGATTCTAGCAGCCGTGTTTAGCACTAATTGAAGTTTATTTAGTGCTTTATCCGGGTAGCCGGAGAGTAGAGCATTGCAGTAATCTAATCTAGAAGTGACAAAAGCATGGATTAGCTTTTCCGCATCATTTTTGGACAAAAAATGTCAGATTTTTGCAATGTTACGAAGATGGAAAAAAGCTATCCTTGAAATATTCTTGATATGTTCATTAAAAGAGAGATCAGGGTCCAGAGTAATGCCAAGGTCCTTCACAGTTTTTTGGGAGACGACTGTACAACCATCAAGATTAATTGTCAGATCCAAAAGCAGATCTCTTTGTTTCTTGGGACTTAGAACTAGCATCTCTGTTTTGTCAGAATTTAAAAGTAAAAAATTTGCCGCCATCCACTTCCTTATGTCTGAAACACAGGTTTCCAGGGCAGGCAATTTTGGTGCATCACCATGTTTCATCTAAATGGACAGCTGTGTGTCGTCCGCATAGCAATGGAAGTTAACATTATGTTTCCGAATGACATCACCAAGGGGTAAAATATATAGTGAAAACAAAACGGAACCTTGAGGAACACCGAAACACCCCTCCCTCCCTATAATACTCTCTCTCTCTCTTCCCCCCACCTCCCTCCTCCCCCTCCCTATAATACTCTCACTTTTCCCCCTCTCCCCCCTCCCTCCCTCTAATACTCTCTTTCTCTCTCTCTCTCTCTTCACCCCCCTCATCCCTCCCTCTAATATTCTCTCTCTCTCTCTCTCTCTCTCTTCTCCCCTCTCCCCCCTCCTCCCTCACTAAAATACTCTCTCTCTCTCTTCCCCCTCCCCCCTCCCTCTAATATTCTCTCTCTCTCTCTCTTCCCCCTCCCCCCTCCCTCTAATATTCTCTCTCTCTCTCTCTCTCTCTCTTCCCCCTTCTCCCCCTCCTCCCTCCCTCTAATATTCTCTCTCTCTCTCTCTCTCTCTCTCTCTCTCTCTCTCTCTCTCTCTCTCTCTCTCTCTCTCTCTTCCCCCCTCTCGCCCCTCCTCCCTCCCTCTAATACTCTCTTTCTCTTCCCCCACTCCCCCCCTCCCTCACTAAAATACTCTCTCTCTCTCTCTCTCTCTCTCTCTCTCTCTCTCTCTCTTCACCCTCCCCTCTCCTCCCTCCCTCTAATATTCTCTCTCTCTTCCCCCCTCCTCCCTCCCTCTAATACTCTCTCTCTCTCTTCCCCCTCCCACTCTCTAATACTCTCTCTCGTCCCCCCTCTCCCCCAATCCTCCCTCCCTCTATTACTCTCTCTCAATCCCTTCCCCCTCCCCCCCTCCCTCCCTCTAATACGATCTCTCTCTCCCTCCCTCAACTACTATCTCTCTCTCTCCCCCCTCTCTCTCCCTCCCTCTACTACTTTCTCTCTCTCTCTGATTGTCTCTTCCCCCCTCTCTCTCTCCAGTCATAATGTGATGGTGAATGGTATTTTAATGAAGCAGCCTAATTTGACACCACACAGCGGTTTAATGGATTAAAAGGCTGTGCCGCAATCCGTCTGGCCGGCACAAATAAACCAGCCAGTATAAATATTGTAATTCCTACCTGTGATAAGGATCATGTTACCGCCTCTCGTCTGCCTGATAATAATATTAACCTGCTGATGCCTCGCAGATTGAAAAAATCTGATGATGATGAGGAGAGGGGGGTGGGGATAAGGGGAGAGAGTATGGGAGGTTGTGGCGCGAGCCTGTATAGTGTGTATGTGTGTGTCTATGCCTACAAGGTCTGTGTATGCACTGCAGATGAGACTTGTTGGTCTGAGCAATGATCTGGCAGAACAATCTAAGCAAATGGTAGTAGGTATGACATACCCTGGTAAACTACTGTTTCTGGATCTTCATCATCATCATCATGTACCACCTTCTATTTCTGATGAGGTTAGAATTGTGCCAGTTTGATGCAAAAACGAAGTATTTACAAAATGATTTACAAAAATACATAGAACAATTGGAGCAGAGCAGATGACAATACAGACGGATTACTGAGGTTAGAGTCGGCCCTCTATCGAGGAGCAGGTGACAGTCACAGTAAGGCCCTCAGACAGTAGACATGGTGACACAAGGAGCTTAACTCCTTTGGTCAGTCCTGATAAGAGCAAGGCATTGTGGTCCCAGCTGAGTTTTTTTTCCAGAGATGGTATAGACCAGGGGCGTCAAACAAATTTTATGGCGGGGGCCACATTCGGTCTTCAACGGCCAAAAGTTGCTAAAGATTGTATATCCAGTGTTGTAGAAATGTGCAATGCTCCCTGACTGTCTAGCTTTCATTTAGTTGATTATTAGTGAGCTGGACACAGTCAAGAAACTGTATGAATGTAGGTCCATTATCATTTCTACACAGTCACGATTTTGTTTTAGTCATTTTGAAGTATATTGAATAACTTTTCTCTTTTATTTTTTTACTCAAAACACCCGCGGGCCGGATTGGACGTATGTTTGACACCCCTGGTTTAGAAAGACAGAGATTGTGGTCTTAGATAGAGATCTTAGATAGGGATCTTCTACAGGTTTATGAATGAATGGAAACCCTTCTTGAGAGAGGATTGTGGGGGATCAGGGAGGGTGGCAGTCTGACCATGCAATATGCTCTGTGGTTCTCTATAAATAGCGTGGTGAGTTTCTCGAAAGCCTCGTAGCACACATTATTGTCATAATCAATATAAATCAGATGATATTGTGTATCATAAATCTACATGCTGACAAAGTGAGCTTTGCTTCCTACCATATATTTACATAATGTATATAATCATATAAGACCGAACACACAGTGTGTATTGTAGCATATACCTTAGTCTACTCTACTGTACTGTATCCCTTATCTGTCCAAATAGTGTTAACATACAGTGGGGAGAACAAGTATTTGATACACTGCCGATTTTGCAGGTTTTCCTACTTACAAAGCATGTAGAGGTCTGTAATTGTTATCATGGGTACACTTCAACTGTGAGAGACGGAATCTAAAACAAAAATCCAGAAAATCACATTGTATGATTTTTAAATAATTAATTAGCATTTTATTGCATGACATAAGTATTTGATCACCTACCAACCAGTAAGAATTCCGGCTCTCACAGACCTGTTAGTTTTTCTTTAAGAAGCCCTCCTGTTCTCCACTCATTACCTGTATTAACTGCACCTATTTGAACTCGTTACCTGTATAAAAGACACCTGTCCACACACTCAATCAAACAGACTCCAACCTCTCCACAATGGCCAAGACCAGAGAGCTGTGTAAGGACATCAGGGATAAAATTGTAGACCTGCACAAGGCTGGGATGGGCTACAGGACAATAGGCAAGCAGCTTGGTGAGAAGGCATCAACTGTTGGCGCAATTATTATAAAATGGAAGAAGTTCAAGATGACGGTCAATCTCCCTCGGTCTGGGGCACCATGCAAGTTCTCACCTCGTGGGGCATCATGAGGAAGGTGAGGGATCAGCCCAGAACTACACGGCAGGACCTGGTCAATGACCTGAAGAGAGCTGGGACCACAGTCTCAAAGAAAACCATTAGTAACACACTACATGGATTAAAATCCTGCAGCGCTCGCAAGGTCCCCCTGCTCAAGTCAGCGCATGTCCAGGCCCGTCTGAAGTTTGCCAATGACCATCTGGATGATCCAGAGGAGGAATGGGAGAAGGTCATGTGGTCTGATGAGACAAAAATAGAGCTTTTTGGTCTAAACTCCACTCGCCGTGTTTGGAGGAAGAAGAAGGATGAGTACAACCCCAAGAACACCATCCCAACCGTGAAGCATGGAGGTGGAAACATCATTCTTTGGGGATGCTTTTCTGCAAAGGGGACAGGACGACTGCACCGTATTGAGGGGAGGATGGATGGGGCCATGTATTGCGAGATCTTGGCCAACAACCTCCTTCCCTTAGTAAGAGCATTGAAGATGGGTCGTGGCTGGGTCTTCAAGCATGACAACGACCCGAAACACACAGCCAGGGCAACTAAGGAGTGGCTCCGTAAGAAGCATCTCAAGGTCCTAGAGTGGCCTAGCCAGTGTCCAGACCTGAACCCAATAGAAAATCTTTGGAGGGAGCTGAAAATCCGTGTTGCCCAGCGACAGCCCCGAAACCTGAAGGATCTGTATGGAGGAGTGTGCCAAAATCCCTGATGCAGTGTGTGCAACCCTGGTATAGAACTACAGGAAACGTTTGATCTCTGTAATTGCACCAAATATTAATTGTACCAAATATTAAGTTCTGCTTTTCTGATGTATCAAATACTTATGTCATGCAATAAAATGCATATTAATTACTTAAAAATCATACAATGTGATTTTCTGGATTTTTGTTTTAGATTCCGTCTCTCACAGTTGAAGTGTACCTATGATAAAAATTACAGACCTCTACATGCTTTGTATGTAGGAAAACCTGCAAAATCGGCAGTGTATCAAATACTTGTTCTCCCCACTGTACATAAAAAAATAATAATAAAAAAAAAACAAGCGATGCTTGTAGCAGTATGTTGCTGATCACAAGATCTTGCATCTCCCTAACAGGGGAAGGAGTAAACACATAGACATTGTTCAGTCCTCTGGTGGACTGTCTAACTTAACAGATCTATGTCTACAGCCCGCTGCTCTCTGAATAGCAAACAATTGCATTTGCAATGTAAACGGATGTATTCTTCTCAAATTTGAATTGTTTTCTTAATCGTAAAAACATATTCTATCTGAAGAGCAATGGAAGTGCCAATGATCCCTCTGCTCAGAAGTGACATTATGCCTGCCAGCATAGAAAACACAGGGTCAATGACATTATCTCTGGGTGATTCCTAACACCAGCACTTTCTTTCTGATGAATAAGACAATTTGATTCTGGAATTTTAAAGAAATACTTCTGATGGTATGCATACATAACTTGAGAAGCTGTTTTGTTACTGCAGATATATCTATGTTCTGTAATCTCATTGTTTTAAATTCAATATACAAAATATACTATTAAGATACTTTGTATATTAATGAACTGCATATTATAGCCTTTTTTTTCCGAAATAAAGAAGCATATTTATGGTTTCTGAATGCATTGCTCTTTATAATATAGTTATCACCACCAAAAGACAAAAACAGAAAGATAAGATTGGAAAGAAACCTAATTGCCTTTCAAACCTTTGGTGGGACGTCCCCCACATTAATAATCTGCCCGTGGTTAAATCTGTGCATGATGAAAATCGCTTTTATAAATATGTATGCAGCCAAGTCACAACATAAAAGTGGTCTTTAGTGAAAAACAGAAGGCTCGCTGGCTGGCTGCTTTCTGAGGGATGAGGAGCAGAGAAGAGCCCTGCAGAAAATAATGTTCCCTAGCCTCGAAATTGCTTTAATTAATAGCACATTTTACATAATGATTACACTGTAATTGCACCGACTAGCAGAGTGTCATTAAATATATCCTTGCTATTTTACAACACCCTCTGGCTAAAAATAATGAGTTACATTGGAAATCACTATGCAACAGGTCCATAAATAACATTTAAACCCATACAAGGAAGGTACTTATAAATAATAAATATTTGCCTTTTGTAATTGAACAAAAAATGACTGCCTCTTTTTTTTCTGCCCTACCACCCCCGCCACGCTGGCTTTGTCCTGTTATAGGCTAGTCGGGAGGGAATGGAGATTTTTCAATTTTTTTCTTGCCTTGTAAGTACTGAATAATTTATTTGCTAGCTAATAGTCAACACTGTCAACACGGGGTGGTTAAAATATACCTGTGTCCAGATAGATGCCTTAGCAGGCCGGGAAGTGATTATTCCCTGCTTCCAGATATTTTGTTGGATGCAGTCCCTGTATACACTGCAGTAAATCACTGCCTTCCAATTACATAGTTCCATAAAACAAGGCGCCTATCCAAATCAGACCCCAAAACAGAGACAGAGACAGACAGAGACAAGAGACAGAGACAGACAGAGACAAGAGACAGAGACAAGAGACAAGAGACAAGAGACAAGAGACAAGAGACAAGAGACAAGAGACAAGAGACAAGAGACAAGAGACAAGAGACAAGAGACCAGAGACAGAGACCAGAGACAGAGACAGCCTGGGCACTGTTACTCAGGGGGGAGGAGCTGGGGCTACAGGTGAGAGAGGGGTTGGGGGAGGGAAGGGAGGTGTGAAGATTTGTTTCTTGTTCATTGCTTTTGCCATTTTATTGTAAAGTGGCTTGGGTTCAGGTTGGTCTAACTTGGTAGAAGGTTAGTTTGAGGTTCAAATCAAATCAAATCATACATTATTTGTCACATGCACTGAATAGAACAGGTGTAGACCTTACAGTGAAATGCTTACTTACAAGCCCTTAACCAACAATGCAGTTTTAAGAAAAATAAGTGTTAAGTAAAAAATAGATAAGTAAAAAAGAAAGAAAGAAGAAAAATTAAAGAGCAGCAGTAAAATAACAGTAGAGAGGCTATATACAGGAAGTACTGGTACAGAGTCAATGTGAGGAGGCTATATACAGGAAGTACTGGTACAGAGTCAATGTGAGGAGGCTATATACAGGAAGTACTGGTACAGAGTCAATGTGAGGAGGCTATATACAGGAAGTACTGGTACAGAGTCAATGTGAGGAGGCTATATACAGGAAGTACTGGTACAGAGTCAATGTGAGGAGGCTATATACAGGAAGTACTGGTACAGAGTAAATGTGAGGAGGCTATATACAGGAAGTACTGGTACAGAGTCAATGTGAGGAGGCTATATACAGGAAGTACTGGTACAGAGTCAATGTGAGGAGGCTATATACAGGAAGTACTGGTACAGAGTCAATGTGAGGAGGCTATATACAGGAAGTACTGGTACAGAGTCAATGTGAGGAGGCTATATACAGGGGTACCGATACAGAGTCAATGTGAGGAGGCTATATACAGGAAGTACTGGTACAGAGTCAATGTGAGGAGGCTATATACAGGAAGTACTGGTACAGAGTAAATGTGAGGAGGCTATATACAGGAAGTACTGGTACAGAGTCAATGTGAGGAGGCTATATACAGGAAGTACTGGTACAGAGTCAATGTGAGGAGGCTATATACAGGAAGTACTGGTACAGAGTCAATGTGAGGAGGCTATATACAGGGGTACCGATACAGAGTCAATGTGAGGAGGCTATATACAGGAAGTACTGGTACAGAGTCAATGTGAGGAGGCTATATACAGGAAGTACTGGTACAGAGTCAATGTGAGGAGGCTATATACAGGGGTACCGATACAGAGTCAATGTGAGGAGGCTATATACAGGAAGTACTGGTACAGAGTCAATGTGAGGAGGCTATATACAGGGGTACCGATACAGAGTCAATGTGAGGAGGCTATATACAGGAATTACTGGTACAGAGTCAATGTGAGGAGGCTATATACAGGGGTACCGTACAGAGTCAATGTGAGGAGGCTATATACTGGGGTACCGATACAGAGTCAATGTGAGGAGGCTATATACTGGGGTACCGATACAGAGTCAATGTGAGGAGGCTATATACTGCGGTAACGATACAGAGTCAATGTGAGGAGGCTATATACAGGGGTACCAATACAGAGTCAATGTGACACTATACATTGGTGGATGTGTACACTATACATTGGTGGTTGTTGGATGGTTAACTATACTATACAGGTTGATGGCAGAGAAATACTTCAGTAGCTAAAAATGCGTGTGATATGAGCGAGGGTAATAATAGTTTACTTAATAGACAGACTGGGTAAATGAACAGGTAAGTGAACATTTTGCATGGTTAAATTAGCTGTACAGTTAGGTATACAGTTATATTTACAGATAAGTGATACAGAGTCAATGTGAGGAGGCTATATACAGGGGTACCGTACAGAGTCAATGTGAGGAGGCTATATACTGGGGTACCGTACAGAGTCAATGTGAGGAGGCTATATACTGGGGTACCGATACAGAGTCAATGTGAGGAGGTTATATACTGGGGTACCGATACAGAGTCAATGTGAGGAGGCTATATACAGGGGTACCAATACAGAGTCAATGTGCGGGGGCACAGTTAGTCGCGGTAATTGAGGTAATATGTACATGTAGGCAGAGGTAAAGTGTCTATGCATAGATAATAAACAGAGAGTAGCAGCAACATAAAAGAGGGGGTATGAGTCAAAGCAAATAGTCTGGGTAGCCATTTTTATTTTTTTAAATTTTACCTTAACTAGGCAAGTCAGTTAAGAACAAATTCTTATTTACAATGACAGCCTACACCAACCAAACTCAGACGACGTTAGGCCAATTGTGCACCATCCTATGGAACGGCGGGTAGCCAAGTGGTTAGTGGCAGGTAGCCGAATGGTTAGAGTTTTGGGCCTGTAACTGAAAGGTTGCTGGATCGAATCCCTGAGCTGACATCCCTGGCCATATCTGATTATATCTGGATCCACAGGATTTGTAATGTGATTCCAGACACGACTCCATTCCCTATCTGACCTCCATGACACACTGCGTACATGCATACATGTGTGACTGAAGGTAAAGACCCTTACCCCTCACCCATCCCTTCATCTCCCACTCCTCTCTTCTCCTCATCCTCAGTGATCCACCACCACACTATCTGCTGATCAATGTCTACTGGGGCGTCATCAGCACACAGATTCCCCTGCATGACATTCACTTTTGATCAGCACCCCAGTCGACGCAAAACACTCAGGTTTCTCTCCCTCTCCGCCGCTCGCCACCCTGCCTCAGAGTTTATTAAATACCCCCCTCACACCTCCGTATCCCTCTAGCCCACCAACCATCCTGCCAACCAACGCCACCGGCGGATTGCATTTATGCAGAATGCATCAATAACCAGAAAAACTAAAAGGCCTTGTCAGGAACAGGGAGTTGTCACAGGCATGGGCAAATTATTCTCCACCGGCACTCATCTGAGCTGCAATCAGCCTATAATCTGGGTATGCATCAGGCACTGACATGGACATTTCCTGCTCCTCCAGTCTCATTCTCTGAGGCAGTAATCACGGCGAGAGGCGCTCAACCTCGCCAAAATGTATAAATAATTTTCATTCAAACATATTAACAGTCAAAATACGGGAATCCATCATGGCGGAGTATGGGGAGAGGCTTCTTAAGAAGCAATCAGGGCCTCGGTGTGTGTTCTTTGTCTTTGGCGGCTGAGAGACAAGGCGCAGATTACTATCAGCCAACCCTGTTCTGCATAATGGCCTCCCCCCTCGGTGCTTTTAAACTTTCCTGCCAATCCATTACGTTTACCATGCAGCCTGCCGGGCTAGCGGGCGCACGGCTCCCCTGGTTTCTTCCTTTAATCTCATGCTTCCTTGGGAATGGGAAGGAGATCGGAAAGAGGGTTTAAATACCTTTTTATGATGGCCTCTATCCATCTTCCACCAACGAGCAGACACGTTTATGTTCCCGCCATCTTAAAGAGCAAAAACGTGCCTTTTTTACCTCATTGGGAAGAAGGGTTGTTGGAGATGTTGGGGTAATGGTTGGTTCCCTAAAACCAGTTACAGACCTTATGCTTGACCAACAGCAGTGAACTCAAATGCAATACATCTTATAGACACAAACTACAATTGTTCAATCCCAGGCTGTGTCGCAGCCGGCCACGACCAGGAGACCCATGAGGCGGCGCACAATTGGCCCAGCGTCGTCCGGGTTAGAGACATTTCAGGGAACCTGTGACACAGCCTGTGACAACACGATGCCCATGCACACCTCGAGTTCCTATTGCCACTGAAATTGGTTTGCTGGCGGAATGTGTCATCAGACCCGCACAAATACATATAAAGATGCAAAATGGCATAATCTAGCCATCCAACCATTTTACTAAAGCACATCAAAATATCTTAGTTTTTTTTCACCCAGAGGAGAAAATGATGTTAACGCTATCTATTCACAGGAGGGGAATATTAAGGCCGTTTCAGCCTGGAAGCCACCCAGGCTTATCGGGACAAGGGCTGTGGTTTTATGTCACATCGTTTATCTGCAGTTCATATTTTCTAGAACCTTTGGAAAATTCACGCGCTGTAAAAACAACCACCTCTTATCCGCGGCGTAACTAGGAAATGCCAATGTTTTTCTAACGGTCACAGCGTCCTTATGAGCCCCACACACATTTCAGACACATTCATTTATAATTTCCGATTGAAATACCTTTTTCTTAAATAACACAGATAACACTTTGAGATAGTGGAATTCATATAGAAAGGTAGGAGCATATGAAATAATGGAAAGAAGTGTGGAAATGACAAAAACCCACCGAGGGATGCCCTCTCTCTGTTCGTCATAAAGCACACTGAGGCAAAGCAACGCTCATGGATCACAACCCTTTTCATTACAGTTTAACAGGCACCTTACTTTCCATTTTTCACGTCAACGAAAACTTTGACATAAAGTTCCATAATAAAAAGAATAATAATGGTTCTCACCATGGCCACAGGTTAATGGTTTGAATCTTAGATGGGGCTGGATGGATGACAGTGGAGGGAAGTAGCCAGAGGCCTGGTGGTCCTGTAGAGGTGGCTTAAGAGTATACTGTAATCTATAGTAGGCCTGTAAAAAAGAGAGTAACATTGTTTTTATATAGAATATGTAAATGTTCGACATGGTGACCATCAGATCATAATGCAATCACACTATTGAGCATTCTACAACAGGCTGTGTAGAAATAAACAGAGTGAGCACACACAAATACTGAAGCACAAAAATCGCTGACACCGTGTGAGTGTGTGCATGCTGCGAGAATGTTTATTAAATTGCAAATCTGGGCAGCAAATTGAAAAACACTTGCTCTTGTCATATCTGTTTTTCCACTCCACCCCACCCTCCTCCCATCTCTCCCCCCATCTCTCCCCTGGCCTTTCCTAGTATGAGGGCACACAGCAGGAATTATAGCTAAGTGAAGTGCAGTGGCAAAGCCCTGGAGATTCATAGACAGTAGAAATGATAAAGTCCCGTCCAGGAGAAGCGCTACCGGTGCAATAACAGCCAGAGAGGGTCACAATAAAGTTTAGTTTAATGACAAGAACAAATAACTTGAACATTTGGCTGGGGCGCTGAACCCCTTTCTCTGGGATCGCATCTGATATATCAGCGGGCAACTGTCCGTGACTGCCGGGCGATTGTGCTGCTCGCCACAGGGGCTTGGACCGTGGTGATACATGCGGCCCGGGTGGCAGGTGTCCATTTTATAGAGTTATTCAGTTGGAAATGCTGCTGGAGTGGACACTGGATGTCGGCTGGGCCATGGAGAGAGGAGGGGGCCTGGCTACATTATTGTTACTGCACAGCTCACATCTCCCAGGCTCTGGCCCTGTCCACACATTCCCCATTGGACCTTTGGCTGATTCAGCACCACTCCAGTAAAGTAGTACACTAAAAGCTAGCATGATAGCAGATGAGGTTAACGTCTCTGAGGTGATAACCAACCTGCTGCGCTAGCATGCTAATGGCTAGTCTCTGATGTTGCAGCTAGCCTAGTGCTCTAACAGTCTCATAGCTAGTCTCTGAGGTGATAACCAACCTGCTGTGGAAAGTAGGGCCTGGCTAGCATCCTGGAGGCAGGGTCATTTTGCTGCTAATCGTTGGTTAAATGACAGAGACCCAGAGAAACATGACAGGGGTCCAGCTGTTGGTCACTGTTCCCTGGTCTGTCCTGTGTGTCTACAAGGTTCGAACCTTTTGGACAAGCAACAACATGGCCGATTTGATGTTTTACCCTGAATCAATTTAGTGACCACATCATCTAGTATTGTCCTGCTACACCTGGTCACATTACCAGTGATGACTAAGTCTGAATCTGAACTGTAGATATACAACTAGATGATTTAGATTATTTATCTCTATGGTCTGAACATCCTTGCTATGGGACGTAACAATATTCAATTTGCACTGATACCCATTTATCATACCTCTTCTGTCAGCCTACTTAACCAAAGTGAGTGATGATGACTGCCTGGTCATGGCCTACGGTGTCGCTGACGGGCTGAGGGGTTAGGGTAAGGGATAGGTTGTTGACCAGCTGGTCCCTGGGCTTGCTGTAGGGATCAGGTCTGGCTCAGTGTTGTAAAGACCAGCTGGTCCCTGGGTGGTGCAATAGGGATCAGGTCTGGCTCAGTGTTGTAAGGACCAGCTGGTCCCTTTGTGGTGCAGTAGGGATCAGGTCTAGCTCAGTATTGTAAGGACCCGCTGGTCCCTGAGTGGCGGAGTAGGGGTCAGGTCTGGCTCAGTGTTGTTAAGACCAGCTGGTCCCTGGGTGGCGCAGTAGGGATCAGGTCTGGCTCAGTGTTGTAAGGACCAGCTGGTCCCTGGGTGGCGCAATAGGGATCAGGTCTGGCTCAGTGTTGTAAGGACCAGTGGGAGAGACGTCCAATGGGAGATGGACGATGGTGTGGCTCACCGGATAGTTTTCCCACGTATCAATCACCACGTTGTTGAGTGTTAGATACCTCCTTGAGCATCAGTTTGCTTGAACATTTTGGTTTAACAATGTTGTGTTGTCCAGGAAATTGACAACACAATTCAGAATGGAGTGAAATAAGCCATGATAAAAACCTGCACTACAGACATCAACCACCCATCCAACCCCCACTAACTCTGCACTACAGACACCAACCACCCATCCAACCCCCCTAACTCTGCACTACAGACACCAACCACCCATCCAACCCCCCTAACTCTGCACTACAGACACCAACCACCCATCCAACCCCCCTAACTCTGCACTACAGACACCAACCACCAATCCAACCCCCCTAACTCGCCACCCTCTGCGCTGCTAGTTGTTGCCACGTTTTCAGTTTACACGGGCTAAAAGAGCCCATTTAGGCTGGCCTTTGTTGAATGTGGCCCTCAATGCAGATCAATTTGAAGGGCCATTATCCAAGGAGAATGTCAGAGACAAAAGGAAGACAGCTAGTGACAAATGATCCACCCCATAATAGGGTATAAGACACACTTACCATGCTAACAACATGGCGGAGCAGAATGGACCCCACCCCCCGTCGAAAACAAACAATGTGCTTCCTATTAATCATCGTTGATGCGTGTCATCATTATCTCTTAATGAATGGCTATCCAGACCGCCTGGCGGACATCAACATGACAATGCAACATGCTGCAGCGCAAATCCACTGAGAGAAATATTAGAGCATATTTAAATTCCTAAATGGTAATCGAAGCAAAATAATAAACGGATTGTGTCATCATCATCATCATGTCCTCTGGAGGACTAGAACAAAAATGGCGGCTGTAGGAAATGGCGCCAAGTGGGGTGATGAGGAAGATGGTGGTGATGGTCTGGATAACCTTGCAGGTACACTGTTGTGCTAATTCTGGACAGGTTGGGATAATGTTGGACCCTGGGGGAATTCTCTGCACTGATTGGTGATTAGAGATATAATTAACAGCAGCTTTGACACGGCCCTTGTCCCCCCTTCCTCCCCCTTCCTACTCTCCCAGTCTCCCCTGTGTCCCCCACCTCCCCTAAAAGCCCTCAAGGCCCCTTCTCATCTGTGTTTATGGCTCTTCACCCCATTATCCCACAACAAAAGGGGGCTTCACCACACAAACCCCAAACAGCTGCCTGCCTGACTCCCTGCTCCTGGCTGCCGCCGCGGCCCGGGAATACACTGGTGCTCTCCAGCGACAATAAAAATAAACTTGAGTTTAAACAAAAAAAGTTACACCATATTTGCTCAGACTAACTATGATGAAAGGCAATGAAGACAAGGGCTCCTCATGTAGGTATCAATATAAATATTACTGGAAGGTCAATTAATATGTAAATTAACTCCTCCATTTAATTAGCTATTTAACTATTTTCCGAGGCATGAACATATTAAATCATGCTTAAAGACCCCTCTAACTAGGCTCCTGACAATAGTGCTAGGGAGTCGCGGGCTCATAAACTACCGGCTTGACCTATAAAGAGCCGCGAGTCTGCTAATTCCATCTCAGGCTAATTTTATGACTTGTATAAAATAACCATAGTGCTTTGTGGCTGTGAAGAGGACGTGGGTGATAAAATTAGAGCTGGGGAAAGCATCAGAAATCTAGTGCCCTCATTTATTATTCTCTTATTCTTTGCAGGGTACCGGGCTCCCATGAAAGACAAATGACCTTATGATATTAAATAATTTGTGAGGATATTAACAGTTAATCACACATAAACAGCATTTAAAAGGTATTGATTTCCTAGCAGCTTTCAACAGCTTGTTAAATTTATGTCCGATAACATAATAATAGATAATCAGAAGAATTCTGGCCGTCAACCTAGGAGACAAAGGAAAGATAATGGGTGTTACTCCCCACCCCCCCACCCCCACCCACTGATGACCTCTATCTCAACAGGTTCATGACCTTGACCATTCCCAACACCCACAGAGAGAGATAAACAACATGGACAACACGCCTATATCTGTCCTCTATCCGTTTTCTGTATCATAGCATATTACTCACCATAAAATGCTATTTCACATGTTCATATGGATTCAAACGGCTTTTGTCACCAAATGACATTGTGATATTAAAAATAGTAGACAATGCCTTGTTGTAAAAGGTAGGAGAAGACATGATATACCTATTGGTACAATCTCTTTTGTTTACACTATTTGGCTAGCAGTTTATAGTTGAGTCAATGGAGAAAAGAGGGCACAACAAACTTGGTGTGGCAAACTGATACCTATAGTTGGGTTTTTGACACCTCAGGTGAATCATCACACTTTATTTGCAACTATGGACAGCCATAATGTAATCAGTCCGAGAAATGAACTTCACAGACTGTGTACGTGTGCCTGTTGTGCATGTAGACTGCCCACATATACCATTTAGTTTTAAGAGTCCTCCAAGTTGCTGTTGGGAAGCTGGCTTGCTACAATAATACATTTGCAGCAGATAGCAGAGGATAGAGGCATGCAAATCTATCTTGGTGTCCCTCTGGGGCCAAAGCAGAGGAGAGCACAGGGAGAAAAAATGAAGCCGTGGTGGTCCAAACACTCTCTCCTCTCTCTCTGGGACCTGAGTTCATTTCAGAGAGGAGAGGAGAATATAAGGTTCAGGCTTGACCTCTCTATCCTCTATCATATATTTTCCCTGTTTCGACGCTCTGTGGCTCATAATATAGTATCAGAGATGTACAGTATATGTGAGAGGATAGACTCACACTTAAAGCCTGACACAGGTCCAGCTGATTCAGTATGACAGGCCTACCTTGTATTAGCCTGTGCTTTGTATTTAAATTTAATCTCGTTGGTGATGAAAAAAGGTGAATTTTCTCTGGGATGAAACAACTGATTTATTAAGCAGCCAGGTAATTATTATTATTATATTTATTATGCAGCCAGACGTATAGGCTATCCATGAAATTATTATTATTATATTTATTATGCAGCCAGACGTATAGGCTATCCAGGTAATTATTATTATAATATTTATTATGCAGCCAGACGTATAGGCTATCCAGATAATTATTATTATAATATTTATTATGCAGCCAGACGTATAGGCTATCCAGGTAATTATTATTATAATATTTATTATGCAGCCAGACGTATAGGCTATCCAGGTAATTATTATAATAATATTTATTATGCAGCCAGACGTATAGGCTATCCAGATAATTATTATTATAATATTTATTATGCAGCCAGACGTATAGGCTATCCAGGTAATTATTATAATAATATTTATTATGCAGCCAGACGTATAGGCTATCCAGGTAATTATTATAATAATATTTATTATGCAGCCAGACGTATAGGCTATCCAGGTAATTATTATAATAATATTTATTATGCAGCCAGACGTATAAGCTATCCAGGTAATTATTATAATAATATTTATTATGCAGCCAGACGTATAGGCTATTAATTATTATTATTATATTTATTATGCAGCCAGACGTATAGGCTATCCAGGAAATTATTATAATAATATTTATTATGCAGCCAGACATATAGGCTATCCAGGTAATTATTATTATAATATTTATCATGCAGCCAGACGTATAGGCTATCCAGGTAATTATTATTATAATATTTATTATGCAGCCAGACGTATAGGCTATCCAGGTAATTATTATTATAATATTTATTATGCAGCCAGACGTATAGGCTATCCAGGTAATTATTATTATCCCTGTGTGCCCTGACAGGTGTGTTGAGTAGGGTATTATGTAGGGTAGGTCTATATGATATTAGGGTTAGTGTTAGTTAGGGTTACACTGAGTATAGCAAACATTAGGAACTGGATTTAACAGGTGATATCAATAAGGGATCATAGCTTTGGATTCACCTGGTCAGTTTATGTCATGGAAAGAGTTCTTAATGTTTTGTATCCTCAGTGTAGATTGACAGGATGTAAAATATTGTAAAATATTTTAAAACAAGCAAAACAGGCACCATTTTAGTTTCTTTTGCCAGACTGCTGTGAGAAGAGACAAGCTCAGTCCTAAAGTGATTTTCATGTGTATCATTTTATTGTAGGATGAGGGGCTGAAATCCAAAACATCCCATTTGCCAGTTATTAGGAGATTGCTGTACAGTAAATTAATACAGGATGGACGCTAGAGTAATTCAATTAGAGATAAGCGGCATAGACCCTGGTTTTATAGTCTTCTCCCAGAGCCATGAAGAGAGAGAAGCCCAGCTAACCCCAGCTAAATGAACGACTGAGTTTGGTACTCTGGTCCTCTCGGCTTGTTGTTACAAGATGGCTTTTAAACAGTGCCTGTAATGGTACAGTTCAGATCTGTCTGAGGAGATCTGATGAACATTTTAGTCATTTTATATAGCTAAGATTTCAGTCAAAGCATACCTTCATCAGAGCAGTTGAGTTTGATCTTCCTGCAGTGTAGCTTCTTTGTCGGGTGTGTGGTAGAAATCTTCAGTGTATAGTTCTGACCACTATCAGAGGGATAAAGAGAGCTAGAGGTTCAGGGAGTCCAGGCAGTGATGATGTGGTGGGTGGTGTTGGTGGTACCAGTGATGATGGGGTGAGTGGTGTTGGTGGTACCAGTGATGAGGGGGTGAGTGGTGTTGGTGTTACCAGTGATGAGGGGGTGGGTGGTGTTGGTGGTACCAGTGATGATGGGGTGGGTGGTGTTGGTGGTACCAGTGATGATGGGGTGGGTGGTGTTGGTGGTACCAGTGATGATGGGGTGGGTGGTGTTGGTGGTACCAGTGATGATGGGGTGGGTGGTGTTGGTGGTACCAGTGATGATGGGGTGGGTGGTGTTGGTGGTACCAGTGATGATGGGGTGGGTGGTGTTGGTGGTACCAGTGATGGTGGTGGATGTGCATCGATGTGTGTGCTCTGTTGTTGGGAGAAAGGGACCAAACTGTATTGATTCTGATATGGCCAGCGTTTCGCATGGGTAAATATGGGTAAATTTGACAGGCCGGACGAGGCTGGGGTAAAGGGGGGAGGGGAGGGAGAAGGGGGGAGAGAAGGAGGAAGAGAAGGGGGTGGAGGCAGGAGGCAGGAGGCAGGAGGATCTGCTCAGCTGCAGTGACTATCCTATCCTGTCGCCTCCTCCTCCCTCAGCTTCCTGGAATCAATTATGTGTGTTTACAGACCATTTACCTGTACCATCACTGGTGTCAATCCCATAAATACCCCCAGATATATAATGGTTGAATTAACATAATGGTTCAAACAAGGCTCCGGCTACGAGCACCAAGGAAATGTCAACATGTTCTCTTCACTAAGGTAATTAGAGACCATTACTATGGCAGGCTTGGCTGGAAACATCATCAAGGTTAACATCAACATCCACAATTGTTTTTTTTACCCCCAAGTCTCTAATAGATGAGCGATAGAAATGTAAATGTTAGTAAACAGAAGCACAAGCAGGGTTTCTTCCAGGTTAAACTCTAATCAGCCCACTCACAGGTAAAAAGTATATTTCTACCACTGTGGATTTAACTGGCAAGACGGAAACTCAGTGAGCTGGTCAGATAGAGAGCGTTTAGACTAAGGGTGCTTCCAAAATGTCACCCTGTGCCCTATATAGTGCACTACTTTCGACTAGAGCCGTATAGACTCTGATAGGGTATAGGCCTCTGGTCAAAAGTAGTGCAGTATATAGGGGATAGTGTGCGATTTCAGACACAGACTAAACCATTTAAACAGAAGGACAAGCCAGGAAACACACCACTGGCTACTACATGGAATACATGGATGTTTAGTAGAACATGATGCAATTTAAACTGGCAAATATATGATTGTCAAATAAATCTATTGAAACGGAATAGCTTGCTTACAATAAGATATACAGTATCTCTATAACATGTGTAACATGTGTTGAGTAGAATACGTTGCGGGAAAAACACACAAGTGAATTATCTCAGCCGTCAAATGGCAACAATGCAGGATTTACGAGAAAGTTTGAGTTCCACGAACATAGCACCAGCCTGATTCCAACATATAAAAACTGAGCTACATTGGTGATGGTTTTAGGTAAAGGCCTTGGAAGTATTGCTTCAAAACTGCAGATGCAAGCAAGAGACAATGGTTAATGATCACACATCATCCTATGGCCTTAAAGAATGGCTATAGCTGTGCACAGGCCAGATTGTGTATGATCTCTTGCTCATTCTGAGGTTACAGTGTATCCCAAAGGCCATGGCTTTTCAGTCCAGAGTTTTTCAACCTTCATCAAGGTGCTGATTTGACCAGACCACTACTGTAGTTTTCTGCTAAGGGAGCTGAGAGCATGAGTTAAGCTAATATACTGTATAGCAATTGTATAGCGATTATAAATCATTCTTCTGTACAGTGTTGTAAAGCATGCAGAACTCCATTACTCTACGGTTACAATGCAATTACGAAAGTGCTATGTAACAACACATTAAATATTATGTTTTTACTAGTTTAACTACAGTGTTACTACACAGTTATAAAAGCAACTTAAAGTATTGCAAATAATTCATTTCAGAAAATTGAATTTCCATTCAGCAGCGGTATCCAGTAATAAGCCTGACTAAATCCTGTTTGTCCATAGAGAGCCAGGGTGACCAGGCCGCAGGCCGCAGGTCACAATCCACACAGCTGCATCAGAACCGCCCGACTGCCTGCCCTTCCAACGCCAGATGATAAGTCACCTTGCCAGGCCATAGTGTTTGGGTTCCTGGAGCCTTACAGAAAGGAGAGGAGCTCCCTGAGTGATTGTGTTTTACAGAGAACATTATCACTCCACTCAATGATAGAGCGGCGAGAGAGAGGCCCAGCCGGACGGCAGAGGTTCTTTGCTCGCCCAGGAAATGGATAGACCACTAGCTACGACGGGAGGAAGTATATGACTTGACTCAGTGAAGCACTCAGCCCAATTTGAAAGCCAAATCATGGTGCTTTAGAACAAAAAGAGATAGCTACAGATTCTTTCAAGATTCTTCTACCTTTGGTCTGGTCTTGACCAGATTTACAATACTATTACTGTTTATATTCATTGCGTTTTCTTCTGTACATTTATAATGGCGCTGAAATGAATTACACTGTAGCCTACTGAACGTGTTTAGAATTTCATATTGAACTTCGAAGAGAAAAAACCTATGCCATTGTAACATCAGGTTTGATCTTATTCAGTGTTTTCATCTTTTTTTATCATGACTGTGGGAGTGGGATAGGCTGGTTGAAGATGACTGTCACAGGGACTTGGCTGTGTATAGATGTAGGAACTTCATTTCATCATCATTCTTTTGTTGCTTAGAATCAAGGTTTGAAAAGGCTTCTAAAGTTTATAATTTCCACTTTAAAATGTCAGACTTGATTTGGAAAAATGTATCAACCACTACAAGAAAAATGTCCATTAATTATAATCCACATAATCATTCAGATTTCATGTTGCTGCAGGATACTTTTCCTGCTGTAGACTGTCTCAAATTAAGATCTTACATCTGTATGTTGAGCCCACAGCAAGTGATTTGAGGCAGCATCTTAGTTGTATATAAAACAGCGGATGTGCCCGTAGTGGGAATTTAAATTTAAACTTTTACAGTTTTTTCTTAGTCTATTTGAGATTAGACTATATGAGCTTTATGCAGGAGCCCAGGTTCTAAATTGTTCTCTCAGTTATGACTGTAGATTAAATCTGGACCCTTCTGCCAAGAGATCCTAGTGATCCTAGTGAATGCCATAATCCTCAATTGGAGATGATCTCGTCGGCAAATAAATTACCTAAAATCGACGCTGCATGCAGGCAAATGAAATCACTCTCCTCCCCTCTATCCCTCCTTCTTTCCTCTCTCTTTGTATTATTTTCCAGTCAAGCTGTGCTCTCCATAGATAGGACTAACCTAATAATAAGTGAGTGTATCAGAGCTCTAATAGACTCACACAACAGCTTCTCTTTTCAGCCAGGTGCAATCTGGGGCCGCGGCGCTTAACAAGGAATTAAATATTTTTCCATGCTGCTGCCGGCACTTTAATTGATTGATGCTAAAAGTTTAGAAAATAAAACCCTGCTTGCCTTTCTAGTGTGGTGTAAAGCTGCTTCCTGGGCACCGTCGGCCCCTCAGAGAGAGAGGGGCCCTCGATTGGAAGTGGCAGCTCGCATTCTCTGTATCAGCCGGCCCTGTCATCTGCCCCGGGATGTGTGTGTGTGTGTGTGTGTGTGTGTGTGTGTGTGTGTGTGTGTGTGTGTGTGTGTGTGTGTGTGTGTGTGTGTGTGTGTGTGTGTTAGGGCCTGCCACTTCACACGAGAGCGGCGTCTGAAAGACACATGTACTCTAAATCAGGGAATCAATAGAACACTTAATGAACAATTAGGAGAACAGCTGTAGGGCTGTCAAAGGCCCATCTGTATGAAGCTCAAAGAAAGGATGGGAACGAGGAGGGGGGAGGGAGGAGGGGGGAGGGGAGAGAGAGAAGGAGAGGAGGGAAGAGAGGGGAGAGAGAGAGGTGGAGAGGGGGAAGAGAGAGATGGGCAGAAAGGGGAGAGAGAGGAGAGGAGAGATGGGGAGAGAGAGGGGGGAAGAGCATGGAGAGAGGGGAGAAGGGGGAGAGAATGGAGAGAGGGGAGAAAGGCGAGAGGTGAGAGAGAGAAGAGGGGGGAAGAGAATGGAGAGAGAAGAGAAGGGGGAGAGAGGGGAGAGGAGAGATGGTGGAGAGAGTGGGAGAGAGAAAGGGAAAGGCTAGAGGGTATAGTCCCATAACACTGGGGCTATTGCTTCAGGACATATCCCTCCTCCTCCTCTCTTTTCCATAACACTGGGGCTATTGCTTCAGGACATATCCCTCCTCATCCTCTCTTTCCCATAACAGCCATGTCTATTTAGCCAGCCGAGCCTCCCTCCATCTCCCTCCCCTCACCTCACATTAGAGAGAGGCCAGTAAAAATATGGAAATGGCTCAAGACATCCTTCAGGCTTCATGTCAGGGTGGAGGATCGATAAATTTGACAATCCATGGCATTTAATTAAAATGGCTGCCGGAAGCGAGGCAGTTTGTTTTTTTGTGCCGACTCGGCCCGTCGTTTATAGCTTTAATGAATACATAAGTGTATTCATAATCACCATTACATTAAATCCTCCTTACTCTTTTAAATAGGGTAGCGGGCCATGGTTTCACCCCTGCCAGTTCCTACCTGCCAACCACCACAGACAGCAAATGAATATCTTCACCTCTCTCTACCCCTCCACAGTGACTTTTAACGTATTCTTGATGCATAAAGAGATATCCCTCCACCTCAAACACTGACAAATGAGCGTTGGCGACAGTGAGCTCTCTGATTCGCTTGTCACTGATAGTGGCGACCTGAGCTGCCAATCAGGTGGACAAATAGTAAACAGTAAACAGACACAGAGGTGTTGGATAGGTTCAGCCTTCCTGTGTGTAGTCTGCATAGCCGACATTTACACGTGGAGTTGAATCAGACCAATGGCGTACGACTGACACATATTATGGTTAACTAAGCACCATGTAGAATTTGGATGGTGGGATGGACAGAGTCTTATAATTGACCTTGGACACCCTCCGTCGTGCTTTATTAAAACTTCATTTAAAGAAGAACAACCCCGGGTGGAGGAGGGATGAACACTCTCTCTCTCTCTCCGGCTATAATGGATTAGATGGGAATCCATTATGCATTTCAGCCAGAGAAAAAGTAGGGCCTGAGACCTGCTTAAAAATATATTTTTAGTACTGAAAATGAATGCGTTCACACAAGCCACTGAATCATTTTAAATGTTCTATTTTAATATATTAGGTATATGTGTTGAGAAGACCTATATTTCAACGGAGTGTGGGGACCTAGTCTTAGAATAATGGGCACATTAATACATTCATGATTTTATCCAATGTGCTATCTGTGTTTTGCAGTTGTTATGGTATTCTTTTAGAACACACACACATACACGCACACACACACACACACACACACACACACACACACACACACACACACACACACACACACACACACACACACACACACACACACACACACACACACACACACACACACACAGTGTCTTCACTACGCTGTTGTTGTGACACTTCTCTCACCTCCACATCAGTGTTTTTATGTGTGATCTTGTCACTACGCTGTGTAAATAAGTAGCTCTTTGGCCCTAACTCCACGGGCGGATGCACACCGATAGCCACCAGAGATGTTCCACTGTCCTGACATTTTCTTCCCTGTCCTCCAGTCTCGCTCCACTCCTCTGACCTCATCATTTAATATTTATCTTGGACAATGGTCCACTCATTGGTAAAAGTGTTTAGAAATCCAAGCGTTTACTAGGCATATCATTTTTTATCATTCAAATTTCTGGGGTATTAAAAAAGGTTAGATTGCACCATCAGGTTGAGTCGTTAAAGGGTGCAGGTGCTGTTTAAGTTGATTCACTGAGGCAATTACAGCCAGATCCCCTTTAATTAGTCTGGCTTTATGGCGTCTCTCTGTAGCACCAGGATCATGGAGCAGCTAGCTAGGCCTTCCAGCCGCAGGAAGATAGTTGTGAGTGAGTGAGTGAGTGAGTGAGTGAGTGAGTGAGTGAGTGAGTGAGTGAGTGAGTGAGTGAGTGAGTGAGTGAGTGAGTGAGTGAGTGAGCGAGTGAGTGAGTGAGTGAGCGAGTGAGTGAGTGAGTGTGCGTGTGTGTGTGTGTGTGTGTGTGTGTGCTTGCCTGTGTGCTTGCAGATCTGCACACATACACAAGTACTTATGCATGCAATCACGCACAATTCTATTACAAACACACACACACACACAGTCTTGTACAGCTAACCTTGTGGAGACACAATTCAGGCCCATTCAAAATCCTATTTTCCCTAACCCCCAACTAAAGGTCCCCAATTGGTCACATTTTTGTTTGTTTACTATTCTTGTCAGGACATCTGGTCCCCCACAAGTATAGTTAAACACATCCACACACACACACACACTGCACATACACTGCACATACACAGCACAAAGTCTCACAGGCGCCAAAGTTTCTTATCACACACACACACACACACACACACACACACACACACACACACACACACACACACACACACACACACACACACACACACACACACACACACACACACACACACACACACACACACACACACACACACGCCACCTCTCTCAACACAGCAGTGCATGAGAACTGAGTGAACAGCTACATAGCAGGTAATATCCCTTCAGCTCTGGTGAGGTACTGGCTCCTTTCTTCTCAGGATGCGAATGCATCTGGTTAGTAAAAGCTGACAGATGGCTGGCCAGGACTGAGAGGAGATGGGAATGAGGAATTTCGGTGTTCCTCCACATCACCTGGGAGACGCGGGAACGCTGGAGTGCTCCCGATTCGCCCGAGATTCCCTGTCACTGGTAATGGAAATCGGAACTGGCACACACATCCGTTATCTAAATGTTAACTCCACTGCCCTCCATGTTGTCACAGCCAAGCAAGGTTAGCAACACCGGCTAAGGAGGCTTTTCTTTGGGTTCCTGCCGTGGCAGCACTCAACAGAAAGAGGGGACACGGACGCCTCCCATTCGCAACACAAAGCCACATTGCAGTGTAAATTAACCACATCTTAACTATTTCATTTAAATTCTTCAGAGTTTCCTTCAGGTCTTTGCTGGACATCTTTAGGCGGCACCCAAAGACCCCAAATTATCTTAGTGGGTGTTGATGTATGGCTGCATCGTGACGAGTGTCTGGCGAAATATAGAGCCAGCAGAGACATGAAACACCTCAGCACTCCTCAGGAGTCCAAAAACCTGAGACAGGATAGGATGGGACAGGATGGAAGAGGACAGGATGGTACAGGACAGGATGGTACAGGACAGGATGGTACAGGACAGAGAGACAGGACAGGATGGGACAGGACAGAACTAGGCAGGATGGGACAGGACAGGATGGTACAGGACAGAGAGACAGTACAGGAGGGGACAGGACATAACTAGACAGGATGGGGACAGGACAGGATGGTACAGGAGAGAGAGACAGGACAGGATGGGACAGGACATAACTAGATAGGATGGGACAGGACAGGATGGTACAGGAGAGAGAGACAGGACAGGATGGGACAGGACAGAACTAGACAGGATGGGACAGGACAGATCGGGTCAGGTTAGGGCAGAACAAGATAGGGGTGAGAAGAGGGGACAGATGCGGATGCGGACACACTTTGAAACGGAGACGTCCATTCACCAGGCAGTATTTATGTTCTGACAACTGCTAGAGCGAATATATTTAGCCTATTAGACTCATCACGCCAAGATGAGATTTCAAAGTGGTGGAGGTACCTGTTTGAAGAAGCACTACATTCCATTCCACAGAGGTGGACGAGGGAGGGGCAAGGACCGAGAGTGTAGCACCGATGAACCTGGCGTAGGGACAGGGACGGTTTGGAAGGGGACTGGTCCAGACACCTGAGAGGAGGACTTCACACTAACACTGCATGTCAGTGTGTACATAGGTCACAATCCATGAATGAACACACAAATACACACACACAAGCATGCACACACACACACACACACACGGTGCATACACACACACTAAAGCTTACCTTATGCTTCCCAGTCGAAACAGTTTTCACATATATTATGATACACCCCCGGTCAAAACTTTGGAATATTAGGTTTTTCATTATTTGCACTATTTTTAGCATTGTAGAATACAAGTGAAGACATCAAAACTATGACATAACACATATGGAAACATGTAGTATCCAAAAAAGTGTTAAACAAATCAAAATATATTTTATATTTGAGATTCTTCAAATAGCCACCTTTGCCTTGATGACAGCTTGGCACACTCTTGGCATTCTCTCAACCAGCTTCACCTGGAATGTTTTTCCATCAGTCTTGAAGGAGTTCCCACATATGCTGAGCCCATGTTGGATGGTTTCCTTCACTGCGGTTCGACTCATCCCAAATCATCTACATTTGGTTGAGGTTGGAACCAAAAATCTCAGATTTGGACTCCAGACCAAAGGACAAATTTCCACTGATCTCATGTCCATTGCTCGTGTTTCTTGACCCAAGCAAGTCTCTTCTTATTATTGGTGTCCTTTAGTTGTGGTTTCTTTGCAGCAATTCGATCATGAAGGCCTGATTCAAAGTCTCCTCTGTTACTTGAACTCTGTGAAGCATGTATTTGGGCTGCAATATCTGAGGCTGGTAAGTTCAACTCTGAGGCTGATAAGTTCAACTCTAATGAACTTATCCTCTGCAGCAGAGGTAACTCTGGATCTTCCTTTCCTGTGGCGGTCCTCATAAGAGCCAGTTTCATCATAGCACTTGATGGTTTTTGCGACTGCACTTGAAGAAACCTTCAGATTTCTTGAAATTTTCCGGATTAACTGACCTTTATGTCATATCTCTTTGCTTATTTGAGCTGTTCTTGCCATAATATGGACTTGGTCTTTTGCCAAATAGGGCTATCTTCTGTATAATACCCCTACCTTGTCACAACACAACTGATTTGTTCAAACGCAATAAGAAGGAAAGAAATTCCACAAATGAACTTTTAACAAGGCACACCTGTTAATTGAAATGCAAATGTGACTGGAGGAGATCTTCGTGGGCTATACTCATCCGTCTCAGGGTAGTAGGTTGGTGGTCTGTTGATATCCCTCTGGTGGTGTGGGGGCTGTGCTTTGGTAGAGTGGGTGGGGTTATATCCTGCCTGGTTGGCCCTGTCCGGGGGTATTGTCGGACGGGGCCACAGTGTCTCCCAACCCCCCCCCGTCTCAGTCTCCAGTATCTATGCTGCAATTGTCTATGTGCCGGGGGGCTAGGGTCAGTCGGTTATATCTGGTGTTATTCTCCTGTCTCCTGTCCGGTGTTATCTCTCCCTTCCCTCCCGGAGGACCTGAGCCCTAGGACCATGTCTCAGGACTACCTGGCCTGATGACTCCTTGCTGTCCCCAGTCCACCTGGCCGTGCTGCTGCACCAGTTTCAACTGTTCTGCCTGCGGCTATGGAACCCTGACCTGTTCACCGGATGTGCTACCTTGTCCCAGACCTGCTGTTTTCAACTCTCTCTCTACCGCACCTGCTATTTCAACATCTAAATGCCTGGCTATGAAAAGCCAAGTGACATTTACTCCTGATGTACTTACCTGTTGCAACCTCTACAACCACTGTGATTATTATTTGACCCTACTGGTCATCTATGAACGTTTGAACATCTTGGAGAAAAATCTGGCCTTAATGGCCATGTATTGTTATAATCTCCACCCCTATGTGATATTTCATAGGTTTGATGTCTTCACTATTATTCTACAATGTAGAAAGTAGTAAAAATAAAGAAAAACCCTTGAATGGTAGGTGTGTCCAAACTTTTGACTGGTACTGTATATGTACAGCGGGTGAAATAAGTATTGAACACGTCACCATTTTTCTCAGTAAATATATTTCCAAAGGTGCTATTGACATGACATTTTAAACAGATGTTGGTAACAACCCAAGTAATCCATACATACAAAGAAACCAAAACAAATACGTTCAGAAATGTCAAAGTTATGTGTAATAATGTGAAATGACACAGGGAAAAAGTATTGAACACATGACGAAAGGGAGGTGCAAAAAGGCATGGAAAGCCAAGACAACAGCTGAAAACTATCAGTAATTAAAAAGCAATCCAGCCCCCTGTCAGTGCAAATTAATATCAGCTGGTTCAGTCCCAACTGATGGCCTACAAAAAGGTCTCATTGCCAAGGTGTCACACAAGACACATCTCATGATGGGTAAAAGCACAGAGCTGTCTCTAGACCTTCGCAACCTAATTGTTGCAAAACATAATGATGGCATTGGTTATAGGCGCATTTCTAAGCTTCTGAATGTTCCAGTGAGCACTGTTGGGGCCATAATACGGAAGTGGAAAGACAATAATTTCACCATAAATTTGCCTCGACGAGGTGCTCCTCGCAAGATTTCTGACAAAGGAGTGAAAAGAATAATCAGAAGAGTTGTCCAAGAGCCAAGGACCACTTGTGGAGAGCTTCAAAAAGACCTGCAATTAGCAGGTACTGTTGTCTCAAAGAAAAAAGTAAGTAATGCACTCCACCGCCATGGCTTGTATGCACGCTCATCACGCAAGACTCCATTGCTGAAAAAAAAGCATGTTGAAGCTTGTTTAAGGTTTGCTGCATAACACTTTGGAAAAGCCAGTGAAATACTGGGAGAATATAGTGTGGTCAGATGAGAGCAAAATTGAACTGTTTGGATGTCATAATACACACCATGTTTGGAGGAGAAATGGCACTGCACATCACCCTGAAAACACCACACCAACAGTGAAGTTTGGAGGTGGGAACATCATGGTGTGGGGCTGCTTTTCAGCAAATGGTACTGGCAAACTTCACATAATTGAAGGAAGGATGAATGGGAAAATTTACAGAGACATTCTTGACAAAAATGTGCTGCCATCTACCAGGATGATGAAGATGAAACAAGGGTGGACATTTCAGCAAGACAATGATCCCAAACACACAGCCAAGGAAACTCTCAATTGGTTTCAAAGAAAGAAAATAAAGCTGCTAGAATGGCCCAACCAATCACCTGACTTAAATCTCATTGAAAATCTATGGAAAGAACTGAAGATCAAGATTCATAGAAGAGGCCCACGGAACCTTCAAGATTTGAAGACTGTTTGTGTGGAAGAATGGGCCAAAATCACACCAGAGCAATGCATGCGACTAGTTTCTCCATACAGGAGGCGTCTTGAAGCTGTCATTACCAACAAAGGCTTTTGTACAAAGTATTAAATAAATATCAGTAAGTGTGTTCAATACTTTTTCCCTGTGTCATTTCACATTATTACACATAACTTAATTTCTGAACTTATTTGCTTTGGTTTCTTTGTATGTGTGTATTACTTGGGTTGTTACCAACATCTGGTGAACATTTCATGTCAATAGCACCTTTGGAAATATATTTACTGAGAAAAATGGTGACGTGTTCAATACTTATTTCACCCGCTGTATATATTATATACTGTATATTATATTATCCTACATACACATTATATTATTATAAATAATTTTTGTTTGTTTTGGTGTTTGTTCGGCAGTTTTTTTTAGGCTGTTCGTGCACAAGACATTTTTTCTTGAGGTGAGTCGAAGTTCGGTAGCCGAAGTCTACGACCCTTCTTCTGTTATTGGTCAACAGTATTACTCCCAGGAGATGTAAAATTGATCGAATAAGACCTTATAAAAAGCAATTATTACAGATACAGTGGGGAGAACAAGTATTTGATACACTGCCGATTTTGCAGGTTTTTCCACTTACAAAGCATGTAGAAGTCTGTAATTTTTTATCATAGGTACTCTTCAACTGTCAGTGACGGAATCTAAAACAAAATCCAGAAAATCACATTGTATGATTTTTAAGTAATTTCATTTGCATTTTATTGCATGACATAAGTATTTGATACATCAGTATTTGATACATCAGAAAAGGAGAACTTAATATTTGGTACAGAAACCTTTGTTTGCAATTACAGAGATCATACGTTTCCTGTAGTTCTTGACCAGGTTTGCACACACTGCAGCAGGGATTTTGGCCCACTCCTCCATACAGACCTTCTCCAGATCCTTCAGGTTTCAGGGCTGTCGCTGGGCAATACGGACTTTCAGCTCCCTCCACAGATTTTCTATTGGGTTCAGGTCTGGAGACTGGCTAGGCCACTCCAGGACCTTGAGATGCTTCTTACGGAGCCACTCCTTAGTTGCCCTGGCTGTGTGTTTCAGGTCGTTGTCATGCTGGAAGACCCAGCCAGGACCCATCTTCAATGCTCTTACTGAGGGAAGGAGGTTGTTGGCCAAGATCTCGCGATACATGGCCCCATCCATCCTCCCCTCAATACGGTGCAGTCGTCCTGTCCCCTTTGCAGAAAAGCATCCCCAAAGAATGATGTTTCCACCATGCTTCACGGTTGGGATGGTGTTCTTGGGGTTGTACTCATCCTTCTTCTTCCTCCAAACACGGCGAGTGGAGTTTAGACCAAAAAGCTCTATTTTTGTCTCATCAGACCACATGACTTTCTCCCATTCCTCCTCTGGATCATCCAGATGGTCATTGGCAAACTTCAGACGGGCCTGGACATGCGCTGGCTTGAGCAGGGGGACCTTGCGTGCGCTGCAGGATTTTAATCCATGACGGCGTAGTGTGTTACTAATGGTTTTCTTTGAGACTGTGGTCCCAGCTCTCTTCAGGTCATTGACCAGGTCCTGCCGTGTAGTTCTGGGCTGATCCCTCACCTTCCTCATGATCATTGATGCCCCACGAGGTGAGATCTTGCATGGTGCCCCAGACCGAGGGAGATTGACCGTCATCTTGAACTTTTCATTTTCTAATAATTGCGCCAACAGTTGTTGCCTTCTCACCAAGCTGCTTGCCTATTGTCCTGTAGCCCATCCCAGCCTTGTGCAGGTTGGAGTCTGTTTGATTGAGTGTGTGGACAGGTGTCTTTTATACAGGTAACGAGTTCAAACAGGTGCAGTTAATACAGGTAATGAGTGGAGAACAGGAGGGCTTCTTAAAGAAAAACTAACAGGTCTGTGAGAGCTGGAATTCTTACTGGTTGGTAGGTGATCAAATACTTATGTCATGCAATAAAATGCAAATTAATTATTTGAAAATCATACAATGTGATTTTCTGGATTTTTTAGATTCCGTCTCTCATAGTTGAAGTGTACCTATGATAAAAATTACAGACCTCTACATGCTTTGTAAGTAGGAAAACCTGCAAAAACAGCAGTGTATAAAATACTTGTTCTCCCCACTGTATCTTGATTTATTTTAGTTCAGGGCTCTCCAACCCTGTTCCTGGAGAGCTACCCTCCTGTAGGTTTTCACTCCAAGCCTCCAACTCCTGTTGTAACTAACCTGAATCAGTTTATCAACCAGCTAAGTATTAGAATCAGGTGTGCTAGATTAGGGTTGGAGTGAAAACCTACAGGCAATAACTCTCCAGGAAAGGGTTGGAGAGCCCTGTCTTAGATTACTTCTGACTATTTTGAGGAAGTATATACTGGCTATGTTGTTGCTAAAGGTTCTCAAAAGGGACAAACAGTAATATTTTCAAGCGAAGGTATGCGAGCACAAACGTTCACTTCGCCAAGCCGAGTTCTGCTAGGAGCAAACCCAACCTACAGTGCCTAGAGAAAGTATTCACACCCCTTGACATTTTTCAAATGTTGTTGTGTTACAAGATGGGATTAAAATGTATTTAACTGTAATTTTTTTGACAACGATCTTCACAAAATACTCCTTAATGTCAGTGGAAGAAAAATTCAAACATTTGTAAAAATAAAAAGAATAATAATCTTCAAGCTCTGTCAAGTTGGTTGTTGATCATTGCTAGAGAGCGATTTACACGTCTTGCAATAGATTTTCACATTTTCAAGTAGATTTAAGTCAAAATTGTAAATAGGCCACTCAGGAACATTCAATGTCGTCTTTGTAAGCAACTCCAGTGTAAATTTGGCCTTGTGTTTAAAGTCATTGTCCTGCTGAAAGGTGAAAAGGTCTCCCAGTGTCTGTTGGAAAGCAGACTGACCCAGGGTTTCCTCTAGGATTTTGCCTGTGCTTAGCTATGTTCCATTTATTTCTATCCTAAAAAAAACTCCCTAGTCCTTGCCATGACAAGCATACCCATAACACGATGCAGCCACCCCCATGCTTGAAAATGTGTGTTGGATTTGCCCCAAACATAACGCTTTGTATTCAGGACATAAATTTAATTGCTTTGCCACATTTTTTGCAGTTTTACTTTAGCGCCTTATTGCAAACAGGATGAATGTTTTGTAATATTTTTATTCTGTACAGGCCTCCTCTTCACTCTGTCATTCAGGTTACTATTGTGGAGTAACTACAATGTTGTTGATCTCCTATCACAGCCATTAAACTCTAACTGTTTTAAAGTCACCATTTGCCTCATGGTGAAATCCCTGAGTGGTTTTTTTCTTCTCCGGCAACTGAGTTAGAAAGGACGCCTGTATCTTTGTAGTGACTCAGTGTATTGATACACCATTAAAATTGTAATTAATAACTTCACAATGCTCAAAGGGATATTCAATGTTAGCTTTTTTTTTTTTTTTTTACCCATCTACCACAGATAATTGTATGTGTGGGGTACAGAGATGAGGTAGTTATTCAAAAATCATGTTAAACACTATTAATGCATATAGAGGAGTCCATGCAACTTGTTAAGCACATTTCTACTCCTGAACTTATTTAGGCTTGCCATAACAAAGGGGCGGAATACTTATTGACTCAAGACATTACAGCTTTAATTGATTTATTATTATTTTTTAAATGTCTTTGACATTATGGGGTATTGTGTGTAGGCCAGTGACAAAATATATTAAAATTCAGGCTGTAACACAACAAAATGTGGAAAAAGTAAAGGGGTGTGAATACTTTCTGAAGGCACTGTATGTATGCAGCTGCTTCACACAAGCATGTACAGTATACACACGCACACACACACACTCGCGCAGTCACACACACCCTGTTTTTCTTCCTGTAATCTGTTGGACTAGATTTAATTCCAGTGGATGTGCCCCCTACCATCCATCATACTGTGCTCTGGGCTGCAGCAGACCTAGCTGGGTATACACAGCTCTGAGTTCATGAAGATGGCCAATACCCAAATGAAACATCTCTCTGCATTATAAATGCAACATGTTTAATGGCACCGCAATGATCTGAGGGTTTAACAAGTGCACAATTAATGAAGACTAATCTCAAACATTGGGCTCCCAAGTGGCACAGTGGTCTGACACTGCATCTCAGTGCTAGAGGTGTCACTACAGACAACCTGGTTTGAATCCAGACTGTATCACAACTGGCTGTGATTGGGAGTCCCATAGGGTGGTGAACAAATGGCCCAGCGTTGTCTGAGTTTGGTCGGTGTAGGCCATCATTGTAAATAAGAATTTGTTCTTAACTGACTAAATAAAGTTTAAAACATTTAAAAAATCCACTTACAGTAGAATGTGACAGGGTTGGATTTACTATCATGTTTTGGCTTAAATACTGTTTTTCCTGTGTGAATTTTTTTGTTTTACACATCTTGACCCAAACACATTGTATTGAAGGGTCTTGCTCTAGCCCTCAGAGACTCCGTCACAGCTGTAGGCCTAGTCCCAAGAACTTGCGTGCTGCCGATTCTGCCAAAACCCTGCTTCATTCCATTCCCGCGCATTACATGACAAGTTGCCCAAGGGCTGCGTGACCAGCGACACAAGCCATTTCCTCCTGTGAATGACACCGAAATAAAATCTTTATTGAACGTCCGTCTGTGAGCTCCAAACTCTGGGACAGAAGGATGCCTCTCATGGAGTCCCTTTCATGTGAGGAATGTGCTAGGCTGTGCAGATTAGATTTTCTGGAATCCACAATGTCAATGACACTATTGGCAGCTGTGCTCTGTTAAACAGGAGGGCATGGTTGTGGGGGGTTTGTACAGCCGCTGCATGCCTACTTAGTGCATTTCCCCTGAGCCCATCCATGACTCATTAATCAAATATTCATACATCCCTGTAAATACATGAACACAGCAGTCCCTTACAGCACAGAGCAACCAGCCCGTGCCCCCTAGCACAACACTATTTCATGTTCACCTGGAGCCTGACAAAAAAACACAAATCCTCATAACATTCCCCCTCCCATGTCATTCCTATCCACAGCCACCCCCCATCCACAGCACCAAAACATTGCTGCATATTTGATGACTTGATGTCCATCTCTCCGTCCTCACAGTCGCCGGCTTGGCTCTAAAAACAGCCTGTTATGTACAGATCAGACACTTCCTCTAAAATGATGCTATTATGTCCTATTCCAGCTCTCTGGATCCCCTCTCTCTCTCTGTGTGAATGGCCATGAGAACAGATCTCTGATTCATCCTCACCCCTACCCTGGCATCCATTCAGAAGGGCAACTTTCCCCCCAAAACTGGGACCCCCTACCCCCTAACCCAAGGCCAAGCTCCTCACAATACAATAATTTGTATTGTACGTGAAAACATGTACAACATAGCTCAAATGATGGGGCACAAGAAATATTACCCATGGCAACAGTGCATCGTTGCACACAAGGATATTTTATTCTCCTCTGCAGGTGGACACAATCCCAGCCTGTGTCAGAGGGTCACATTTTTCGCGCCGGCTGGTTAATGGGCTGTAGAGATGGTTAGCACATACGATTAGTTTAAATCTTTTGACTGGGTAATAAACAGGATTTCAACGACAAGTTTTGTATTACGCATTTCAAGATGAGACAAAACTAAAATATTAGCCCCCACCCCATCGCTCCTTAATGCTTGTAAACAGCATAGAGGTGCACAGATCAGATGAGAAAATCTAAAAGGTTTTATGACTTTATTCTACTTTTCTGCACAGCAGTGTGAGAATCAATATTGTGATAAAAGAGATGCATTTTGTGAACATTTGGCAACACGGGTGAATGTAGCTGTCTTTATACATTTACAGTTGAGGGGCTGATCTTGAAACAGTCACACATAATCATACAACATTTCAATTACATTCAAACCACATAAGTGGATTCTACAAATGTCACCATTTAAATTAGATGGTTCAATTATCACAATTAACTTAGTATGTGGGTAGTGTATTTAAAGTTTGTAACTAGTGCAATTATTGTGAAAGTACAAAGAGAAGCAACCTCTATTGATGGGTTTGACTGTAACATTGGAAAACCTTTACATTTAGGCATTTAATTTGCTTTGAAATAAAAATGTAATGTCATGAACCAAAGTGCAGTATCTTTTCTAGGACAACAATGCCTGTTTGAAAAATCAAAGACATCTTGAAATGATTTGGCAACATAAAACTTTTCCTCCTAATGTAAATGTGGTCTCGAAATCATAAGAGTGTAACCCTAGAACATATCTTTACCATTAAAACCTCCAGTACTTTTAGAGTATTGCTAAATACAGTATGTGAATGGCACTCTCCTATAGCACTTCACTTTTTTTTTTTTATAAGGCCCAGCTATAGAACCACAGTGATATCCTCACACATAACCTGATGACTACCGTCTCCTAAAGTGCAGCACTGATTTCCTTACAAGGCAAATGTGTGTTATATTTGGCTGAGAGTTAGTCTTCCAATAAGCCAAGGCATCCAATTCTCCATCTGTATCAGTAATGTGTATAAGATACAGTACAGCGCATAACACTCAGTACAACCTCATAACCCTCAGTACAACCTCATACCCCTCAGTACAACCTCATACCCCTCAGTACAACCTCATACCCCTCAGTACAACCTCATACCCCTCAGTACAACCTCATACCCCTCAGTACAACCTCATACCCCTCAGTACAACCTCATACCCCTCAGTACAACCTCATACCCCTCAGTACAACCTCATACCCCTCAGTACAACCTCATACCCCTTACAGGTATGTTTGTTACTGATTTCCATGGAACAGTCCAAACTAACAGCAACTATGTACAGTATAGGATAATAATTATTATATTTTTAGGTTTTGCGTATTAAGTCATGAATGCTGGTGTTAGAAAAATGTAATATGGAATAGATACCAGATCTATAGGGTATAGGGAATGAGAGGTCCAGTTTGCAGAGTCCTGGCCTTGGATAAGCCTGTTTCAGTCTGTCTGGTATTCACGTCCCCGGTCGTTGAAAAGTATCTGACCATGACCTTTGACCTTGGCGTCGGCCTTCAGAGCAGCACAAAGTCTCCAGCGGTAGCGGCCGCTCTCTGTGGGTCACGGATAAACGGCCATTCCCTTTTCTCTGGGGTCAACTCTGCCGAAAGGTTGTAATCTCTTCCGTGACCTTGCATGAAAGTGAATGCTGGGTATTTCTCCTTTGCTGATGGCAGCAACACCTGATACAAAAACACAAATAAAGTTATATAAAAGTCTAAAAAGTTTAACTGAGTTAAGACACGAGCATCCTGCATGAAAGCAACAGACACAGTAGAGCAGGAATGGGAGCAGGGAGGGGAAACTGCCTCAGATTTACAGCTAAATAGTGCCACCTGGTGGCCAGTTCATTTAACTTCTCTTATACATACACAATTCTGTATAATACGGTCATTATAGCAGACAATATATGGTCATAATATCTACAGTTAACACATATATCCTCTCCTCTCACTCACATTCTATGCTTTCATATTGGGGTATTCATTTTATCTGATGACAACGATTAAGATAGTAAAGGCTTTAGTTCACCCACCTTGGACAGTTCGTGGCTGATTGTTTGGTAGTCCTGGACACTTCTAGAGTAGAAGCCTATGGTACAACTGGGGTCCATCTTACTGAAAGGCATCTTCTTTGGCGACGGGCAATGATACGACTAAAAATACAAAATACCAAATGTTTGCTGTGTCAAATTGACAGCAATTGCTATTATTAACGGTTATTATTTTTTTTAAAGAAAGTCTATGCTTTAATTGATTGTAATAATACAGTAAAGTATTGAAGATACTAAGTATGAAATAGGTAGGAAAGTGTATGAATATAAAATGTTATGTATTATGAATGCAATAAAATTCTAATTCATCTGTTGTCACACTCAGACTGGTGAAAATAAAAAATATAGCTGTTTCTTGTCTCTTGTTCCATTGTGTGCTGGCTCTACAGCCAAGCATCAGTAGAAGTTCCAATGCAGTAGTCAATGATAAATGCTGTTTTTTATGTGTTCTAGTGCTGAAATATTCAGGATCATAGTATCTGAGCCTCTCTATATTCTCCATATTTCTCCTCCACAGCAGCCTCACATATCTGAGTAGCAAATAAATCAGCAGGCAGGGACTCAGTAATTGAACGGAGGCTGCTTTAGGATTCATACCCTTAAGTACTAACAGAAACTATTAAATTCACATTACTGAGCCCCAGTCAGCTCAGTGTAATTTCCCATTACCTGAAGAGGGAAATGGTTAGTGCTGACATCCACAAAAGACTGACAGTAATGAGGGTCCATGTAAATCAAGCTGTCATCTGCAAGGACAAAACAAAAGACAAGTTATTCAAAAACATCAGATTATTACAAACGCTACCACACCGACGTACTCCTTCCCTCCAATTTCTATGCAGAGTAACTCAGTCATTTCGCTAGGCTACTGTTAGCATTCTTACAGTCAAATACGCCTACTATTTTTTAATAATCGACCAGGGTGGATTAAACTCTGCATAATCAAATGCTGTTGTACAAGCACATGTTTTACCCCAGGCAGCAGAAAGGGGTCTGTCATTACATTTTTGTGTGGGGAAATTACTTTTACAAACACACAATTATATTTGCTATTTGCATATGATGTATGCTGGCCGGAATCGCATCTTGGCAGGTAGAATGTATTGCTTGTCATTTAGACATCATCTGGCAGTGTATTTTAAAATTGGTCAAATGTAAATGTGCAAATATTGACTGCCAAGATGTACAACTGACGGTTCCTCCTGTCCGCTGAAGGTGATGGAGAGTGGCTCACTTTGGGGCCCCCCTGGATAGATGAGAATTAAATTATATGCATAATGTCTCCTATGGAAATCAATTACAGACAACTTGGGAGGTTTACGCCTTGTGATTAATGAGTAGGGCTTTGATGGGTCAGAGAAAATAAAATACGCAGTTTCTCACACAAACCTCTCCTAAACACTTCTCTCTCCTCACAAACACGAATGCATTAACTTACTTTCTCTTTATACAGAGAGAAGAGGTGACAGTACGATAAATTATCTCCACTTCCCAATAGTCTTTAGTCATCTGGTTGGTTGCTGGGCGAAACACTAACCTTGAAAGCCCACGAAGTAGCAGGCCTGTTTGGGCTTGCCCCCGATGATGCCAATACAGTACTCCAGACTCAATATGCTCTGAGGAGGATGGAGACCAGGGGGCACACGGTCAAATACAGGTTTATGTACTGCTGCAGGTAATAGTGTCTAGGTTTATTTTTATACATTTTTTATTTAACTAGGCAAGTCAGTTAAGAACAAATTCTTATTTACAATGTCGGCCTAACCCGGCCTCCCCCTAACCCGGACGATGCTGGGCCAATTGTGCGCTACTCTATGGTATTCCCGATCACGGCCGGTTGTGATACAGCCCGGGATCGAACCAAGGTCTTTAGTGATGCCTCTAGCACTGAGATGCAGTGCCTTAGACCGCTGTCATCATAGGTTTCTGTACTGCTGTAACTAATACAGTCTTCTGTCTCTCGGTTCATACTCAGCCATATGCATTATAATAGGTTTCTGTACTGCTGTAGCTAATACTGTCTACAGTCTCCCGTCTCTCTGCTGTCAGATCCAAGTTAGTTGGGAAGGGGAACTACTACTCATGAGCAGCTGTGCTGGTAAAGCCTTTTTCGTCTCAATATCAAATAATATGGTAAAAAAGGAACACAAATAGAATCTTAGCAAAGAGCTAAGACTGTCTGGGAAAACTGAAAACTAGCTGTTATTGGCAGAGAGTTTTGGCCCATCCCACCAAAACAGGCTGAAAAATCAGGCAGTCTTTTCAAACAGCTCTTACACTAAAAGGGCATTATCATAATTTTCACACTTTCACAGTATTATTCCAACCTCATAGTGGAAATATATAAAACAGAACAATCCTGTTTTTGACTGCACTGACATTTTCACACTATATGTGCTTCCAAAAATTTAATGGGTGAACTTCATCAGCAACGTTTCAGCGACGCAGTGAAGAAAAAAAATAAAACTGAAGAAGGCATTGCCGAAGCGTTGATGAAGTTTACCCATTAAAATGTTGGGAGCACATTCAGTATAATGTGACACTTTGTTTTCATACAGTTTATTCTCTGTTACTCTTCAAACATTTCTGGGTGTGCGTCTGCTCATACTTTTTATAGACACGACCTTTAACCTGAATCCGGTATTTTTGCTAACACACAGGCTCTCTGATTAGGTTAGAGATCCCTTTTATTTGTCTGATATCAAGTGGTAGTAAGTGTCCATGTTCTCTGGATATTCACAACTCACTCAAATCTACATTCTAGACAGGATCATCCTACAAGGGTTCTGCTATTGTTTTTCCCACCTTGACGAAGTTGAAGTACTCTGGGTTGGTCTTCTCCCCCCCAAGCCGGACTGGGATGAGGATGATGACCGCCCGGGTGTCCGTAAGGGGCGGGGCATCCGATCCCCCAGCAACACACGACTGGTGGCTATCGATGACATCCGCACTGTACACTATAGGGGATCAATACCAGAGGTCAGGTCATGCCTGGTCATCTGCCTGACTCTAAACCCTGCAATCACACATTGGAGGACATTTGCGAGGATCATGAATGTTCTTACTATAAAGTGAATATTTCTAACAGACGCAGTCGAGTGTGATTACACAGGTAGGCTATAGAGCAACTTCTGCACTCAACTCACCCAGGTCTCCAATCATAAGAGTTTGTCTGCATTCTGTACAGTAGTGAGAGTGTTGTCCACATCTCTCATTCTTATAGTGCCCTACTATTGTACCCACACAGATCTCCTCACACACTGATCTCCTCACACACTGATCTCCTCACACACTGATCTCCTCACACACTGATCTCCTCACACACTGGGAGAGACTAGATCCTGCAGCTCTCATCTTAACATTCTCCTTCCTCTCTCACACAACCAGTCCCAATCACTCGCTGCTGAGAAGAATGACTTCATTCAAAATTCAGGTTATTGAAGGAAGGAGGTTAGACTCCTGTCACCTCGGTCTCTGTCTCAGTCTATCCTCGCTATAGATCCTCCCCCTCTCTCCATCTATCCTCCCCTCTCTATTCCAGCTCTATATCCATTGTCCTTCTACAGAGTTTCTCCTGATGAGATGCCCAGACCCTGGGCCCAGCGGAATGTTCATCTGTCAAACCTGTACAGTCCTGGGAGACATAAGCAGTTATGCCTGACAGCCCAGGGTCTGTTGCCTCCTCTACAGCTTTTCTAAAAGCAAGAGAAAGAGAAAAAAAAGATAGTAATTTGGTGGCCACCAAGAATGTTTGAAACAGCATTAATATAACCCTAGAACCAGACCCACCTCAGGATGTGTGCCACCACGGCAGGGCCATACCAGTCCCCAGCCTGTTTCCCAGACGCCAGGCCTAACTCCACCAGCCTGTGGACACCCAGCTGTGCCTGGGGGCTGTCCCCAAGCCAGGACACCAGGGTGCGGTGGTAGACCTCCCTCAGGTGGGTGTCGGCCTCTTCCGCTCCGCCAGGGGCCCCCAGAGCATGAAGCATTGGCCCTGGGTCAGAGGGCCTCTCCCCCTGCAGTGAGGCCTCCAGGCTGGCCACCAGACGCTTGGCTGCACTGGTGGTCCAGGTCTCTGTGTCCAGAGGCTGGAGGGCCAACGCCTCTGACCACATCCAGTCTGAGGCACACAAACAAAGGGAGGGTCAAATGCTTTTTTTAAACACCTGGTTAGGATTGCAAAAGGTCAGAAACTTTCCGGTAAATTTCCAGAAATTTTCCATGGGAAGTTAAGCCCTGGAATATTGCTTAAATTCATCAAAAAAAAGTTAGCTTAACTTTCCATGTGGGATACACATAAGCCAATTCTAAATCTTGTGGCATATTTTGGTTAAACTATACCCAATTCAATAAAATTGCAACCCAGTGCATTCTTCCATCACATGTGCAGTGCACTCTTCCATCACATGTACAGCTGATTCTCAAGATCTTGCACACTAATGAGATGCTATTGAGCCCACACTACTACACTGACTGAGCCAAGGACTACATTTTCTGGTACGTTTTGATTACAATACTGGGTGGGGTGCATATATTATATATGACATACATTATTTTTTTGTTAACTAGTAACCTACAGCAAAGTGTTTTTAAATAATTTCTAACAATTTCTGCTAGTTAGTTTTTGCTACCATGTGGGTTTTAGCTTGCTTGAGCCTGCTAACTGAAGTGTTCATTCATCTGTTTCCATACGTTTCATTTTAAAACATTTATCTTACAAAGGAGTTGTTTAATCTAACTGCTTAACTATTTATCTGTACGTTTTTTTTAACTCATTTTTTTCTAATCTTTACAGGAAAATGCCACGGGCACTATCTGATGCTTGCAGATGTAAGAGAAGAAATCTGTACTGCCCTGCCCACTTCACTGTTGCTACAAGCAGGAAACTGCAGTTCTGAATTACATCAAATAGCGCAAAGACTTCTGCCTAAAGCCCATACAGCGTACATTTTGGACCCCAAGTATGCTGGCAAGAGAATCCTGTCTGGTGCAGAGATCAACAAGGCCTATGGCGTCATCACTACCGTGTCTCGCCACCTTGGCCTGGATGAGGGCAAGGTTCTTGGCAGTCTGGTGAAATACACTTCCAAGCAAGGGCTTTGGGATGGACATGCAATATGGCAGTCGTGCCAAAATATCTCATCAGCCACCTGGTGGAAGGGACTTTGAGGATCTGAGGCTCTTTCCACTGTTGCCTCCATCATCCTCCAAATCCCCCCAATGTCAGCCGCCTCAGAGCGCAACTGGTCCTTGTTTGGGAACACACACACCAAAGCAAGCAACAGGCTGACCAATACAAGGGTTGGAAAATTGGTGGCCATCCAGGCAAATTTGAGGCTTTTTGAGCCTGACAACAAGCCATCCTCAACAAGGTTGGAAAGTGACAGTGAAGATGAGGCCTCAGAGTCTGATGTTCAAGAGGTGGACATTGAGGAGGTCCAGTGAGAAGACATGGAAGCCTGAGAGGAATACAGCAAAAGCTTTAGTTTCTAGACTATTGACTATTGAAAATGTTTTTGGGAGATACGATGGATCATTGGGGATCATTCAATACACCCTTATTTTTGTTGTTCAGTGAAATCATCCCATGTGAACAGTCAACTAATTTAATTAAAGTTCAATTCGTAACTAAAACACTTTTTTATTTCTATTGGAAGGATTTAATAATTTGCAATTATGTTTACTTATAATAAGGTAAAGTTTTTATGTTTCTGTCTCCATATGATATGGTAAAGATATCCAATGCAAAAAACATCTACATTTAAATGGTATTAATAATAATTTGCATATATTTCCATTAACTGCCATATATTTCCAATAATTCCAACGGAACATTTCCACCTCTGAATATTCCCCAAAATGTGCAACCCTACACCTGGTATATCTTTTACACTTTGTTAATTGAACACTCTGCTATCGAAGGAAATACTTTTCATTTGTATGAGGCACTTATTATGTTCTGCAAATATCTTGAGAAAACAAAATGTAGGCTATATTCAGCACAAGAAAGGTTAAATCTACAGCAAATGGTACTGGCGTTCAGGCTCTCACCTCGAATGTGGAAATAATCAAACTGAAAATCTACACACGTATTTGGCCTGTCGTCTATGACAACGCCTCAGACATTGAACCACATTCTCCAGACCAAAGACTCTTAGAATAGAGTCTTTCCGAACACAGGAAATAAAGTTCTGGTTTAAATCTTCTGCTATAACAGATAGTCGAGTTTGACTTTAAATAAGAGAATGAGAAAACCCTATGGTATAATAGTCCAATTAGAGGCCTCTCAGTATGTCCAGTATTTCACTTTTACAGAGTTCAGCCCTACAAATAGGGAGGGCACCTGGGCTGGCAAGGGTGTGAGTGGCCAATGCCATAATGGAGACGGACTAGGGCATGAGGCATTAACATAATGACCTTGCAGAGTGAATGAAAGAGGTGAAATTGATCAATAAATATCTTTAAGTGGCCGTTGTGATTTTATAGCTTAAAAGATTTATTTAATGACATACTGTATTTCACATTCAGTGGAAGAACAAGTTAAAGCTTAAATATTGTTTTCTAAATGGCTTAATTAAAATGGTAGTAAATGAGTTTCCTATTCATTAGTGTGAATCTTAAGAGATCTTACTCTGAAGAAAAAGAGAAAGCACTTCAATGAAACGCATTCAATTGTGAAATTCTCCGATTTTGTTTTATAATAAACCCACAAGGAATGAGGAACCTCAGACTTTCCCTTTTTTTTTTTGTAAGAGTTATGAGGGTCAAACTATAGACTTGGATTGTATTCATTAGGGCACGCAACAGATTAATTATATATTTTTACGGAAAAAATAAAATAAGTATTTCTTACTGGACAAGTATAGGTGTGTACTGATTAGTGCACAACGTAGCAAACCGTAACAAGAAAGCAACTGCAGAAACTGTAGCAATATAAATTCTTATTGACAATTTCAGGTTAGTCCCTCCCCGTTTCAACTTGTTTGCTTCCTTTTGGTTCCTATTGAATACACCCCTGGTAGTCCCTCCCCATTTCAAAAGGTTTTCTTCCATTTAGTGCCTAACGAACACGACCCTGGCCCACTGCCATCCCACTGACCTCTGCCCAGGAAGTGTAGTATGAGGGCCTGAGCCAGCATCATTTGTCCTGCCCTCAGCATGCAGCCCCAGCCACAGTCGGAGGTTAGGGAGGAGCCAGGCAGGGCAGGGAACTCCTCTCTGTAGGTCAACCACACACGGGACGCAAAGTCCCTCCGGAAGGCCTCCACATCGCCTCCTGTGGCGGGGAATGCATCACAGGCCTCAGTGCTGCAGCTCTCTGTTGGGCTATCCTCATCTGAGAATGAGAGGAGACGACTGATCAATGAAATCACATTCAATCAGATCAGATCAATCACTTACATCACATATTGAAAATGAGCCAGTGAGTAAAAAAAAAAAAATCAGTGTGTGACTTCACCTTCAGCCTTAAAATGGTAGTATTTCCCCAGGAGGAACACTGGGGAATTTCTGCTAAAGTAGGTTTTTGACTTCAAAGCCCAGCCTAAAGATCAGAATGAAATAGTTAGTTAGTCATAGAGTGGTTAGTTGTGAATGAACTCAGTAGCTCAGTTAGAAGATCATGGATAAAAGCATTTGTTAAAATGTCATATTATTCTGAACATAAAATATAAAAACGCAACATGCAATAATTTCAAATATTTTACTGAGTTACAGTTCATATAAGGAAATCAGTTAATTGAAATAAATTCATTAGGCCCTAATCTATGGATTTCACATAACTTGGTCACAAACAACTTACAAAAAAATGTAGGGGTAGGGCCTCCCGAGTGGCACAGCAGTCTAAGGCACTGCATCGCATGCAGTGCTAGAGGTGTTACTACAGACCCGGGTTCATATTCTGGGCTGTGCCACACTCATAGGACGGTGTACAACTGGCCCAGCGTTGTCCGCTCTAGCGGCTCCATGTGGCGGGCCGGGTGTCTGCGGGCTGATGCCAGTCGAACAGTGTTTCCTCCGACACATTGGTGCGGTTGGCTTCTGGGTTAGGCTGGCAGGTGTTAAGGAGCGCAGTTAGGGTGGGTCATGACTTCACTGTCGCCTCTCCCGAGCCTCTTTGGGAGTTGCAGCGATGAGCCAAGATCGAAAAAGGGGGCACCCCCTACACAAAAATATGTAGGGGGTCAGAAAACCAGTGAGTATCTGGTGTGACCATTTGCCTCACGCAGCACAACACATTTCTTTGGCATAGAGTTGATCAGGTTGTTGATTGCAGGCCTCAGGATCTCGTCATGGCATCTCCGTGCATTCAAATTGCCACCTATAAAATGCAACTGCGTTCGTTGTCCGCAGCTTATGCCTGCCCATACCATAACCCCACCTCCACCATGGGGCACTCTGTTGACATCAGCAAACCGCTCACCCACATGACACCATACACGTGAGGCTGGTTGGACGTACTGACAAATTCTCTAAAACGACGTTGGAGGTGGCTTATGGTAGAGAAATGAACATTCAATTCTCTGGCAACAGCTATGGTGGACATTCCTGCAGTCAGAATGCCAATTGAACACTCCCTCAACATTTGAGGCATCTGTGGTAATGTGTGACAAAACCGCACATTTTAGATTGGCCTTTTATTGTCCCCAGCACAAGGTGTACCTGTGCAATGACCATGCTATTTAAACAGCTTTTTGATAGGTCAGGTGGATGGATTATCTTGTCAATGGAGAAATGCTCAGTATTAGGGATGTAAACAAATTTGTGCACAACATTTTAGAGAAATAAGCTTTTTGTGCATATGGAAAATGTCTGGTATCTTTTATTTCAGTTCATGAAAATGGGACCAACACTTTACATGTTGTGTTTATTTTTTGTTCAGTGTATATTATAACTACTACTTGACAACACTGACATCTAAGGAACACATAGTATTTCTAGGGTCAGACTAAGGATCTGTGTAGAAATTATATGGAGTATGAACACATGCTTCAGAAGCTGCAGTCAGCCACAGTTGATTCTTATCTTATCAAAATAATCACACATGCTCTGATAATTATCCCATCTATCATGTGCTGAAGTGAATGACAACTCAGCTGACTTCTGTTAAATCTTACAAAGTCCGTTTTAAAATGGCTGTGGTCAATTACATTAGAAGGATTAGGACAGCGACGTGTATAGAATAACAGTAGTCTAAAGGGGACTTACTGTACTTCACATTGTGCCATGCTGACAAGAACTTTGTCTTCAATTTCTCCACCTCATCAGTCCCTTTATTCTCCATTTTGACAAAGAGGAATTTGAACTCATCCCAGCGTAGTTAACAACAGCACTGTCTTCCTGAAACGCTTCATTTGAATGGACAAGACATTAATTTACTGGTCTTGAATTGAAACTTGTAGTTTACCAACCTTGACCCCCCCCACCATCCAACTCCTTATGGAAGTGTCATGGCAAACATGTTTGGGTTGACAATGAAAGCAATGGAGTTGGCCAGAGTGCAGTTAGCTAGTTAACATTAGTGAGCTAATGTTCACATTGTTTAGCTAGCTAGCAGTCGCGCTAACAATTTAACTTTGCGTTCAGTCTCCGGTATAACAACATAGATCAGAGACTCGTCCGAATCAATGTATACATGTCATATAATTTAACACTAATATTTCAGTTTGATACTTACTGTGTGTCTACCTAGCTAACCAGCTCCCAATGATTACATTTTGAGGAAGCAAAACCACAAGCCAAGCACGCGACTCTCGCGGTGTTTTCTTCATTTTGCAACGTAAATGGGACTGCGCGGCTACTACAAGCACATAATCCCTTTTACATTTAGATTAATTCATTCATTCAGTTAAGTTGTTGGTGCTGACCTAATTTTTTTTATTGATCCATTACTTACAATTCACTTTTAAGGTGCCAAAACATTACATTTCCATAAATACTTTATAGTCAGATAGTGTATTGGGACTTGCATGATATATTAACTATTTGAAAATGTAATTTTATTCAACAGAAAATATGTGCCAAATGGCATTATGAAACGTGTATTAATTGGTGTAATACAACAACAGTCTGTCTGACCTGTGGCAGGGTGTGTACGTGTGCGCCTGCTTTACGAGGTTTGCGGTAGCTATTCCCAGTCTCTTTTTTTCCAGCAGCTGAGAGTAGTGGAAAGCCTGGGAATCCAAGCACATCAGCGGCTACAGCTATGGCTGAGCGCCGCGCCTTCGCCCAAAAAATCAGCAGGTAAGGGAGTTAATTCTAACTTTAACAGTGATTACACTGACAAAGTCCCTCGTTCAATTTACGCCTTTTTCAATCTTTAAAAAAACCTATCGTCCTCTGCGCTCCATTTCAAGGCAAAGACATTCGCAATTAAGGCCCAGCCAGCTAGCATCCATCCAAGTTAGCTGTCGTTAGCCATATCAAAGATGCCCCAGTGTCAGTCGTAGACCCGCCCATAGAGAACAGAGGTCTGTTTTTCGCAATGTTATTTTTGTCTAGTGCGGTTGCATGAATACGGGTTTGATACCTATCGTATTATCAAACCCAACCATTATCTTTCTTTACAATGATTTAGCCAAGAATTCATTGGACTCCGTGTAGACTACTAGAAAATCCGTAGTAACGTAAAACAGCTGAGCTACTTCGGTGGCTACGTACGGCTGGGTGGGTGCCACTGACACATCGACGAGACTTCATTGACATGGTAGCAAACAGTACACTAACTAACATGCAGTGTTAGGTAATTTACTTGTAAAAGCCCAAACATTATCAAACCTATCTGCCCCAGTTAAATGTATGTATTCAGATCTAATACGTCTATTGAAACGAACAAAGGGCTTTGTGTCAATTTTAGTTGCTTGATGTAAAACAATGGAAGCTGGATGTAAAACAATGGAAGCTGGGTGTAAAACAATGGAGTGGAAAATGTGTAATATCTTACATGCAAAGAAAGTTAGATTTATCATAAACAAAACCAAGGGGTAACCAATCACAACATCCAAGGGGTAACCAATCACAACATCCAAGGGGTAACCAATCACAACATCCAAGGGGTAACCAATCACAACATCCAAGGGGTAACCAATCACAACATCCAACTGTTGATTGTAATTGTAAAACAGAAACTGCCAAAACATCATTAAGTAGCTAGCCAGATTATGTTGCCCAAATCACACTTAAACCGTATGTGGCAGATCATATGAATAAACACCTTTAAGCAGTATTTAGTCCACCCATTAAACGTTTTACAATACAGCAGTCTGTGCCAGGAGGCAAATGATAGGCCTATTTATAATGATCATTGTGGCTGTGTGGTTGGTTTCAGTTTAGGAGCAAATAGTGTCTGCAGTATTGTGAAGTTTTCCAAGCCATTAGTGTAAAAGTGTAAAAAGGAGGTTGTTCTTAACATAAAGTTTGTAAATAGGTTTACTGAGAATGTCTGCACAAATAAACAAGAGGGAAACAAATAAGTGATTTATGGACATAACCCTTCTATAGAGAATAATCACACACACGTCTTACTATACTTGAGGACTTTTTGGGGACCAACAATTGATCCCATTCAAATTCATATTTTCCCTTACCCTTCTGTTGTTGATGTGCGTCTGGCTGTCTTTGTATTAGTAGGACTGGGGGAGTATGGCTCTGTTCAGCATATTGTCTGATCTGAACAAAAGCATTTCTCTTCAGTATTTTCTTCCCAAATGTAATCTCAGAAAGTCTAAACCTTTTTGGAAGACTTTAGAGACAGTGGGGTCTGTTCAAAATCCCTTTCAACTTTGGAGTTGAGACTGGGGTTCAGTTCTTTCTCCTGAAGTCATGCCAAAACAATGTCTGATTGTGTTGTGCATTTAAAGCTGCAGTATGTAACTTTTTGGGCAACCTGACCAAATTCACATAGAAATGTGTTCTATAGATCTGTAATTCTCATTGAAAGCAAGTCTAAAAAGCGGTTGATCTTTTCTGAGATCTTTCTATGCTTCCCTTTAAGTTTTTCGTTTTTGCTTTACTTTCAATTACAGATCTATAACTCATATTTCTATGTGAATTTGGTCGGGTCATCCAAAAAGTTATATATTGCAGCTTTAAGTTTGTGTGAAGTGCCCTTGTGTTCCAAATATGCACTGCAGAGTGGTTATTAGGGATGGGTATTATTAAGATTTTAACGGTATTACTACTCTTGCCGATGCTGTTTATCGATCCGGTACTTTTAACGGGATTCTCATTGGTTATTTTTTACGGGAAAAAAAACTAAACAAATTAAGAACAGAATTAACATTGTTTTATTTTCTGAAATGTAAAATAAATAAAATAATTATTTACAGCAAAAGAAACAGCAATGTTTTGAACAAATCACTATTATAGACTAATGTTGTGATGATGGAAATGTAAAACAAATGAAATTAACTATATCTTCCTGCAAAAGAAAATACAGTGGCATAGAGCAACACGAGTGGGACGTGCAGGTAGGCTGCAAAATGACTAACAGTTCTTAGCAGATCTTCTGGAGAAAGATCAACATATTTGCCTTCTCTGGCAGAAGACGGGACATCTCTTGGCTTATTGTGTTCCCTGCAGTCGAAAATACTCTCTGGCTAGGGGTGGAGGAGGCTGGAGCACAGAGGTAGCTTGTTGCAATGTTTGTGAGGAGGTGCAGAGTAGCTCTCTTCTCCCACCACCACATCACAGGATCTTCAGCCATGGGGATGGGAGGCAGACCTTTGTAGAGCTCCACCTCTAGGTCAACACGCTCGCTGAGGGTGAGGGACCAGGTGTCCTGTTGGATCGTAAACATCAACTTCCTCTGAGAACAGCTCCTCCAAAGCACTCCTTGTTTTGTACAATGGAGGGACTGTCTCCTCCATTTCCTCTCCTTCTCCTTCAGACTCCTCCTCCTGTTGCTGGTGCTCTGTGTCTGTCTTCTCCGGCTCCTCTGACAGCCCTGGTGTTGCTCCTGTCACATTGGACTCTACAGTTGCCTTCCTCAGCCTGATCACTCACCGGCCTACCTTTAAATCTGGGGTCCATTGCTGTGGCCTCATGCAGGAATTCTTGAATGTCCTCATCCTGATGGCGCTCGGAGAGGTTCTCCCACACCTTCTCTTTGATGGTTGCCACAAACGTATCTTCATGCTTCACAGTGAAGTGCTCTTCCAGTTTTTGGAGGATGGGTATGATCTGTCCACAGGTGGCATTCTTTTCACATGACACACACAGTGTGGATGTATAGAGGATTCTCATGAGCTGGACAAACTCCTCAGCCTTATGGAAGTCCTCGTCCTTCAGACGGTCCAGGTTGTCCTTGGTCATTGCTTTTCGAAGTCGTGGGTACAAGGTTGGATACTGCTTGGATCGCTGGATACTGCTCCATTTATCTCTCTATTTTTAGATGGAGCGAGTTCCATCTGGTCTTGACACATCAAGGATGAGTGAGTGTTTGCGGAAGAAACAACAACAAAAAACAACACATTTAATTACCGCACACTTGAATATTGAATTAAATAGTTAAATGTGGGAATTTCCAAATAATACTTTAATAGATTGAAATGGCTGCTTATCCTTCAAGACTGTTTTGGACATCGAGGATCTCTTGAACCAAACGACCACTGCTCTGATTCGGGATGCCCATTTTATCAATGGAAGTAATTTTGTAGATTTTCTGCGCTGCCAGATTCAATGTGTGCGCAAAGCATCCTATTTTTAGTATGTGTAGCCTCTTGATGGCAACATCCATATTGCCAGCATTATCAAGTCACAGCTACAATCTTGATCGGCTCTATCTTAAACTCTTCCAGAATCTCTGAGATCTCCTCTGCCACTCCTTCGCCAGTTTGCGATTTGTACACTGCCCTGGTGTGGAGGACCTTCTGTTTTACACTGCCCTGGCTTGTGTAGTGCACTGTAACAGTGGTCCTGACAGAGGCTGGTCCACCCGTCTGATGTGATGGCCAGCTTTGGCACGTCCTTCAGCTCAGTGATCACATTGGCCTTTTCTACACCATACCAGGTAGGAATGAATGTGTCACTGAGGTTATTCCTGGAGGGAGGGGTATATTTGGGGTTGAGTACCTTGGTCATCTCCCTACAATAAACAAAAAAAAAGAAGAGAATTCAACACATGAAAACTATCATTTTATTGAATTATTGTGTTGTTGTGTATTGTATTGTGGAGTGATGGGACTAACATACAGTTTAAGACTACATCCTAAAAATGAATACAACTCAGTATATATTGACAGACTGTTACCAAAAGCCCTTGGACTCCACTGTTGCAAAGGGGTGTAGGCCTTTCACTATGAACTTGGTCACGGCTAGGTGGCACTCATTCACCCTCTCCTCAGTCATCCTCCCACTAGCTGCCAACGTGAAGGGGCTTTGGGCTTGTCTTTGGCTTGGACCAGCGGTATTATGTTGTCATGTTACGTTGCTACCATGCTGTGTTGTCATGTGTTGCTGCCTTGCTATGTTGTTGTCTTAGGTATCTCTTTTGGTAGTGTTGTTTTGTCTCTCTTGTGGTGATGTGTGTTTGGTCCTATATTTATATTTTATTTATTTGCATTTTTAATCCCAGTGACCTCACTGCAGTAGCCACCGGTGTATCTAGGCCTAGCGTACGTCATAATGTCTTTCCTGAGTTGGAAAGTCATAAGCTTTATTTCCACTTTCATGATATTGGCCTAGCTGCATGTTACCTTTTCTCTGACCTAACCTGCCTCTGGTCATCCTCTCATCCATCCCTCCAACTCTTCAAGTTCCTCTGTGACATTTTGTAATTTGTTGTTTGTTTGTGCCTCCCTCCCTGGGTTAGTGCTGCGTAGTTGTTTTGTTCAAGGGTATGGAGGGGTTTTGATGGTGGCTGTGATTTAAAGGGACACAGAGCGGTGCAGTCCGTCAGCAGCAGTTGCCCAGCCAAGTGCTTTGTGTTGCTGACGGAGGTTCTATTAGTTCTCTCCTCTCTGGTGTGATATAGTGCCATGTCAGAGGGGGCAGTAAGGCCAGCAGCAGGGCCAGGGAGAGAGAGCCCTGAGCCACAGCAGGGACCATAATAATAATGTTTGGCCCACAACAGAACTGCTGGCCTTGACTACTGTACCTGACATGCAGAGGGACCAGACCACTGCAGTAAATGACTGTACTGTACCTGACCTGCAGAGGGACCAGACCACTGCAGTCAATGACTGTACTGTACCTGACCTGCAGAGGGACCAGACCACTGCAGTCAATGACTGTACTGTACCTGACCTGCAGAGGGACCAGACCACTGCAGTCAATGACTGTACTGTACCTGACCTGCAGATGGACCAGACCACTGCAGTCAATGACTGTACTGTACCTGACCTGCAGATTTACCAGACCACTGCAGTCAATGACTGTACTGTACCTGACCTGCAGAGGGACCAGACCACTGCAGTCAATGACTGTACTGTACCTGACCTGCAGATTTACCAGACCACTGCAGTCAATGACTGTACTGTACCTGACCTGCAGATGGACCAGACCACCAATGGCCTTCTCTATTAACATATTCCGCTTACACACTGCCCTGTCTTTCACTTGCCCTTTTCAAACTCAAGTGTGTGAGATGGCTTTACCGTAAGCAGCCTGGAGGCATCGTCTATGACTGTGTGTGTGTGTGTGTATGTATATATATATATATATAGCCACAAGCTATAGGCCTACATGTTCTATCTGAGTCTGCCTGTTTTGCAAGATGTAGCAGGACAGCTTGATATTCACTGCTAAGCTTCTCTCTCTCCTCCCTGCAGAACTGTAGCAGCCGAGGTGAGAAAACAGATCGCTGGTCAGTATGGGGGCTCCCCACAGCTCCTCAAGAACCTCAACGTGGGTGCCACCGCCAGCAACGCCGTAAGTACCTACTGACAATACATCTGGGTGTTCGGGCAGAGGGAGAGGTGAAGAGAGGGAGGGAAATGGGTTTGGACTGTATCTGCCAATAATGAAGGTCCATTCTTCACACCCTCTCACCCTTACTATATTGTGGTTAGGGACTACACTGCCTGGCCCCTCCCATCAGTAAGTGTTTGATGATGAAGCCCATTGACTTTTAGCAACCTTGTACCAAAATAATAAAGCCCTAATGGCGTCCTCTCCCTAGTCCCAACTACCGCTGAGCTGAGGAGTAAATATCCATCCTTAATTAGGCTAAAGCTGACTGTTTTAATAACTGTGAACGGATTGTGTTTGTGTTTTAAATTCCCCCCCAAAAGGTTTAACTGAACTTAGTGAGGAATTAGACTCCCCCTGGGTGCTTTGTTTTAGAAATAGACAGAAGCAAGACTATAAAGCCATTAGACTATGCCTGAGGTGGTTTGCTTTCCAGGACTTGCTTTTCCAGTTACTTCAGAGTTGTGTGCATTTCCTCAGTGATCCAAAGTGTCTGTATGCCAATATAAAAAATACAGTTCCCTGAGAATTTGATTTGTTTTAAAAAGGTTCTCGGGCTAGAACTTGTCTCGTAACAGTCATCAAGCCACAGGATTTGCTGACAGCTATGTGTTGATATTTCTTTTTTCTTTTTTGGGCAGCTAGTTTAATAGGTAGGACTATTAAGATATTCTCTGATTTGGCACACCCACCCAGCCTTTCCTCTCGTTTTCCAGGTTCCTCTCACAGAGGCAGTGGAGCCGGTGGACTTTGAGGAGTACCTCATCACCCATCCCCCCATAATCGAGTCGGGCCCCCTGAGGGACCTCATTGATTTCCCCCTGGATGACATTGAGGTGGTTTACACCCCCAGAGAGTGTCGTACCGTGGGACAGGCCGTGCCAGAGGAAGGGTAGGTGCTGTTGGGGACGGCTCGACTGGCTGGGTTAGAGTTGGTACTGAGGAACATCAATCAATCAATCAATCAATAAAATGTATTTATAAAGCCATTTTACATACAGTTGTCACAAATTGCTTTATAGTAGAAAATAAAAGGGAAACAAAAAGTACAGTGTACTGCAAATATTCATGACCCCTCAAATCAAAATCCTAACCAAACTGTGGGAAACCCCACTTGACCTCTCCACATCTGTCAAACTGCTGGAGCTTGATGGGGATATACCCTCATCACGAAGGCTGGGGAAAGCCCCATATAGAACCAATAGAGACTGTATTATCAGTAGAGAGGTTGTCAGAGCCCTCTAGGCTTTAGAAGTAGGCCTACATCAGGTCTAAATAACTCTAGTACAGCAAATGGATGTTTGCTGTACTAGCCTGATTAAACCAATTGATTTACCAAATGAATAAAGCAAATAACTGATCTGGTTTTGGCGTATGTCACATACAGTTGAAGTCGTAAATTTACATACACTTAGGTTGAAGTCATTAAAACTCATTTTTCAACCACTCCACAGATTTCATGTTAACAAACTATAGTTTTGGCAAGTCGGTTAGGACATCTACTTTGTGCATGACACAAGTAAACAATTGTTTACAGACTTACAATTGTTTATTTCACTTATAATTCACTATATCACAATTCCAGTGCGTCAGACGTTTACATAAAACTAAGTTGACAGGCCTTTAAACAGCTTGGAAAATTCCAGAAAATTGTCATGGCTTTAGAAGCTTCTGATAGGCTAATTGACATCATTTGAGTCAATTGGAGGTGTACCTGTAGATGTATTTCAAGGCCTACCTTCAAACTCAGCGCATCTTTGCTCGACATCATGGGAAAATCTAAAGAAATCAGCCAAGACCTCAGAAAAAAAATTGTAGACCTCCACAAGTCTGGTTCATCAATTTCCAAAGGCCTGAAGATACCACGTTCATCTGTACAAACAATAATACGCAAGTATAAACACTATGGGACCACGCAGCCGTCATACCGCTCAGGAAGGAGACGCGTTCTGTCTCCTAGAGATTAACATACTTTGGTGCGAAAAGTGCAAATCAATCGCAGAACAACAGCAAAGGACTTTGTGAAGATGCTGGAGGAAACAATTACAAAAGTATCTATATCCACAGTAAAACGAGCCCTATATCGACATAAGCTGAAAGGCCGCTCAGCAAGGAAGAAGCCACTGCTCCAAAACCGGCATGAAAAAAGCCAGACTACGGTTTGCAACTGCACATGGGGACGAAGATCGTACTTTTTGGAGAAATGTCTTCTGGTCTGATGAAACAAAAATAGAAATGTTTGGCCATGATGACCATAGTTAAGTTTGGAGGAAAAAAGGAGAGGCTTGCAAGCCGAAGAACACCATCCCAACCGTGAAGCACGGGCGTGGCAGCATCATGTTGTGGGGGTGCTTTGCTGCAGGAGGGACTGGTGCACTTCACAAATTACTGTAGATGGCATCATGAGGAAAATTATGTGGATATATTGATATATATCTCAAGACATCAATCAGGAAGTTAAAGCTTGGTCGCAAATGGGTCTTCCAAATGGACAATGACCCCAAGCATACTTCCAAAGTTGTGGCAAAATGGCTTAAAGACGACAAAGTCAAGGTATTGGAGTGGCCATCACAAAGCCCTGACCTCAATCCTATAGAACATTTGTGGGCAGAACTGAAAAAGCGTGTGCGAGCAAGGAGGCCTAGAAACCTGACTCAGTTACACCAGTTCTGTCAGGAGGAATGGGACAAAATTCACCCAACTTATTGTGGGAAGCTTGTGGAAGGCTACCTGAAATGTTTGACCCAAGTTAAACAATTTAAAGGCAATGCTACCAAATACTAATTGAGTGTATGTAAACTTCTGACCCACTGGGAATGTGATGAAAGAAATAAAAGCTTAAATAAACCACTCTCTACTATTATTCTGACATTTCACATTCTTAAAATAAAGTGGTGATCCTAAATGACCTAAAACAGGGAATATTTACTAGGATTAAATGTCAGGAATTGTGAAACTGAGTTTTAAATGTATTTGGCTAATGTGTATGTACACTTCCGACTTCAACTGTAGATGCGGTTAAGAGATCAATCGAACTTGACCAAAACAATGGAATTGCCATGGAAACGCTTGTGGGAAATATCCCAAGTCGCCTAATTAACCTAATTAACCCCCCCCCCCCCCCCAGCAAAATGGCATTTAGGCTATTTTTTATGTGTATTTCACACTATGTTAAGGTAAAAATCTGAGTATAATGCTTGTATGGATGTCAAGCCCAACACACGTCATCGTTAGTTAAAAATGACTACCACCACCAATTTCTGTGTGCTAGCTATGCTAACCAGTTTATATGAACTGGAGATTTAAACCGACCTATATCAAAATACTGCGCTGCAAAGTACGTAAGTAACCACATTGTGGGCCTATTAGAATACATAAATCTTAACGGATTTCATGAATATCGACTTTGTAAGATCAGATTTGTTGAATGTGCCCCAATCTGGTCAGTGGAACGTCTGTGTTCCATTGACTCCTTTACCGCATCTATTGAATAGCCTCTCACTTGATAGGCTAGTAGAGACAAGATGGCTGTGGCTCCATCTGCAACTATAGAATGAATAGAACGGGCGTCGGGAAATGTCAATGATGGTATAATGGGTGGACTGGCGGCCATTGCAAGTGTACTCCTCAAGGCAAAGCAGGAAGTGTACCCATCAATCTGTTCTATGATTTTGTTGAATGTCAGCTGACATTACATAAAATACTTTCCTTTGCATGAGCCACATCGGTTAGCATCATTCTACATTACCATGGAAATGATTGCATCACAATACCAGGCAGCCCATGAGTACCCATGCATTTACCAGTCAAATTGCCAGGGTTGGAGGTCGCAAGCCAGTTTTATTAATTCTATTACTATGGCTGCTACTGCTACCATCCTCCATACAGACAGGACATTTGCTGCAGTCTAGCGATTCATTTGCGTTATTGATTTGACACTGTCTGCTGATGGTGTCTGATGACTGCAGCCTGTGGTCTAGTTAGATACAAATGTATTGTCTAAACAGACATGAACTGACAAATGAATATTTGTCAATTAAAATAGGTCATTGTGTTTGCTTTATTGATTGCATTTTTATCTGAACGTTTAACCTCAATGAATACACCCCTGGTGACTGAAATGCTGTGTCTCTTTGTGTTCCAGGGACAATGACGCCCACGTCAGAGACTGTGTCAGGTCCTACACTGAGGACTGGGCCATCGTCAACAGAAAGTAAGGCTCCCCTCTCTGTTATTTAAGGAGCTTTTAACTTTTATAAGACCAATTCATTAAACCTTAACACCCCCATTTAACCCTTATATTTACAAATGTTTACACATAGCAACTAGTTATTTAGCTTAACACTCTCGTTCTGTTCTGCTTATTTCAACAGATACCATAAGCTTGGTACAGGGTTTAACCCTAACACTCTGGACAGGCAGAAGGAGAGGCAGAAAGGTCTGCCCAAACAGGTGTTTGAGGCCGATGAGATGCCAGACGTTAGCACTTACCAGGACGACCAGGTAACCCATAGCAATGGGGCAGTCAACCAGGGAATCCATAGCAACGGGGCAGTCGACCAGGGAACCCATATCAACGGGGCAGTCGAACAGGGAACCCATAGCAACGGGGCAGTCGAACAGGGAACCCATAGCAACGGGGCAGTCGACCAGGGAACCCATAGCAACGGGGCAGTCGACCAGGGAACCCATAGCAACGGGGCAGTCGACCAGGGAACCCATAGCAACGGGGCAGTCGACCAGGGAACCCATAGCAACGGGGCAGTCGACCAGGGAACCCATAGCAACGTGGCGGTCTTCTTACGCTTCATCTTTTGTGGTATGTTTAGTCCCTGACCTGTGTTTTTCTGTCCTCTTCCAGGATGATCTGAAGCGTAGGTCCATGTCCATTGACGACACCCCGCGTGGCAGCTGGGCCTGTAGTATCTTTGACCTGAAGAACTCTGTCCCAGATGCCGTCCTGCCCCACCTGCTTGACCGGGCCCCCAACGAGGAGATAGACCGGCACAACGAGGAGCACCGCAAGTCCAACCGTCACCGCGAGCTCTTCGCCCTGCACCCCGCACTCGATGAAGTATAAACACACACACACACACACACACACACACACACACACACACACACCCGTCCTCCAGATAGTGCCTTTAGAAGTGTCAGGCCAGCTGTTGCTGAAATGTGTATTGTCATCCTTGGTTATGCTATCCCCACAGTCACGTCTAATATGGATTTATAAAGCGATGAAAAGTCATGAAGCAAGCGCCACTGATTTCACACTTTCAGTGTTAAAAATAAATGTTTTCCTGAGATACGTACAGGGCTCCTACACAGTATATTCCAAGAACTGTTATTATGTTCAAGGTTTTCCCTTCATTATTATTTGTATTTGGGTCCTCAGGAGGAACCCATAGAGCGCCACTGTGTGCCTGACGTCCCTAAGGAACACTTTGGCCAGAGGCTGCTTGTCAAGTGCTTGTCCTTGAAGTAAGTGGAGGACACACACACACATACACACAACCTTTACAAAGCATTTTATCTGTCATTTTAGCTGCCTTCTGCTGACACAATCCTTTTTCCCCTTGAAGGTTTGAGATCGAAATTGAGCCCATATTCGCCTGTTTAGCCTTATATGATGTCAAGGAAAAGAGAAAGGTAAGCTGTTGTGTTTTCCTCAATGCCACTCGGCCCTGAGTTGTTGGGTCAGACCATTTAAAAGTCCATGTGAACTAGATGACTGGGCTATAAAAGTATCTGTATTGGACCTGTTCTCCTTGTGTGAATGCTCTATAAATCATACCATATATCTATATGAGTGACTCTCCACTCAATCGTTTCTCATTCCCAACAAACACTAGAGGGTAGCAGTAACTGTTGTTAAAAAAAGTCCAACATTTCTGCCCTCAAGTCGTGTACTCTTCCATGTGAGTTCTCAGTCAGTTTACTGTAATGAAACACTAACATTACTTATTTTTATTGGTTATAGATTGAGAAATAAGTTGCACCGTATGAACCATACTTCAGGACCAGCAGACAGTATGGTTGTTAATATTAGTCTGCTGTCTGTCTTTTACAGTATTTTAGTATAATGCTCATGTGTCTGTATCCATCAGATATCGGAGAACTTCTTCTTTGACCTGAACTCAGAGCAGACTAAAGGGATGCTGCGCCCCCACATCCAGACAGCAGCCATCTCTACTCTGGCCCGCTCCGCCATTTTCTCCATCACATACCCCTCCCAGGACGTCTTCCTCGTCATACAGGTAAGCCAAGTCAATGTCAATCATTGCAGGGTCTCACCTGTTCATACACTTTACAAATAAATGGAGATCAAATCAAAATGGAGATAACTGAGCCACACACGTGACGTCCTCTCCCATGGATCAGCATCACCTCTGTCTGTGGGTGTAGTGACTAATAACCTCTCCTGACGGGGTGTAGTGACTGATAACCTCTCCTGACGGGGTGTAGTGACTGATAACCTCTCCTGACGGGGCTGTAGTGACTGATAACCTCCTGTGGGGGAGTAGTATCTAACCTCTCCTGTGTTGTCTGTCCCCAGCTGGAGAAGGTGTTGCAGCAGGGCGACATAGGAGAGTGTGCAGAACCGTACATGGTCTTCAAAGAGTCTGATGCAGCCAAAGTAAGATCATTCTCAACCTGATGGTCAAATGAACAATAGACTCACATTAGTGGTAGATGATGTTGATGGGTAGATCTCCAAACAGATGGAGGTAGATGTATTGATTCTCTCTCCTTCCAAATATAGAACAAAGAGAAGTTGGACAAGTTGCGGAGCCAATCAGAACAGTTCTGCACGCGTCTGGGTCGGTACCGGATGCCCTTCGCCTGGACAGCCATCCACCTGATGAACATTGTGAACAGCGCCGGCAGTCTGGAGAGAGACACTGAGCTGGAGATGGGACTTCCAGGTGAGAACAGTAAAGTTGCATTGAATTGAACACCACCGGGGCATGCTGGTGCTGGGACTACTGTCTACTCAGTTCAACTTTTGATCATATGAAATTAAACAGATCATTGAATGTAGAGGGTGGTCTATATGACCTTAAAAGAGAGTATTACTTTTGACCTTGTGACATCATGGTGATTCTATAACTCTGACCCTGGTTGTGACATTCTGTTGACCCCCCCCCCGCTGCCCCAGAGAGGAAAGGTTCGTGGTCTGAGAGGAGGAACTCAAGCATCGGTGGACGGCGCTCATTAGAGAGAACCACCAGTGGAGACGAATCATGTAGCCTGACCAGCTTCAGACCTGCTACCCTCACAGTCACCAATTTCTTCAAACAGGTCAATACTGACACACACCCCACAGAAATGCTCATGTTAAATAATTTTCTTCCCGACTGAGCCACACTCTGTCATGACACACCTCCATACACACACCACACTCTGCTACTCGCCTCACAACTCTGACTTTTGTTTTGTTATGTTAATTTGTGTGTGTTTAACAGGAGGGGGACAGACTGAGTGACGAGGACCTGTATAAGTTCCTGGCTGACATGAGGAGGCCGTCTTCAGTGCTGAGGAGACTGAGGCCCATCACAGGTACACGAACACCCACCACCACCAGTGCTTCAACAAAGATCTTCTCATTTATATTGTCATATTAATGTATTATTATAAGGGAATTATACATGGAGTTTAAGGTGTTTTGTAGTCTCTCCAGACAGACTTAAATATGAGCTAGCAGCTAGCGTAAGACTTTGAGTCTGGCCTGAGACACAGGTTTTAGTTGAGATCTATGTGTTGATGATGTCGTGTCTATGCTGTCTTGTGCCTCCAGCCCAGCTTAAGATAGACATATCCCCGGCCCCAGAGAACCCCCACTACTGCTTGACCCCTGACCTTCAGCAGGTCAAGCCCTACCCAGACAGCAGGGTCCGCCCCACCAGAGAGATACTGGAGTTCCCCCCCAGGGATGTCTACGTACCAAACACTACCTACAGGTAATGAAACAATACCACATTACCTAGCATTACACAACACTACCTATAGCTGAGGAAACACAACGTGATGACGTGCATAGATGGCAGTCTATAAAGCTCCAGTCCAGTACCACCTACAGGGCATTGACATTGTTTCCCGACAGGTTGATGTCATTCCTAGTCCTTCAGGGTAATGTGACACAAAGAAAGTCCTGTTTTTGAAAGGGTGTATTTGCACCTCCCCGTTCTGATCAAACCCAGCGGAGCTTGGAGGACCACTCAGATGAACCAAAGGTTCTTTCCCCCTTCCACTTTCCTCTGAGTCATGGGGATAACACTACTGTAAGAACAGCAACACAATATACAGGCCTCCCTGACACTATGCAACATCAACCCATGTCCCATGTGACTGCCGGACTGACTACTGCACACAGCCTTGTGTTGAGTGACCTCCTGGGCCCTGCTGCTATTTTAGTCAAGGTTAGAGGGAGAGAGAAGGCTCTTATTGGATGAGAGAGAGTGACTTTATGACATGGAGGGATAGAGAGAGAGACTTTATGGCATGGAGGGATGGGGAGAGAGACTTTCTGGCTATAGTAGTGACTCTGCTTTAGTAGTGACTCTGCTTTAGTAGTGACTCTGCTTTAGTAGTGACTCTGCTTTAGTAGTGACTCTGCTATAGTAGTGACTCTGCTTTAGTAGTGACTCTGCTATAGTAGTGACTCTGCTATAGTAGTGACTCTGCTTTAGTAGTGACTCTGCTTTAGTAGTGACTCTGCTTTAGTAGTGACTCTGCTTTAGTAGTGACTCTGCTATAGTAGTGACTCTGCTATAGTAGTGACTCTGCTATAGTAGTGACTCTGCTATAGTAGTGACTCTGCTATAGTAGGGAATCTGCTTTAGTGTACTGTATGTTGGCCCCTCAGTTGCATAATTGATTCGCCATATGTCTGCTGCAGAGGGACAAGAGAGAGCCATGAGAAAACAAGTTTTGATCAGTCATGGAAATAAAAATGCAGAAAATGGAGAACAAGCTACGAGGAAATACTGGCGTTTTGGTGCAGGTACAGCCAACTAGCAATATCACAAAATAATATTGTGATATTGTCAAAACGATATGATATCGTCAAAAATAATATCCCGATATGTAACTATTGATTGCATTTTTTTTCCCCCATCACTAGTTTATAGGCCAGATAGGGGTGTGATGACTTGGTGGTTGGTCACGTAGACCTAAGTCAGAGTTCCATTGTATTAGTTAACCTGCTTAGATATCATTAGATCAACAGATTGAGTTTTGTTTTTTTTCCTTGGCAAAGAATACAAAGTAGACACATGGAGTATTTGTGTTTTGAGTATGTTAGTTTTATTTGTCTTTATAAATATGGTATTATAAAGTGTTAAGAGTAAGAAATATGAAATATGTAACAGCCGTTTAAATGCAGCAGAAAGATGACACTGAGTAGACAGAAGACGAGTCAATATGACCCAATGATATGAATAAATGTAAATAACTAACCCTGCAGCACATTTTAATAGAGCATTATGAAAATGGTTTTAAATACAGTATAATGTTCAAAAGACCGTGAAAACACTAAGCTCATATCCTACTTTGGAAGATCTCTGCATCATGTTGATCTTGGTCTACTTACTTGTGGATATTTAGTACATTCAGCAACAGCCACATAACAGGCAGCAATACAACAGAGTGATACATGCTTAGATAGTAGGGCTGTTCGGATTATGCCGTTGTCACATGTACTTAATTTATTATACCAAAGCAGTTTTGTGTGTCGATTTTATATATTGCTTTGAAATCTTTTTCTTTTTCTTTTCTTTTTTTTATCCTTCAGTTGAAAGTAACTTCTCAGTGCTGTTATTGTGATATGGCCCAGACCAGAACGTGTTGAATCATCTGATATTCCGTCCTTACCAAACCAAAACTTGTCGGTTAGGAACCCAAACCACCCCTCCCAGGTGTTACCCAACTCTATTGGCTTTTCTTGAACAAATTTGTGAGGTCACTGACCGGCTGTTGCATCACTCTGATGAATCGTCTTCTTTTCTCTGACATAGATACCAATTGGCAGCTGACCTTTTTTTTTTCTTCTGCAGGCAACAACCCAGCTGCACTATCTGTTGTTTCCATGACAACAATTTGTAACTGGAAGGGTGAGATGTTCAATGGAGGGGGGGGCATATCTGTTGTTACCATGCCAACGAGTTGTAATGGAAGGAATAGAAGGGTTAGTGGAAATTTGAGGCGAGGGGGACGGGTTCAGGCGGGTCGTATGGAGATCTTGGTGGTCTTGAGGGAGTAGGAGATGCCCAGAGGTTTCCAGTGGATCCCTTTCCTACTCATGGAACGACCCTTTGACCTCAGCCACATGTACCTGCCGTTCAGGTTGATGTCACCACAGGCATTGAACCACCAGCCACCTGCAAGGAATGGGGAAAGAACCCATAGTCAATCTCTGTGCTGTCTGCTTGGAAATGTCATTAACAGGTGTATGGTACCTGTATCAAGTGTTTAGGCAGTACCTGTAGTTGCATTGGTTGTGGTCTTTACCTCGGCCAGGAGTGTAGTAGTCAGTAGACCTACCTGTGTAATTTTTGGCGCAGTTGGAGTTCTGGTGGTTGTCTCGGTCTTTGGTGGAGAACCTCATGCTGGTGTGGTTGCTCATGGCGTCAGGTAGGTCACCTGATAGGTGGGTGAGGTGGAGGGTGTAGTGGGACTGGGGGCCCTCCAGGGTAAACTGGTACTCTACTGACCACCTCTCCTCCTTCCAGTCCTCCAGCTCAATACGCAGGATAGAGTCACCCTGACCAGCCAGGCTGTGGATCTTTATCAGGCCCAGCCAGAACTCTCCTACAAGAACACACACACAATATTAGAAACTCCCTACTCTCCTCTACAACCATTGTGGAATTTTCACAGGCCTATAACAGACAGTCAACAAGCATTGAGGCTGTTCTTTGGAAACGTACAGATAACAGACACAAACATTCTGTCATAACTGGCAATTGATCTAAAGCTGTAATGGACAATAACGTTCTGATGCTGTACTTTGTTCTCAGCTGTTTCCTGTTTCTGTATGCCGTGGTCCATGACTCGTGGTAGATAGTGTGAAAGCAAGGTCCGACACTCAATACTATTTTTCCCTAGGCTCTGGCTGTGTGCTGTAGTCATGGGTGTGTGATGACTTAATTAGCTAGTAGCGGCGACAGAAACTGACACTGAACAATTCATAGCCTGAAGGACCTGTGACTCTGTTGGAATGCAGTAGGACTAGGTCTATGGGCTGGGGTCCAAGCCTGGCGGGTGGAAGTGAAGTGCTGCAGGTGCTTTGTCTAGTCAGACAATAGAGGAAGTCAATCTGTCAGCGGGAACCTGATAAGCTTCAATGACTGTTTTCTGTCAGCCGTTCCTTCAGGAAGTACTTAAGAGCAGTGAAGTGAGTGGTTGTATTGTCTGTTTTCTGCTTCATGAAAGCCGCTTTGTAGACCGGAAACTATAAAGGATTACTAAGGAGACGGGGATAATCAGATATAGGTATCTGTCTCTTTTTCACTCTCTTTCTCTTATAACATGACTTTTAACTCTGAACTGAGTTGAATTGAGCCATAAAGATATCACTTTTATATATTTTTTTTCTTGTTATGTATTGACAGTCCCTACATAACTGACAAAATGTACTGATAGAAAGAAATTAACCAAACTCACTTTCCAGATCCCCAAATCCGTTCTCGTACTTCTCCCATGTCTGGTCAAAATCCACGGACCCCTCCTCCCTGCGCTGGATGACTGTCGAACCACCTCCTGTAGATTGGAGATGTGGTCAATACATGGAGAGGATCACAACAACTGCAAAGTCCAGTTCCTTTCTCTAGACTGATTAGGGAAAGATGATGGCTTATTTCCTTCTGTTAGCCTGTGTGACCATTCTTCCTATAGAGGAGATTTAGGAAGGGATTTAGACAATGTAATGCAGGGAAATAGCTTGACACATGGAATATCAGACTTGTTTGGCTGTTCAGTCAGTGACTCTTTAAAGAAAATGACTTTATTTAAAGTGTTGTCTTACCTGAGGTCAGTTCACAGTAAACGTTGAAAGGCTCCGACTGATTTGGCTTGATGGGGTACACCCCGCTGTTCCTCTCTTCTCTGTTAAAAAGATCACTGCAGTCCACGGGTAGGTCTGTGTCCTCACCAGTGAAATTGCCTGTCAGGTACTCAAACATGTCTGGGATCTCTGAGTCGGAGCCCATTGCTTTGTCAGTCGTGTCTTGGAAATTATCAATGTTGATCTGGAGTAGCATGCAAACATAACGTTATGGTGTTGTCTTGTTAAATATTTTGTGTCCTTTCTATTCACTGATTTGAACAGTGATCAAATCTAACTCTAGTTGTCAGTAAATGGCCATTACCTTTGGTCTACTGTATAGAAGTGGAGAACCTCTAAGCAGCGGAGGTATGTACCTTTTCCTCCAGAGTGTTGATCTTAGTTTTCTGGTGGTTGAGCTGTTCGTGCTGCTCCCTCACAGATTTCAGCAGGTCAGTGATGGTCCTCTCCTGAGCCTCAATCACTTTCTGAAACGCTGTCTCATTAATGCTCACATTAAAGGACATTTTCCAATAACTTGAAGTTAAAAGCACTGCTACAACATTTAGTAAGATTGAATTTTAAACATGCTGAAATATGTTGAATACGTGGCAGAAACACATCTTATTCGAAAACAAAGACATTGAAACAAAATACATTCTACATCTTAGTGCTGATTAGTATAAATGATGGACAGCAGTGTACCTTGAGTGACTTGATCTCATTGAGCTGCTCTGCCGGCATCATGCTCTCAGACAGTCCCTTCAGCTTCTCCTCCAACCCCCCTACTTGACTCTGCAGCAAGCTCTTCTCCAGCAGAATACTGTTGATCTTGGCATTGATCTCCAGTGACAGGTTCCGAATCTCCTCATTGTTGGCCTTCAGGAAGGTGGTGGTCTTCTTCAGCTCCTCCTCTTCCTCCTTGATCTCTGAGGTGACCACGGAGAGCTGGTAGAAGGAGCGGTCGAAGTTGGTCAGCTTCTGGAAGATATCGTTTATCTGGGCCTTTGTCTTGTGGACAAACTCCCTGAGGCTCTGACCCAGCTGGAGCAAACCGTTGGCCAGGAGACGGACATCGTCCAGCATAGCGAAGCGGGACTTGGCCTCGGCTGGAGGCTGCGTCTCGGGCTGAAGTTGAGAGGGTACGGTGGGATAGACCCTGGAGGAGTCCCAAGGAGCTGCCTGGGCTACAGACAGACCCACCAGGACCAGGAACAAGAGGCAGATAAGCTTCATGGTTAAATCTCTCTGTGTGCAAGAAGACGACAAGAAGTAGTCTCTCTCTATTGCTTTCACTCTCTTCTTCCTCTGTTCTGTCCTACTCTGTCTGGACTCACTCAGTCTTTCCCTTTCCCTCTACCTCTCTCACTCCCCCTCTCTGTCTCTCTCTGCTAGAAATATGTCAGAGCAGCAGGCAGGTCTTTGTTATATACCCCTGTCCAGCAAGGGGAGGGTAGATTAGTTGATCATTAAGCCCTGTTATGCTTGAGCTACTCTGCCCCCTGAAATCCCCTTTGGAGCCCCCTCGGCCCCCCGCCCTCCAAGAACAAACAAATCATGCAGTGAGCGAACAGCAAATACACCCCTTCAGCACAACAGCAACCCCCTCCCCGCTTTACCTCCCAACCCCCCCCCCCCCCCCCCCCCCCCCCCCCCCCCCACACACCCCTCCTCCACACCCACCCTACTCCCATCTGCACTACTCTGCTTTAGCTGACTAACAGAAAGTCAACAATGGAAGGCCATCAGAGTTTTTTGATAGATCATTCGTCCCAATCAATCTCAGATCTCACCTCATAGCAGCCAGACCTCAACGTGATTGATAATACAGCATCCAGTTGATGTCTTTGGGTTTGATTTAACATCCTGCTGAATCAGCCCGGCATTACTCTCCCTGGGGGCTCTTGCCGGGTCTAGATGAGGTGTACTGAATGTACTGGCGGATTGATGTCATCAATGCTATGGGTTTTGCTGTAGTCTGCATTGGGGGGGAGGGGGGGGGTGAAATGTTTGAAGTTTGAACATGTATGAACTCCTCATTATTGTTTGATCATTCTATTCTGATTTAATGTAGTCTAGTCTCTGTCTGAACATCTAGTGACTTCTACTGAAAAGAACAGGATGAAACTTACTGACTCGTGAAATCTCTTTTAATGGGAAGTCTTAGTCAGTGGTTTGTTCTTGGCTGTTCGTTACAAAACCACTATCATTAGTGTACATACTGGACATCCACTAATGATGATTACGAAGGTCGGCCTAAATTCCTGTGGCATTCTGTTGCCATATTGAACTCTATTCTAGTTCTGTAATCTGACAGGACTGCGATCTGCGTTTCCCTTTGTGAGCATCCTTTGTTCTTCCTACTTAGCTAAGATTATCTTAATGCTCCCAATAATCTGACTACGTTGAGCTTTTGGTCAATCTGTCTCGACAGCATGTTTCAATGTGGTTCAGTGACTCTAAATCATATGGGGGCTACTTTACTGTATATGCTATTGGGTGGTGGATGGAGAGAGTGGGGGGCCTCTAGCATCTTTGGCCTTTTTAGGTTGACTATCCAACTGATGAGATGGCTATACTTCATAAAGGAGTTCACAAATGTTGAAAACCCCCCAAACTTTCAAATGAAACACCAGTAGATAATGAGGAAAGCGTGTTGGACAGCAACTTCCCTTCAACAGAGTTAGTATGTCAGAGCAAAGTTCTGAGTGAAGTTTTAGCATTTGTGTTTCCTGTAATGACAGAACTCACCATGCCGTTACAGACGCAAGGTAACTCTAGTTCATAGCACTGCAGATACACTGGCTATTTGCTCATGTTTAAGAGTACAGAAACCCCTGGCTGCAATATGTCATTAGTAAGAGTGAGTTTCTGAGCAAACACATTTCCTATCTGATTCTGAGTTGTGCTTGTTTAGCTCAAAGATGGCTACATGATTCCTTACCCACTATACAGTGCCTTCAGAAAGTATTCACACCCCTGGACCTTTTCTACATTTTGTTTATTTTTATCAACGATCTACACAAAATACTCTGTCAAAGTGGAAGAAAAATACTAACTTTTGTAAAAAAAAAAATATATATATTATTTATATATATATATATATATATATAGCGGGTGAAATAAGTATTGAACACGTCACCATTTTTCTCAGTAAATATATTTCCAAAGGTGCTATTGACATGACATTTTCACCAGATGTTGGTAACAACCCAAGTAATCCATACATACAAAGAAACCAAAACAAATAAGTTCAGAAATTAAGTTATGTGTAATAATGTGAAATGACACAGGGAAAAAGTATTGAACACATGAAGAAAGGGAGGTGCAAGAAGGCATGGAAAGCCAAGACAACAGCTGAAAACTCAGTAATTAAAAAGCAATCCAGCCCCCTGTCAGTGCAAATTAATATCAGCTGGTTCAGTCCCAACTGATGGCCTACAAAAAGGTCTCATTGCCAAGGTGTCACACAAGACACATCTCATGATGGGTAAAAGCAAAGAGCTGTCTCAAGACCTTCGCAACCTAATTGTTGCAAAACATAATGATGGCGTTGGTTATAGGCGCATTTCTAAGCTTCTGAATGTTCCAGTGAGCACTGTTGAGGCCATAATACGGAAGTGGAAAGACAATAATTTCACCATAAATTTGCCTCGACCAGGTGCTCCTCGCAAGATTTCTGACAGAGGAGTGAAAATAATAATCAGAAGAGTTGTCCAAGAGCCAAGGAGCTTCAAAAAGACCTGCAATTAGCAGGTACTGTTGACTCAAAGAAAACAGTAAGTAATGCACTCCACCGCCATGGCCTGTATGCACGCTCACCACGCAAGACTCCATTGCTGAAAAAAAAGCATGTTGAAGCTCATTTAAAGTTTTCTGCACAACATTTGGAAAAGCCAGTGAAATACTGGGAGAATATAGTTTGGTCAGATGAGAGCAAAATGTAACTGTTTGGATGTCATAATACACACCATATTTGGAGGAGAAATGGCACTGCACATCACCCTAAAAACACCATACCAACAGCGAAGTTTGGAGGTGGGAACATCATGGTGTGGGGCTGCTTTTCAGCAAATGGTACTGGCAAACTTCACATAATTGAAGGAAGGATGAATGGGCAAATTTACAGAGACATTCTTGACAAAAATCTGCCATCTACCAGGATGATGAAGATGAAACAAGGGTGGACATTTCAGCAAGACAATGATCCCAAACACACAGCCAAGGAAACTCTCAATTGGTTTCAAAGAAAGAAAATAAAGCTGCTAGAATGGCCCAGCCAATCACCTGACTTAAATCCCATTGAAAATCGATGGAAAGAACTGAAGATCAAGATTCATAGAAGATGCCCACGGAACCTTCAAGATTTGAAGACTGTTTGTGTGGAAGAATGGGCCAAAATCACACCAGAGCAATGCATGCGACTAGTTTCTCCATACAGGAGGCTTCTTGAAGCTGTCATTACCAACAAAGGCTTTTGTACAAAGTATTAAATAAATATCAGTAAGTGTGTTCAATACTTTTTCCCTGTGTCATTTCACATTATTACACAACTTAATTTCTGAACTTATTTGTATGTATGGATTACTTGGGTTGTTACCAACATCTCGTGAAAATGTCATGTCAATAGCACCTTTGGAAATATATTTACTGAAAAAATTTGTGACGTGTTCAATACTTAGTTCACCCGCTATATATATATATATATATATATATATATATATATATATATATATATATATATATATATATATATATATATATCGAACTTTTGTAAAAAAAAAATATATATTTTTTTTTACAAAACTTAGTATTTTTCTTCCACTTTGACAGAGTATTTTGTGTAGATCGTTGATAAAAAAAAAATATATATATATACAGTGGGGAGAACAAGTATTTGATACACTGACGATTTTGCAGGTTTTCCTACTTACAAAGCATGTAGAGGCCTGTAATTTTTATCATAGGTACACTTCAACTGTGAGAGACGGAATCTAAAATAAAAATCCAGAAAATCACATTGTATGATTTTTAAATAATTAATTTGCATTTTATTGCGTGACATAAGTATTTGATCACCTACCAACCAGTAAGAATTCCGGCTCTCACAGACCTGTTAGTTTTTCTTTAAGAAGCCTTCCTGTTCTCCACTCATTACCTGTATTAACTGCACCTGTTTGAACTCGTTACCTGTATAAAAGACACCTCTCCACACACTCAATCAAACAGACTCCAACCTCTCCACAATGGCCAAGGCCAGAGAGCTGTGTAAGGACATCAGGGATAAAATTGTAGACCTGCACAAGGCTGGGATGGGCTACAGGACAATAGGCAAGCAGCTTGGTGAGAAGGCAACAACTGTTGGCGCAATTATTAGAAAATGGAAGAAGTTCAAGATGACGGTCAATCTCCCTCGGTCTGGGGCACCATGCAAGATCTCACCTCGTGGGGCATTAATGATCATGAGGAAGGTGAGGGATCAGCCCAGAACTACACGGCAGGACCTGGTCAATGACCTGAAGAGAGCTGGGACCACAGTCTCAAAGAAAACCATTAGTAACACACTACGCCGTCATGGATTAAAATCCTGCAGCGCACGCAAGGTCCCCCTGCTCAAGCCAGCGCATGTCCAAGCCCGTCTGATGTTTGCCAATGAACATCTGGATGATCCAGAGGAGGAATGGGAGAAGGTCATGTGGTCTGATGAGACAAAAATCGAGATTTTTGGTCTAAAAAAATCACTCGCCGTGTTTGGAGGAAGAAGAAGGATGAGTACAACCCCAAGAACACCATCCCAACCGTGAAGCATGGAGGTGGAAACATCATTCTTTGGGGATGCTTTTCTGCAAAGGGGACAGGATGACTTCACCGTATTGAGGGGAGGATGGATGGGGCCATGTATCGCGAGATCTTGGCCAACAACCTCCTTCCCTCAGTAAGAACATTGACAATGGGTCGTGGCTGGGTCTTCCAGCATGACAACGACCCGAAACACACAGCCAGGGCAACTAAGGAGTGGCTCTGTAAGAAGCATCTCAAGGTCCTGGAGTGGCCTAGCTAGTCTCCAGACCTGAACCCAAAAGAACATCTTTGAAGGGAGCTGAAAGTCTGTATTGCCCAGCGACAGCCCCGAAACCTGAAGGATGGTATGGAGGAGTGGGCCAAAATCCCTGCTGCAGTGTGTACAAACCTGGTCAAGTACTACAGGAAACGTATGATCTCTGTAATTGCAAACAAAGGTTTCTGTACCAAATATTAAGTTCTGCTTTTCTGATGTATCAAATACTTATGTCATGCAATAAAATGCAAATTAATTACTTAAAAATTATACAATGTGATTTTCTGGATTTTTGTTTTAGATTCCGTCACTCACAGTTGAAGTGTACCTATGATAAAAAGTACAGACTTCTACATGCTTTGTAAGTGGGAAAACCTGCAAAATCGGCAGTGTATCAAATACTTGTTCTCCCCACTGTATATATTTAGGCTGCATAATAATTTACTCTGTCGTCACAGAAAATGATCACAGTGGCATGCCATTCATTTTCTAATAAAAGCTGAGTACTGGGGTATTGTCCAGACAAAGATTTTTAGTGTAGCAATATTAAGTTGTTTGAAATTAAATCAGATGTGAAAAATAGGCTATGCAAACATTTGGGCACCCTTGTCATTCTGTTGATTTGAATACCTGTAACTATTTAGCACTGATTAATTGGAACACACAATTGGTTTGGTGAGCTCATTAAGCCTTGAACTTCATAGACAAGTGCATCCAATCATGAGAGAAGGTATTTAAGGTGGCCAATTGCAAGTTGTTGTTCTCTTTGACTCTCCTCTGAAGAGTGGCAACATGGGGGCCTCAAAACAACTCTCAAATGACCTGAAAACAAAGATTGCTCAACATTATGGTTTAGGGGAAGGCTACAAAAAGCTATCACAAAGATGTAAGCTGTCAGTGTCTGCTGTGAGGAACATAGTGAGGAAATGGAAGACCACAGGCACAGTTCTTGTTAAGGCCAGAAGTGGCAGGCCAAGTAAAATATCGGAGAGGCAAAGACGAAGGATGGTGAGAACCGTCAAAAACAGCCCACAGACCACCTCCAAAGACCTACAACATCATCTTGCTGCAGATGGTGTCACTGTGCATCGTTCAACAATTCAGCGCACTTTGCACAAAGAGAAGCTGTACGGGAGAGTGATTCTGAAGAAGCCTTTTCTGCACACACCCCACAAACAGAGTCGCTTGAGGTATGCAAACGCACATTTGGACAAGCCAGCTTCATTTGGTGCTGTGGACTGAGGAAACAAAGATTGAGTTATTTGGTCATAACAAGGGGCGTTATGCATGGCGGCAAAAGAACACAGCGTTCCAAGAAAAACACTTGCTACCCACAGTAAAATTTGGTGGGGGTTCCATCATGCTGTGTGGCCAGTGCCGGTACTGGGAATCTTGTTAAAGTTGAGGGTCGCATGGATTCCACTCAATATCAGCAGATTCTTGGGAATAATGTTGAAGAATCAGTCAAAGTTGAAGTTACACTGGGGCTGGATATTTCAACAAGACAACGACCCAAAACACTGCTCAAAATCTACCCGGGCATTTATGCAGAGGAACAAGTACAATGTTCTGGGATGGCCATCCCAGTCCCCAGACCTGAATATCATTGAGAATCTGTGGGATGATTTGAAGTGGGCTGTCCATGCTCGGCAACCATCAAACCTAACTGAACTGGAGATGTTTTGTAAGGGGGAATGGTCCAAAATACCTTCATCCAGAATCCAGACACTCATTAGAGGCTATAGGAAGCATCTAGAGGCTCTAAATATTGCTGTGATTTTTCTGTTGGGGTGCCCGAATTTATGCACCTGTCTAATTTCGTTTTGATGCATATTGCACATTTTCTGTTAATCCAATAAACCTTTCACTACTGAAATATTACTGTGTCCATCAGTTATTTGATAGGTCAAAATGAAATTGCTGATCCAAACACCCAATTATTTATGAATGGAAATCATGGAAATTGTCAGGGGTGCCCAAACTTTTGCGTGCGTGTGTGTGTGTATATAATACACACTCAGCATAAAAAGAAACACACCCTTTTCAGGACCCTGTCTTTCAAAGATAATTTGTAAAAAGCCAAATAACTTCACATATCTTCATTGTAAGGGGGTTAAACACTGTTTCCCATGCTTTTTCAATGAACCATAAACATTTAATGAACATGCACATCTGGAACGGTCATTAAGATACTAACAGCTTATAGATGGTTGGCAATTAAGGTCACAGTTATGAAAACTTAGGACACTAAAGAGGCCTTTCTACTGACTGAAAAACACCAAAAGAAAGATGCCCAGGGTCTGCGTGAACGTGCCTTAGGCATGCTGCAAGGAGGCATATGGACTGCAGATGTGACCAGGGCAATAAATTGCAATGTCCATACTGTGAGACGCCTAAGACAGCGCTATAGGGAGACAGGACTAACAGCTCATTGTCCTCGCAGTGGCAGACCACGTGTAACAACACCTGCACAGGATCAGTACATCCGAACATCACACCTGCGGGACAGGTACAGGATGGCACCAACTGCCTGAGTTACACCAGGAACGCACAATCCCTCCATCAGTGCTCACAGCAAGAACTGGCAAATCTGGTGCAGTCCTTAAGGAGGAGATGCACTGCAGTACTTAATGCAGCTGGTGGCCACACAAGATACTGACTGTTACTTTTGAATAGTTATTGACTCAATACATTTCATCTTTTTTTTTTTATATATAATTTGTAAACATTTCAAAAAACATCATTTCACTTTGACATTATGGGGTATTGTGTGTAGACCAGTGACCAAAAGAAATCACAATTTAATCAATTTTAAATTCAAGCTGTGAAGTGTATGAACACTATGTTCTCCTTCCTACACCTGTGGGGAGCAGTATTCACATTGAGACATGTAGCAGGTCTACAGTGGTAGATGAGTGCTGTCAATGTAACTGGTCCTGGCCTGCCCTGGTGGCCTCTTACTTTGACCTCAGTATGACCTTTTAGAATGAGTCAGGGGTCTGACTTTTATCTCGAACATGTCCATGGTTCATGCCATGGGTCGGCAAATGGCAGGATGGGCCAGTTCATAACTACTACTGTAGCTAATAGCTGCTAATAATAACGTATTCTGTTGAGCTGCTGTGTGTTGTCAGGGGGCCCCAGCTCTATATTCGCTCTCTCCCTTCGTGGCATGCTTTGTGCCCTCCCTACAGGCTGTGTTTCGCCTGGCCTGCCTGGGGTCCAGGACTTGGCCTTAATCCCTCACTCTGTAGACACAGTAAACAACAAACTGCTCCTTTTGTGTGTCCATAGGGGGATGAAGGTGGTGGGGTTGTGTACCCACTGGGAAGGGGAGGTGGTAGGGGTTAAAGGGGGGCTGTGTGTGGGTGGGACACCCAGGGGTTTTGAAACAGTGCTTAGGCATGGCTTGGTTTGGTAACATACACAGCTACTATGAGTGAAGTCCTTGATTAACCTGGGATCAATCTGTTGAGGCTGAAGGACCAATAGGAGAGAATTTACCCTGTTGTTGAAAAGGAAGCAGTGCCAGGTCTGTAGGTGTGTAAGAATGGCTTCTGCCTGGGGGTTATTGCAATTACATCATTCTAAAATCAGAATCGATGCCTCAATAATGAATGATCAAGTTGGAAAGGATGTACTCCTTTTTGCCTTCATGCCATTGAGACACGTGCCCAGCTAGTAAGCAAGGGAACACGGACATGAGGGACAAAGGGAGAGTGGATTAGGGATTCCCACGGTTTGACTGTTGTCGTCACAGCTGTGGTCCTTGGTGACCGTCCCATGCGGAGGCATCTACGTCACTGTGGTCAGGCCACTGCGCTGCGGCTCTCTTCTGACTTCCTGTGGCTATAACCCTGGAAACCCTTCACCATGTGTGTCCAGCTTGTTGACTGAAGCCCAGCTGACTTTGGACCTATGGGCTACCCTTAGACACTTTTCTTTGATGAAAAATTTCAATGCAAATTACATCTTTCATCGGTTGAACATTATACCTCTGACTTGTGACCGTATTGAACATGTACAATTGGCCATGGCATTACCCCCAGCAGTGGGTGCAGTAAGGCAAAACATGCTTCCCCCCTTGCACCCTGAGGTGGGTCATCCCAGCAGAGAATTTAGGTCAACTACAGTTTGTTTGGATCCAGAGTGATTGACTGAACGAGCCTCCCTTCTCTGCCAATCAGTGCTCATAGATGCCTACCGTGATGGCCTTGCTCACTCCAAACACTGACCTATTGATGACTGTGCAGATCAGATACTACTGTACAAGTGTTTTGTACCTTGGTCAGCTATGATATGTACAGTACATTATATGATGGATGGATGTAATGTCTTAAGGAGAATGGTGAGGGGACATAGTTGGGAAATTCACTCAATGACCTGTCAAAGTTGCTGCTATGTCGGTTGAGCTCATCTGTTCCTGTTTGGTTTCAAAATGTGTGTGGTGTGTGTGTGTGTGTGTGTGTGTGTGTGTGTGTGTGTTTTCCAGGAACCTGCTATATGTGAACCCACACAGCCTGAACTTCGCCAACCGTCAAGGCTCTGCCCGAAACATCACAGTGAAAGTACAGTTTATGAATGGGGAGGACCCCAACAACGCTATGCCGGTAAGCAATGATGTATTGGACACATGTAGGTACGTACGCACACTCTCTCACTCAAAGTGCTGACACAGTTTTCAGGGAATGCTCCCCTCTAATACAAACCCTGTTCACTGTACTTCATCTGTTCCCCTCTAATACAAACCCTGTTCACTGTACTTCATCTGTTCCCCTCTAATACAAACCCTGTTCACTGTACTTCATCTGTTCCCCTCTAATACAAACCCTGTTCACTGTACTTCATCTGTTCCCCTCTAATACAAACCCTGTTCACTGTACTTCATCTGTTCCCCTCTAATACAAACCCTGTTCACTGTACTTCATCTGTTCCCCTCTAATACAAACCCTGTTCACTGTACTTCATCTGTTCCCCTCTAATACAAACCCTGTTCACTGTACTTTATTTGTTTCTTTCTTTACTCTCCCCCAGGTAATTTTTGGGAAGTCCAGCTGTGGAGACTACACCAGAGAGGCATACACTGCTGTGGTGTATCATACCAGGTGAGGCTCTCAGACCCAGCTTTCATTTTGTATGAAGTCAGTTTAGGGGCTTTGTTACCTGCGGATTAACTGGTATAGAGTGTCTGGTGTCTTAGCTGGTCGTGATGTCATGAGGTCACCAAAGGGTCACGCCATTCATGCCTCCTTTTATTATCTTCTGAGGCGTTGTTAAGCATCAGTCTAAAAAAGTGATCACACATTTGGAAAGGTTCCACCTTTGCACTTTGGATGTTTAGACTACAATCCCGCCGGCCGGCCAAGCCATTCATGTTATCTTTCCCATTGGGGAAAAGCTTGCTGCTGCTCCAGTCCTGCTCCTTCGCTCCAAAGGATGTTATTACCCTTTATCCACAAACAAACAAACTATTTTGTCTTCTCCATGAGAAAAAGGCTTGCTGCTTCTTTCTTTGGACTTATTAGGATGTTGTTTATTCCTATAAACTTCTGCCCTAACTAACCATGTAATTTAGAGCCTATTCTCGTTCCTATACAGCCCTAACTAACCATGACTCTGTCTGTAATGGTTGTGGTCTTTCTCAGATCTTCTCAACTTCTGTAGATGTTTGTTCCTATACAGCCCTGACCCCTAAACCCCATTAACCACGTATATAATGTAGTCTTTCTCAGCCGTTTATTCCTATAACCAACCATTAAACTCTGTCTCTGTTATGCCTGTTGTGTTTCCCATGCAGGTCCCCAGACTTCCATGATGAGGTAAAGATCAAGCTGCCAGCCTCTCTGACTGACCACCACCACGTCCTGTTCACCTTCTACCATGTCAGCTGTCAGCAGAAACAGAACACGCCCCTGGAGACCCCCGTGGGATACACGGTAACTACTGCAGACACGACGCCAGGACAGCAGAGTCACTGACCACCTACCTCTTTAAGGAGTACCTGGAATAGTATAACAGCAATCCTTCTACCCCCCCCCCCCCCATTAAAAAGTATAAAATAACTTTACTAACACTTGTCTTTTGTCTAAACTAACACCTGACTTATTTCCTTGCTAGCACTGACTTTCCTCACAGCTGCTTGTTTAAAGAAATGTACTTACTGTAATCTAGATGTGGTTGTCCTACTGGCTATCCTAAGTTGAATGCACCAATTTGTAAGTCGCTCTGGATAAGAGCGTCTGCTAAATGACTCAAATGTATGTGCACACACACATATGCACAATAATATCCGTGCTTGTCGCACACACACCGGTGTGCATATAAAAGCACATGCAAACGTAACGTACACACACACACACACAAGTGCACAAGCTCCTCATTCAAGCACACGTGTATGAACATTAACATGCCTTTATTGGATTTCTCTTCCTCAGTGGATCCCCATGCTTCAGAATGGGCGTCTGCGTACAGGAAGCTTCTGTCTGCCGGTGTCTCTGGAGAAACCTCCCCAGTCCTACTCTGTCCTCTCCCCTGACGTTCCTCTACCAGGGATGAAATGGGTAGATAACCACAGAGGGGTGTTCAACGTTGAAGTGACGTCCGTTTCCACAGTCCACACACAGGTATAGCCCATCACAACCGTACATTTCTCTTTTTATGTAGCAAAATGTTTTACTGCAGTGACCCACTACTGAACATGACACAACTCCTTAAGCATGAAAACCCCTATGTCCTCCAGTCAATTCATTAAGGGGCATACGGGTACAATACATGTTTCACGGTATACCGAAACCGCTGTAATTTTTTGATACTAGAACGTGAAAAACCGGTGTTCTTTTTTTTTTTTTTTTTTTTTTTGCTAATCTTGCACTCCAGTATCTCTATTTGCACATAATAATTTGCACATCCTTCATTCCTGTGTTAATGATAATCTGTAATTTATTTCACCACTACGGTCTATTTATTGTCCTACCTCTTAACCTTACTGCATTTTGCACTACATTTTGCACTCTGTATATATATTTTCTATTGTGTTTTTGACTGTTTGTTTACTGTGTAACTGTGTTGTTATTTGTCACACTGCTTTGCTTTGTCTTGGCCAGGTCGCAGTTGCAAATGAGAACTTGTTCTCAACTGACCTACCTGGTTAAATAAAGGTTAAATAAAAAAAATAATAATGTTTAGCGTAATTTACGGACAGAGAGGATCTAGTCGGTCTATCAGTGCAGCCGATGTCCCTGCTCCGTGCCTGCTCCACTTACTCATTGCTAGCTGTAGCCTGTCCTGAGGAACCACTGGGGTCCATTACAGGCTAGAAAACTTTACAATGAAAGAACATAGCTTCCAGTTTCGTAGGCTAACTTTCCTTGCTAGCGTACAGCTAAAGTTAACATCAGTTCACTACCCTAGTACCTTGTTTGTGATGATATGCAAACCATAACGCTAAGTATTGCTGATTTCAAAGTTGATTGTCACCAAATTCTTTTAATTCACTTAATCTTCCCCCACCTCACGTCTCCCAGTCAAGACCTTCTTTGCTCAAGCCTCGAACTGACTGTGTGTGTGAATGACGTCATGGGGCTTAAAGAGACCACGCACACTTTTATAAAAGAAGAGATTGGTTCTTCTATGCAAATGTTGTTGACCCAAATGTCCCAAATGGAAGGGAAACATTGTTTGTCATCTGTAGCGCCATGAAATCATCCAAAACAAGCTCAATGCATGAACACAGTCCTATTGAATATTCACTCGACTGTATTGTGAATAGGCCTAGGCTACATCTTGATTTACCCAGTTTATCAATAGAGATTTACCATTCAAATGAATTATTACCATTATGTTAGATAGTTTTTTTAATTATAATTTGATTCATTAATGCATAGATTCTGAGACTTATTTCTTTTGCCATGGTGTGGCTTTAGTATCGCGTATTGTAATACTAAACCTGGTATCAGTATTGAAGTCAAACTGTTGGTATGGTGACAACTAGGGCGGTTGGGGTGAGCGTATTAACACCGGCAGTCATGACCTCAGTAACATTTTATGTGATCGTTGAGTCACAGTAATCTCCTTATGCACTCTGGACATGCATTAGTAGTAGCCAACTTGCTAACGACCATCAGTTCGCTAATGGCCTGGTACTCTGGGCTATATTGTCCCTCTAACCACTCTGACACCATTGCAAATGCAATCAAAAATTACATCAGACATATCATCAAAACAGTTTCCTGCTTTTAGTCCATTTATCATGGAAAACATGATAAATGGACATCGCTTTCTAAACTGAGGATTAATTGAAAACACCCAGATGCATATTAGTTTATGTATTTATGCATAGGCCTATATACACTACGTATGTTTATGCGGACACCTGCTCATCGAATATCTCATTCCAAAATCATGGGCATTAATATGGAGTTGGTCCCCCCTTTGCTGCTATAACAGCATCCACTCTTCTGGGAAGGCTTTCCACTAGATGTTGGGACATTGCTGTGAGGACTTGCTTCCATTCAGCCACAAGCATTAGTGAGGTCGGGCACTGATGTTGGGCGATTAGGCCTGGCTCGCAGTCGGCGTTCCAATTCATTCCAAAGGTGTTTGATGGAGTTGAGATCAGGGCTCTGTGCAGGCCAGTGAAGTTCTTCCACACCGATCTCAACAAACCATTTTGTGTATGGACCTCGCTTTGTGCACGGGGCATTGTCAAGCGTGATTCATCACTCCAGAGAATGCGTTTCCACTGCTCCAGAGTCCAATGGCGGCGAGCTTTACACCACTCAAGCTGACGCTTGGCATTGCTCATGGTGATCTTAGGCTTGTGTGCGGCTGCTCAGGCATGGAAACCCATTTTATGATGCTCCCGACGAACAGCTATTGTGCTGACGTTGCTTCCAGAGGCAGTTTTTAACTCGGTAGTGAGTGTTGCAACCGTGGACAGACGATTGTTATGCGCTTCAGCACTCTGCGATCCCGTTCTGTGAGCTTGTGTATCCTACCACTTTGCGGCTGAGTCGTTGTTGTTCCTAGACATTTCCACTTCACAATAACAGCACTTACAGTTGAACGGTTTGACCGGGGCAGCTCTAGCATGGCAGACATTTTATGAACTGACTTTTTGGAAAGGTGGCATCCTATGACGGTGCTACGTTAAGTCACTGAGCTCTTCAGTATGGGCCATTCTACTGCCAGAGTGGCTAAAAAAATCTGACTCCACTAATTTGAACAAATTCAGATTTAGCCTACAATTATAGTGATTTCGTATTTGATTTTGAATAGACTAGTATTAGGTCATTTTTTTATAATTAATATTCAGACACATTACCTTTTTTAGCTACAGAATATCTCACCACCGTGAATTTCTCTTCTCCTCTCTCCTTCATTTCATAGCGTGCAGAGATGGGGGCTGTCAACAGTTTAATTAAATATGTTTTGTTGTGAAAACATGTTACTATCGATGTTCCCTAACCGATTTAACTTGGTTTCCAAAATTAAGCACTGAGTAGCTGCAGGAACAGGGTAGGAGAGCCCATGGCAGAATATCACCTGTCACTGCAGCGAAATTTATCGGGGGAAAGTGGCCTCCATTTGCTTATGGATGAAATTTATTTTTTGTCTTTCCCCTGTTCATGTCCCTTTTGATAATGGGCCATTTTGAATCGAAACCAATTTTACCTATTAGTAAAGACACAATTTAAATTGAGAATAGTCTGATGGGAGAACCACGTGTGCAGCCTGAGGCAAGGAACGTTGGAGCGCAAGCTTTTTTTACTTTCTCAAATCATCTATAGTCGCATCCTGAAGGGTTTATCATTCACAACTAAAGTTGTCAAATAACTCTAAATCTACCCTATAGGACCCGTTTCAAATGATTATTATTTTTGACCTATTGAGACCTAGGTCTCATTTTCAATAGAAATGACTGGTAAATAATGTATTGTGACATTTGATTCATTTTTATTATAAGAATATAATATGTTTCTAAACACTAACCTCTCACCAATACAATAACAGGGGAGGTTAGTATTTTTGGGGGGTATGATATTTGTGCATATGTAACTTTCTCACTCATCGTTCATGATTCATTCAGGATCATCTGTAATCAAGGATGCATCCACATTAATGTAAAAGTGTTTAGAAACACATTATATTCTTAATTACAATAAAAGTGACTCCAAAATTACACCATACATTATTTACCATACATTTCTACTGGGTACAAAATAATCTGAAACACAACCAAAACAAGCAGCAAATGCATCCAACAAATGTGTAGAGTCACAAGCTTGATGTAGTCATTCCATGCTATGAAAATACCCTCAAATTAAAGCTGACAGTCTGCACTTTAACCTCATAGTCATAGTTTCATTTAAAATCCAAGCCCAAATAATTACTGATTGCACTGTATCTGTGTTAGATATCAGACAGACAGACAGACAGACAGACAGACAGACAGACAGACAGACAGACAGACAGACAGACAGACAGACAGACAGACAGACAGACAGACAGACAGACAGACCGAATACCTCAGCATGGGAAGAGTAATGTGTCCCTCCCTCAGTTCATTAGTGGTTGAACTTCACTGGTGTTATTTAGTAGAGCCCACTCCATCTCTCTGTTCTGTTGGCTGTCGAGTGGAGTGGAAAGGGAGGGGAGGGGAGGGGAGAGGAGGGGAGGGGTGGGTTGAAGAGGGTGAGTGTTTTCCCAGGAGCTTAGCCTGGTGCTAATGTGATCATAAATCACTGGGTCTATGTGGATGAGACTGAGCTGGGCTCAACTCTACTGTAGTTTGAACACATGGTCTCGAACCACGGAGCACACAGTTACAGCACTTTTATTGTGCAGTGGGGGCTCACATGTATTTCCATTTTATTCAAGCTTGGTTTTCTTTTCATATCTCCCTCTCCCTCTCCCTCCCTCCCTCCATCAGGACCAGTACCTGGATAAGTTCTTTGCATTGGTGCATGCCCTGGACGAGCACATGTTCCCTGTGCGGATCGGAGACGTGCGCATCATGGAGAACAACCTGGAGGCAGAGCTAAAGTCCAGCATCGCAGCACTAAACTCCTCCCAGCTGGAGCCCATCGTCCGATTCCTCCACCTCCTATTGGACAAGCTGGTGGTGCTGGTGGTGCGGCCGCCCGTCATCGCAGGACAGATAGGTATACTATCCCCCTTAACCTAAGCCTAGCTGTACAGCTTAGGCCTCATGTGAACTATAATACAACCCTCCTTTAATTCCAACAAATAATATTAAAAGGAAAAAAAGGTTATCCCAAAAAATGTAAAACCCCAAATGTCAAAACTGTGTTTATAACCCTATCGCTACATATTCTAAACTGTACCAAACAGCAAGGTATTGCTGCCACTGACTATACTGTCTCTTACTACGATGTACTGTACCGTCTAGTCCTAAGTATGTGTGTTCCTGTCTTTCTTTGTGTGTCTATAGTGAACCTGGGCCAGGCCTCGTTCGAGGTGATGGCCTCCATAGTGAACCGTCTACATAAGTACCTAGACACCAGTCAGGACATGCATGGCAGAAACAGTCTGCTCTCCTCTTACATATACTACGTCTTCAGACTGCCCAACATGGACCCCAACTCCACCTCACCAGGTATACTGTCTGCTCTTGTTTACTTTGTCTGTTTTACTTCTGGTACATTCATTACAATTAGGTGAATAAGACCATTGGCTACATCGGGTGACTTTATGAAAAGAGCATTTATCAGGAGCAGCAAGTGTTATCACCCTCCGTCCCTGACTTCCGTGGTTTGGTTCCTTGTGTGTTTTTGTCTCAGGTCCTGGAGGGCTGGGTGGTTCAGTCCACTATGCCACTATGGCCAGATCAGCCCAGCGACCAGCTAGCCTAAACCTCAACCGCTCCCGTAGCCTTAGCAACAGTAACCCAGACATCTCCGGAACACCCACCTCCCCTGACGACGAGGTCCGCTCCATCATCGGCAGTAAGGTAAGAGACACCCCACAGACCAGACCTGGACCTGCATTATATTGTGTTTCTCAGTACTTTTGGGGTACAGTCGGTCCTTTATGCATCTGTGGTTTAGACCTCTACATTCAATGAGAGACTAACCTATAGTGTGGTGTAGTCTGAATAATACTATATGGAAATTATTTTGGCATGGATTTGTATGTTTGGTAACTTCATATAGCTCCATATAAGCGGTCACTGTACCCTATGAACCGGAGAGCAGCATTTCTCAACTGCATGACATGCCAACCCTATAGCTGATTGACAAACATCAGCAGGAACACCTTATCTCTCTAACCCCTGTATCACCAACCTGACACACAGCAGAGAAAGGTCAACCTCAGTCAAGCAGTCTTCATCGCTCTGTAAGCAGAGCAATGTCCAGGGTAGCAGGGCTCCAGACCATTTAGTCGCATTTTGCGACCCTTTGACTTGGCTGTGGAGTTACATTTTTAATTGGTCGCACTGGTGCAAGCTGCACATTCTACCTGGTCATCTCAATTCAACATGTTTGGGCTGATTTAAAATCATGATTTGATCAAACAGGAAAGAGCATTATCTTCATGATTGCTGTAATGAAACGGTCTTCCCTACCGTTGTGCCTGTTCCGCTGGGGCCCCGGCTGCTACAGGTCTAATGAGCGAGTCCCTCACACTCTCGCTCCCCCTCGGGCACCCCGAAAAATGCATTCATTCAGATTGTATAACATTTCCAAATGCAATTACGGGAAAAAAAAACACAACTTTAGAAGCAATTACAGTTGTTCATGTTAAAGAGAGGAAGGTCTCAGCTTTCTGTAGGTATAATTTCTCAGCTCTCAATATTGAGCTCAAAGCACACTGTTTTACAATCAAGATATCTGATATGGCTTTGAACTTTTTATACGGAGTACGCAAAATGCGCATCGGCCACCCCGAGTACACTATTATACCTAGGCTTACTACCGATGCACTTTGACTTTACTGTTCGATTAATACATGGCTGCTAGCGGTATGTGTTATATTTAGATAATGAGTTTCTCCGGTGGTGAATTAGTACCAATTGAAGTAGGCCTATATATAATATTAGTGCACATAAAGATGACGGCAAATTCATGGAGCCCTATTTTGACAGTAAAATATAACAAAAATTGCCTAATTCTCAACCCAGAAATCATGACAATCACTGGATCACGCATCTTGTATGAACATGTTAGATGTAACAACTTATTTATTGAATATCATCTCGGTAGTCTATGACTAAATATCATACTGTGAAAGACATAAGATGACTACTCCTATTTTTTTTATTGCGTGATGCTGCAAAAAAATATTCTTGGATGCGACCGAATCATGGGCTGGTGGCACCAACTGAAAAAGTTAGTAGCATCAGTAACACCAGGGGAAAACGTTACTCTGGAGCTCCAGGTAGCCAAGTGTATTGCAGATGAACTTTGTAAATTAGTTAATAACATGTACTTGTTTCTCTAATACAGACAATAAAGTATCTATCTATCTATCTATCTATCTATCTATCTATCTATCTATCTATCTATCTATCTATCTATCTATCTATCTATCTATCTATCTATCTATCTATCTATCTATCTATCTATCTATCTATCTATCTATCTATCTATCTATCTATCTATCTATCTATCTATCTATCTATCTATCTATCTATCTATCTATCTATCTATCTATCTATCTATCTATCTATCTATCTATCTATCTATCTATCTATCTATCTATCTATCTATCTATCTATCTATCTATCTATCTCATACAGTGGGGAGAACAAGTATTTGATACACTGCCGATTTTGCAGGTTTTCCTACTTACAAAGCATGTAGAGGTCTGTAATTTTTATCATATAAAAACGACTGCACCTTTATTGAGGGGAGGATGGATGGGGCCATGTATCGCAAGATCTTGGCCAACAACCTCCTTCCCTCAGTAAGAGCATTGAAGATGGGTCATGGCTGGGTCTTCCAGCATGACAACGACCCGAAACACACAGCCAGGGCAACTAAGGAGTGGCTCCATAAGAAGCATCTCAAGGTCCTGGAGTCGCCTAGCCAGTCTCCAGACCTGAACACAATAGAAAATCTTTGGAGGGAGCTGAAAGTCCGTATTGCCCAGCGACAGCCCCGATACCTGAAGGATCTGGAGAAGGTCTGTATGGAGGAGTGGGCCAAAATCCCTGCTGCAGTGTGTGCAAACCTGGTCAAGAACTACAGGAAACGTATGATCTCTGTAATTGCAAACAAAGGTTTCTGTACCAAATATTAAGTTCTGCTTTTCTGATGTATCAAATACTTATGTCATGCAATAAAATGCAAATTAATTACTTAAAAATCATAGAATGTGATTTTCTGGATTTTTGTTTTAGATTTCGTCACTCACAGTTGAAGAGTACCTATGATAAAAATTACAGACTTCTACATGCTTTGTAAGTGGGAAAACCTGCAAAATCGGCAGTGTATCAAATACTTGTTCTCCCCACTGTATAATCGTACAATGATTTGGAACCCTGATCAAATGACTTGTTGATTTGACCCCAAAACGTACTTGACAGATGAGTAAGTGATGGACAGTACTTCTGTGTTTCTGAATGGTCTGGTCTAACGTGATGCTTGGGATGGATGCTGCCCCCATTAGAAATGTAATTACCACCCATCATGGCACATAGACTTGAATGGGGATGCACGCTCTACTCATTACTTTAATTATATTTCTATAGTTTCCCCTGTCTGTTCTTCTCTTTTCTCTGAACCGAGGCAGGGGTGCATGATGGGATACACCATCTAATCTGTTCATGCATTGCTGTTTTCATGAATCGGGGTTGTAATGAAATGATTTGGGATCTTTAACAAGCTTAACTGTATTATTCCTCATTACTGCTTACCTTTAAACCTCTATGCTGTTCTCTCCTCCCTTGTGCTGCTCCGACCTCTCGCCCGTTGTTCCCTTGCTCCTGCCTGCTCTGTGCCCTTTGACCTGCGACCCCTGACCTCTCAGGGTCTAGACCGCTCCAACTCCTGGGTGCACACCATGGGGTGTAAGAGCACCCCCTTGGGATCCAGTCCTGTCTCTGCCTTTGACACTGACACCATGCAGGTGCTTCAACAACTCCCTTCCTCTACCACCCTAAGAAATAACACTCACTGTCACGCCCACTCCCTGCCCTTCTTAACCCCAACCTCCACTACCCTTCACTCCCTGCCCTTCTTAACCCCAACCTCCACTACCCCTCACTCCCTGCCCTTCTTAAGCCCAACCTCCACCACCCCTCACTCCCTGCCCTTCTTACCCCTCTTAACCCCAACCTCCACCACCACTCGCCTACACGCTCCACAAGACTTAGGAAGTCACAGCTGCCTCCATGAACCCTAAACCGACATCTTTAGTCCTCTCACCTTTTTAGTTTTTACACCTCTCTGTCCAGTTGGCTGGAGAAGAAACATCTATGCCCACTCTGAAGTTGTAGAGTTGTCAGTAACCGCTTGAAGTCATGCCAAACAAGTGCAGAGGGCCCCCCCTCATTTCTCACCACCTTTTAGTACCCCCAGTGCAGGAGAAGTGTTGCATCGAACCTCTAGCCAAGACCCACCTCTAGCCAAGACCCACCTGTACACATGTGGCTCAATTTAAAACCATTTTTCTTTTCTCATACTTTTCTCATACTTTTATTTTATTTTTTATTGTCAGGTTTAGAGGCTAGCACTACTAACTTAATTTCCCAGTTTTCATTTGCTGACTTCATCCTCTCATTCCCTGTCCTGTTTCCTCTTCTTAACCATGATCATTAAACCCATGCATGACCTCCTGCTGCTACTAATCTCATTTACCACGTGGGTTGGCCATGATGTGGGATACTGCTGCATGTGGTGGTGTGTTGGGTGGGTTTGGGAGTGTGTGTGTGTGTGTGTGTGTGTATAGGGCTAGGTGATGTATCAAATTTAATTTGATTAATTCAAATGTATGTTTTTGCGTGATATTCCAAATGCCTGTAAATTCAATTCATTTAACATGTTTTGGAAAGGCACACACCTGTTTATATAAGCTCCCACAGTTGACAGTGCATGTCAGAGAAAAAACCAAGCCAGGTCAAAGGAATTGTCCGTAGAGCTCCTCAAGGCACAGATCTGGGGAAAGGTACCAAAACATTTCTGCAGCATTGAAGGTCCCCAAGAACACAGTGGCCTCCATCATTCTTAAATTAAAGAAGTTTGGAACCACCAAGACTCTTCCTAGAGCTGGCCGCCGGCCACACTGAGCAATCTAGGGAGACGGGCCTTGGTCAGGGAGGTGACCAAGAACCCGATGGTCACTTTGAAAGAGCTCCAAAGTTCCTCTGTGGAGATGGGAGAACCTCCCAGAAGGACAACCATCTCTGTATCACTCCACCAATCAGGCCTTAATGGTAGAGTGGCCAGACGGAAGCCACTCTTCAGTAAAAGGCACATGACAGCCCGCTTGGAGTTTGCCAAAAGGCATCTAAAGGGCTCTCAGACCATGAGAAACATCTCTGGAGAGACCTGAAAATATCTATGCAGCGACGCTCCCCATCCAACCTGACAGAGCGTAAGAGGATCTGCAGAGAAGAATGGGAGAAACTCCCCAAATACACGTCTGCCAAGCTTGTAGCGTCATACCCATGAAGACTTGAGGCTGTAATCGCTGCCAAAGATGCTTCAACAATGTAATGAGTAAAGGATTTGAATACTTATGTAAATGTGATATTTAAGTTTATTTTTAATACATTTTAAAACCTTTCTAAAAAAAATATATATATATATTTTCACTTTGTCATTATGGGGTATTGTAGATACTTTTTTTTAAATTCCATTTTAGAATAAGGCTGGAATTGAACAAAATGTGGAAAAAGTGAAGGTCTGAATACTTTCCGAATGCCCTGTATATAATGCCCTGTGTGTATATATATATATATATATATATATATATATAGTCACCCATTAGTTAGGTGGGAATTAATGGAAATATATGCAAATTAATATTAATACCATTTAAATGTAGATGTTAATTGCAAATTATTAAATCCTTCCAATAGAAAAAATATATATATATACTAATTGAACTTTAATTAAATGAGTTGCGTCTTCACATGGGATGATTTCACTGAACAACAAAAGAAAGGGAACATTGAATGATCCCCAATGATCCATCGTATCTCCCAAAAACATTTTCAATAGTCAATAGTCTAGAAACTAAAGCTTTTGCTGTATTCCTCTCAGGCGTCCATGTATTCTCTCTGGACTTCCTCAATGTCCACCTCTTGACCATCAGACTCTGAGGCCTCATCTTCACTGTCACTTTCCCAACCTTGTTGAGGATGGCTCGTTGTCAGGCTCAAAAAGCCTCAAATTGGCCCGCATGGCCACCAGTTTTCCAACCCTTGTATTGGTCAGCCTGTTGCGTGCTTTGGTGTGTGTGTGTTCCCTAACAAGGACCAGTTGTGCTCTGAGGTGGCTGATGTTGGTGGGATTTGGAGGATGATGGAGGCAAGAGGGGCAAGAACCTCAGATCCACAAAGTCCCTTCCACCAGGTGGCTGATGAGATATGTTGGCACGACTGCCATATTGCATCTCCATCTCAAAGCCCTTGCTTGGAAGTGTACTTCGCCAGACTGCCAAGAACCTTGCCCTCATCCAGGCCAAGGTGGCGAGACACGGTAGTGATGACACCATAGGCCTTGTTGATCTCTGCACCAGACAGAGGCTCTTGCCAGCATACTTGGGGTCCAACATGTATGCTGTGGCGTGTATGGGCTTCAGGCAGAAGTCTTCACACTTTTTGATGTATTTCAGAACTGCAGTTTCCTCTGCTTGGAGCAACAGTGAAGTGGGAAGGGCAGTACGGATTTCTTCTCTTACATCTTCAAGGATCCTCTTGATGGGGCTCTCCATATCGGCAGGCTGTGAAATGGCCATTTCATGGAGAGGCTCCTTCCCCTCCAGGAGACTGTCAAACATGATGACAACACCACCCCAACGGGTGTTTCTGGGCAGTTTCAATGTGGAGCTCTCATTCTTCTTGGTGAGGTGGATTGCTGCTATAACTTGATGACCCTTCACATACCTAACCATTTCCTTGGCTCTCTTGTAGAGTGTATCCATTTTTTTCAGTGCCTTGATGTCCTTGAGGAGCAGATTCAATGCATGGGTGTGATGTGAGGTTAGGACTCCTCCACTTAAGACCAAGCAGCCTTCATGTTCGCAGCATTGTCTGTCACCAGTGCAAATACCTTCTTTGGTCCAAGGTCATTGATGACTGCCTTCAGTCATCTGCAATGTAGAGACCTGTGTGTCTGTTGTCCCTTGTCTGTGCTCTTGTAGAATACTGGTTGAGGGGTGGAATTTTTCCTTGCCCACAAACATTCGACCACCCATCAGAGATGATTGCAATACAGTCTGCTTTCTCAATGATTTGCTTGATCTTCACTTGAACTCTGTTGAACTCTACATCCAGCAAATTAGTAGATAAAGCATGTCTGGTTGGAGTGGTGTATGCTGGTCGAAGAACATTCAGAAATCTCTTCCAATACACATTGCCTGTGAGCATCAGAGGTGAACCAGTTGCATACACAGCTCGAGCAAGACATTCATCAGCATTTCTCTGACTACGTTCCTCCATTGAGTCAAAAAAAAATTCTGATTCCAGGAGGAATGATCTGTTGCTATCGATAAGGTGTCTGATTCATCATTTTCACCTCAAATAGAAGTAGAGGGACTTTTGTCAGAGGTTGCTTGTTGTGAGCGCTGAGGGAACTTTATTCACTTGGCCAGATGATTCTGCATCTTTGTTGCATTCTTCACATATGATTTGGCACAGTATTTGCAAATGTACACAGCTTTTCCTTCTACATTAGCTGCAGTGAAATGTCTCCACACATCAGATAGTGCCTGTGGCATTTTCCTGTAACGATTAGAAAAAAATGAGTAAGAACCTGAAATACAATTCCATGTACAAATAAATAGTTAAACAGTTAGATTAAACAACTCCTTTGCAAGATAAATGTTTTAAAATTAAACGTATGGAAACAGGTGAATTAACACTCCTCAGTTAGCAGGCTCAAGCAAGCTAAAACCCCAAAACCCAGAAATTATTCAGTTGGAAATTATTTAAACGCACTTTGCTGTAGGCTACTATTTACTAGTTAACAAAAAAGCATGTATGTTATATTAAATATATTCACCCCACTCAGTATTGTAATCGAAACTTACCAGAAAGCATGTAGTCCTTGGCTCAGACAGTGTAGTAGTGTGGGCTCAATAGCATCTTATTAGTGTGCAAGATCTTGAGAATCAGCTGTACATGTGATGGAAGAATGCACTGTGCATGCAGAGGGTTGCAATTCCATTGAATTGGGGATAGTTTAACCAAAATATGCCACAAGACCTCGAATTGCCTTATGTGTATCCCACAAAAAAGGTTCACTGTTATAAGCTCTTTTTTTTTATGAATTTAAGCAGAATTCCCCAAATTCCAGGGCATAACTTCCCATGGGAAATTTACTGGAAAGTTTCCAACCCTTTGCAACCCTATTTGTGTGGGTATGTATGTGGTTGTCTAATTTGTTTGCCTGCTTGAGCACTTTCTGTCTTTTTTTCCTGTCTTGGTGTTGTCCTGTGTTGTGACAATGATTGTCTTCATTGGTTGTCATAAAGGGTATTTTGTGGCTCTAGTCATGGCCAAAGATCCAGTCAAATTAATTAATTTAACTGAGGTAAATTGTACGCACAGGTTAACCCAGATTTTGTGTTTTTTTGTTTGTATTTTTACCCCAGGTTGATACTGTCTACAAACTGCATGTCTAGGGGCATGTGTAAAATATATCAGATTATGTGTGTAGGAGGAAATGTAAATGGCCTATTATGATGGAACTCAAGCATTCTGTACTTCTACGTTATAATTAAGGTTATATGATGAGGGCTGTTTTGTGTGATTGTTGTTTTTGTGTGTGTGTGTGTGTGTGTGTGTGTGTGTGTGAGTGAGAGCTAGAGCGGGATTCTGCTGCAGACACATCTCCTTGCTGCAGCTATACCTCTAGCGTCTTGCACCTCAATAACCTGTTGTTGTTGTCACCATCCCATCCATCCCACCCTTAGGCCATGGAGCGCTGTGGCAACCGCATGTCTTCGCACACTGAGAGCGCCAGTTTCTTGCAAACTTTAACAGGACGGTTACCCACCAAAAAGGTACCAGCCACTGTCTACACCGGGGGAGGAGCCATACGGAGCCCCCTCAGCTTATTCGCCTGTTTATGCGTATGTCTGTGGATGTGTGCCTCCTGATTGGATGGTGTATTTGGTTTGATTGTTGTGGATGTAGTGTAGATGCTGTGATTTGTAGTGTGTGTGTGTGTGTGTGTGTGTGTGTGTGTGTGTGTGTGTGTGTGTGTGTGACGAGACCAGGTACTAAATGTAGCACTTTTACCCTTGTTCAGGTAAACGGAACTCACTTGATGTTTCTATTATAATGAAGCCTCCATTTTCAGTGTTACCACCAGACACAGATGCACCAAGTGGATTGTTGAGGTTTTTTTTGGAGTAAATATGGCAAATGTTAGATAAGATCGGGTGTTCCCTAACTGTCTTACTCTAAAGCTGGCTGCAAGAGTTAATTTACACACTCAATATTGACTATTTAATTGTAGTCATTTATATAGTAAATGACTACACTAAGGTGTAGGAACCCCTGTATTGAGATTGATTGTATACTTCAGCAGATAGGGCAGTGTATAGTGTGTGTATATATAGTGCTGGATTGTAATGCAGTAGAATGTCTCGGTGCTCTGTTTTTACGATAGACCACCTGCCTGGGTCTAGGTGCTCTTGATTTAGCTTGGCACTTGGTTCCATTATACCGACAAAGTAAATTGGGCCAGGTTGAACTGGGTCTGATATACTGTACTACACATGTCTGACTGTCTGGTCCATGTGTCTCAGTTGTTCCATGAGGAGCTGGCCCTACAGTGGGTGGTGAGCAGTGGCAGCGTCAGGGAGGGAGCTCTCCAACAGGCCTGGTTCTTCTTCGAGCTCATGGTAAGACAAGACAACACTACACACAGCTTCTGCATCACTGGTGCCCGTTTCACACTGCCGAGCCGTACTGCTGTGGCCTGGTTACATGTCCACCATAGTTGCTGGAGCCGTGTTGTCTAGGTAAAGACAGTATGGTTCAGGTTGGCAGGATAGTGTGACATTGGTATACTCATGCTTTTCATCTTGGCCCCATGACTACGATACCCACTACATGGCCAAACTGCAAAGTAAAACATTGGCTTTATCGGAAACATTTATGAAAACAAAAATGTTGGTGTTAATTTAAAGTTCAGGTTAGGCATAAGGTTAGCAGTGTGGTTAGGGTTCAGTTTAAAATCAAATTTTAAGAAGAGATTGTAGAACTAGGCGGGGCTTCCGACTTTGCAACTTGGCCAGATAGTGAGGACCCATGACTACCACTACGTGTTGGGCCCTGTCTAACCTTGATGACCTCACACCCCCAGGTGAAGAGCATCATCCATCACCTGTACTTCACCGACCGGCTGGAGTCGCCCAGGAAGAACCGTTTCCCCGAGCGCTTCATGGATGACATCACAGCCCTTGTCAGCACCATTGCTGGGGACATTGTCTCACGCTTTCAGAAGGTAGTAGTGAACCTTTTTATAAACCGGGACACACAGGGACACACAGGGACAATACAGATGGGGCCTACATCAACACAGCAGTTTTTAGTGCCCTTAACCACACAGATACTGCCAATACAGTGAATGACCTTTTTGGTTTCTAAGTAAACCAGAGTGGGCAGTGCTCTGTAGATTCAAACCTGACCTCTTACCCTGTGTTTCTGTTCAATCAGGACCTGGAGCTGGTGGAGCGTCTAAACACCAGCCTGGCCTTCTTCCTGAATGACCTGCTGTCTGTCATGGACCGAGGCTTCGTCTTCTCCCTCATCAAGACCTACTGGAAACAGGTACTGGGAGAGGGAACCAACTGCTTTAGCACTCCAACATAACAGCACCTCAATGACAACATCCCTGCAGAATCTGCTTTCATTTGAAAGGCTTGTGATGAAACCACTATGATAGATTACAGACATGATTTTAGCCACTACAGTACTCTGTCCTACTCATTACTATTGAGGATACCTTACCTGACTTAAGAGTAAATGGCCTCAATAGTGCCTTTCCATCGAACCCTGTTTTGGGCAATTTTCTAGACATCATTCCATGTGTCTCCCCAGGTGTCCACTAAGCTGTACATGCTGCAGAACCCCACTCTGGAGTCTCTGAGACTGGACTTACTGAGGATCGTCTGCAGTCACGAGCACTACGTCACCCTTAACCTGCCGTGCAGCCTCCTCACGCCTCCCGCCTCCCCATCTCCCAGCGTGTCCTCCGCAACCTCGCAGGTCAGATATGCACAGTACACACACACACACACACACACTGGACACGCACAGAGTCACCGGATACACACACACAGTATGCACTCACAAACACACACGGGACACGCACAGAGTCACCGGATACACACACACACACACACACACACACACACACACACACACACACACACACACACTGGACACACACACAAACTCACTGGATACACACACACAGGATTCACACACACACACACACACACACACACACTCACTGGACACACACAGAATTCACACACTGGACATACACAGACACACACACATACACACACACACACACACACACACACACACACACACACACACACTGGACACACACACAAACTCACTGGATACACACACACAGGATTCACACACACACACACACACACACACACACACACTCACTGGACACACACAGAATTCACACACTGGACATACACAGACACACCGGATACACATACACAGGATTCTCACACGCACACATCCACATCCGACCTGGATGAGTAAGACGTGTGGAAAATGTCTCTGAATTCTTTTTTCTTTTTTCCACCCCCCCCCTTTCAATCTCTCCCTACCTCTTTCCATCTCTCCCTACCTCTTTCCACCCCCCCCCCCCCCCCCCTTTCCATCTCTCCCTACCTGTTTCCATCTCTCCCTACTTCTTTCCATCTCCACAGAGCTCAGGCTTCTCCACCCATGCGCAGGACCAGAAGATAGCCAACATGTTTGAGCTGTCTGTCCCCTTCAGAGAGCAGCACTACCTGGCTGGACTGGTGCTGGCTGAGCTGGCTGTCATTCTGGATCCAGAGGCCGAAGGGTCAGTACACTGTGTTAATGTGTTTGTGACAGAGAGAGATATAATTTGGCCCCCATGTCTGTTTCTGTCTCTCTCAACCATCTCAATGCTAAGGGGTCTGTACAATGTGTTACTGTGTTTGTGTGAGACAGGGGTTAGGTCATTTGACCCCTCTGTCTTTCTTGACCCTCTCAAGGCTGATGGTCAGTACATTAAGGGTGTTTTCACATATGGTCCTCTTTAAAATAACTGATCTCTTTAAAGTGAACTCTGCCCTTACCTCGGAATGAGGACTATTTGGTCTGGTCTGAGTCCTCTTTGCATTCACATTGCTATGCTTAGAAAGGAACCCAGATATTTTTACAACATTCACTCAATGCACTGTGGGTTTTTATAAAGTGCAGGACAAGCCATTTCATCAGAGTGTTATCGGACAGATACCGTATGCCTACCTACATTTTGGAAGCTAATAGATTACAATTATTGGCTCATCTTTTAACTAAATGCAATCAGAAGATACTATTAACATGAACATATCATTGGAAACAGAATAAATAGCAGAAGAATAACTGCAGATTAAATAATTCTGTAATTGACAATTGTACACCAAATGTAGGCTACTGCCCCTTTTAAGAGCTAGAATTGATTTTGTACTCTATGTTGTGATTCTAACCAAACATGTTGTCTTCTCACACTATTCAAACACCAATATTCAAACACCTATAGATCACATATTGCAAACAAATAATCTGAACCCAAAAAATTCTGTGCATCCTTAAGTCGCTAATCAATATCCAAAAACCGCACACATTTTCAGCGAACATGCACATCATCATTTTCTCTTTTGTGGCACCAATGTGAGAGGTTATGACGGGAATTGGTGTTGCAGTAGTCTAGTGTGTGGTGTGGGAATAATGCCAAGCGAACATGGGGAGCTTTGTGTTCACATTGCCCTACAAAAGGGAACCGGGCTGCGGAATTCAAGCGTACCGAACTCAGACCTCTCGAGATGGTCTCAGTTCGGTTCGCTTCGGGGGCTCTTTTGAAGGATCCCTTGTAGTGTTCACACTAGGGCTGTTACGATGACCATATTACCGCCACACCGGAAGTCACGAGTCATGACGGCAGTAATTAGGCTTCTCCAAGCTCTGATGCTGCTGATGGTCATTAGTAGAATACCAAACTCAGCACTCTATTGTCCTTCTAATCACTCTGACATCAATGCAAGTGTAATTGAAAATCCAATCAAACCCTTCATGAGCTCATGTTGCGCAACATTTCTATAGACTATGCAATTGCGTGAGAAAAGAGTGATGGCCACTTTTAAAAAGAGGAGGATCCTATCAGCTTTCTATAGGCTAAGCTTACTATATTTATTTCTTAACTTTCCTAATATTAAGCACATTGCTTCTCTTTACAACAGCAGTATAGCCTACCTGGCTGGCATGAAAATGAACTACAGCAATTTGCTATTTAAGAGCATAGATTACATTTTTTCCCCTGCCCCGTTTCGAGACAGGTGCATGATAATGGTCCATTCTAAATCAAAACAAATTTCACATATATTATTTAGTATATGTATAGACAAGATTACATCAAGAATAGTCTGATGGGTGACAATATTAGCTTATCACTTGTGAATTACAGTTGAAGTCGGGAGTTTACATACACTATTTCATTTTTCAACCACTCCACATATTTCATGTTAACAAACTATAGTTTTGGCAAGTCGGTTAGGACATCTACTTTGTGCATGACAAGTCATTATTCCAACAATTGTTTACAGACAGATTATTTCACTTATAATTCACTATATCAAAATTACAGTGGGTCAGAAGTTTACATACAGTCGTGGCCAAAAGTATTGGTCTCCACAAAGTTTTCTGCCTCAGTGTTGATGATGGCAATTTGCATATACTCCAGAATGTCATGAAGAGTGATCAGCTGAATTGCAATTAATTGCAAAGTCCCTCTTTGCCATGAAAATGAACTTTAATCCCCAAAAAACATTTACACTGCATTTCAGCCCTGCCACAAAAGGACCAGCTGCCATCATGTCAGTGATTGTCTCGATAACACAGGTGGGAGTGTTGACGAGGACAAGGCTGGAGATCACTCTGTCATGCTGGTTGAGTCAGAATAACAGACTGGAAGCTTTAAAAGGAGGGTGGTGCTTGAAATCATTGTTCTTCCTCTGTGAACCATGGTTACCTGCAAGGAAACACGTGCCGTCATCATTGCTTTGCACAAAAAGGGCTTCACAGGCAAGGATATTGCTGCTCGTAAGATTGCACCCAAATCAACCATTTATCGGATCATCAAGAACTTCAAGGAGAGAGGTTCAATTGTTGTGAAGAAGGCGTCAGGGCACCCAAGAAAGTCCAGCCAGCGTCAGGACTGTCTCCTAAAGTTGATTCAGCTGCGGGATCGGGGCACCACCAGTGCTGAGCTTGCTCAGGAATGGCAGCAGGCAGGTGTGAGTGCATCTGCACGCACAGTGAGGCAAAGACTTTTGGAGGATGGCCTGGTGTCAAGAAGGGCAGCAAAGAAGCCACTTCTCTCCAGGAAAAACATCAGGGACAGACTGATATTCTGCAAAAGGTACAGGGTTTGGACTGCTGAGGACTGGGGTAGAGTCATTTTCTCTGATGAATCCCCTTTCCGATTGTTTGGGCCATCCGGAAAACACCTTGTCCGGAGAAGACAAGGTGAGCGCTACCATCAGTCCTGTGTCATGCCAACAGTAAAGCATCCTCAGACCATTCATGTGTGGGGTTGCTTCTCAGCCAAGGGAGTGGGCTCACTCTCAATTTTGCCTAAGAACACAGCCATGAATAAAGAATGGTACCAACACATCCTCTGAGAGCAACTTCTCACAACCATCCAAGAAAAGGCGTGTGCGAGCAAGGAGGCCTACAAACCTGACTCAGTTACACCAGTTCTGTCAGGAGGAATGGGCCAAAATTCACTCAACTTATTGTGGGAAGCTTGTGGAAGGCTACCTGAAACATTTGACCGAAGTTAAACAATTTAAAGGCAATGCTACCAAATACTAATTGAGTGTATGTAAACTTCTGACCCACTGGGAATGTGATGAAAGAAATAAAAGCTGAAATAAATAATTGGTGATCCTAGCTGACCTAAGACGGGGATTTTATTTTATTTTTTTAATGTTAGGAATTGTGAAAAACTGAGTTTAAATGTATTTGGCTAAGGTGTATGTAAATATCCGACTTCAACTGTATATATTATCACTTGGGAATGATGCTCAGCTTGTGGCAAGAAACAGAGCATGGCTTTTTTTTTTGTGACTTTTTCAAATCGTAGTCGCACACCATGTTTTGATAAGGTTTGTAACACAATTAAGTGGCCAAATAACTTAAAATAAAGTACGTTAATCTTGCTTTTCAACGGGTGTAAAGCCTACCTGTCATACATACGCAGTGCTGAGTTTCAATTTTGGGGAAGATCATTTTCAACATAAAAATGCACCTTTATAATAAAAGCATTACATGCATAAAATGTATATCTTCCAAAGGTCTGCATCAGTAGCTTGTAGGCTATGTGTGGAAGCCAGGAGATGCTGAATGTTTTTGTTAATTAACGGTCAATTACCGTGAGACCTACAGTTATTTGCTTGACAATCACTGGCTAACAAAATGTCATGACCACCACAGCCCTAGTTCATGCTGCATAAAACAATAAGCGAAGCGCACAGAGTTCACAAACATGGGCTGAAAGGGACTGTTATTAAGACAGGTTATTTTAACCTCTTCTCTTCTCTCCATCTCTCTCCTTCCCTCCCTCCCTCACACCCTCCCCTCCCTCACACCCTCTCTCTCCTTCACACCCTCTTTCTCCTTCCCTCCCTCCCTCTTTCTCCTTCCTTCCTTCCCTCCCTCTTTCTCCTTCCTTCCTTCCTTCCTTCCTTCCTTCCTTCCTTCCTTCCTTCCTTCCTTCCTTCCTTCCTTCCTTCCTTCCTTCCTTCCCTCTCACCTTCTGTCTCTCTCTCTCTCTCTCTCTCTATACTGTAGGATGTTTGGCTTACATAAGAAGGTGGTCAGTGTGGTACATAACCTGCTGTCCAGCCATGACTCTGACCCCCGCTACGCTGACCCTGAGGTCAAGGCCCGCGTCGCCATGCTCTACTTGCCACTCATCGGCATCGTCATGGAAACGCTTCCCCAGCTTCACGACTTCACAGGTAAGTCTAAATACTAAATGTAGCCCTCCAAACCCCAACCCTCCAGGGTTAGGCAGTAGTTATGTGGATTTTGTCCAGACCTGAATGGTCTTTTTGGGTAATATTTAAAGGAACATTTAAATGGATTTAGAAATCTATGGAAATCACGCTGGTGCAGGTGCTGACAGGAATAACACATTGAAAAACATATCTGCAACTATAATGTGCTAGTCCCAACAGTGATTTGTTTTGTGCTGGTTGATCCTGATTGGTTTCTGTCCCCCCCTCTCTTCTCTAGAGTCCCATAACCAGTGGGGTCGTCCCGGCGGGGCTCAGGGGGCCACCGGGGGGGACGAGTCTGGAGAGGACGGCAACAGCATGATCAGTCAGACCGTTGCCATGGCAATAGCGGGGACATCCGCGCCGATATCTCGTCCCAGCAGCTTCCTGCTCAACCCACAGGTAACTTACACTTTCTGTTATCTTTCTCTATTCTCCCTTCCTCTCTTTGTCCTAACGTTCTCCCTCTGTCTCTTCTTCCTGAGTCTCTCTTGTTCTCGCTCTGTCTCTTCTTCCTGAGTCTCTCTTGTTCTCGCTCTGTCTCTTCCTGAGTCTCTCTCTCACTCCCCCCCCCCAGGCCAGTCGTCAGCATGGCACCTTCTCAGCAGAGTCCAGTCGCAGTCTGTTGATCTGTCTGCTGTGGGTTCTGAAGCATGCAGATGAATGTGTTCTACAGAAGTGGTTCTCTGACCTGTCTGTCTCCCAGCTCAACCGTCTGCTGGACATGCTCTACCTCTGTGTCTCCTGCTTCGAGTACAAGGTAACGTCGCACCGGGAGCACAACAAAAGGACGCATGTTGTACTTTGTTTCAGATCATTTGTAGTCCTAGTGTAATGCCTCAGTTCCGTAGAAGCACGTAGAGTGTATTGCCTCACCGACAGTTCTTTATTTCATCCCTGGATAAGACTGGATTGAAAGAAACTACTTTAAAACAGTTCTTTGAATTTGTACTTCCAATGTTCTATGAGTTGGTCTTCAAATCTGAGAGCTTTCCTTACTCTTTACTCTGTACTACTCCACATGCAGTGTTCCACCTACTCTTATATAATTTCTAATCCATCTTACCTCTCTTGGTGTGGTGCAGTAACCCTGTAACTTTTCTCCATCCTCGTCATGGAAAAAGGCCCATGTTGTGTTCACCATGCAGGGGAAGAAGGCCTTTGAGCGCATGAACAGCCTGACCTTCAAGAAGTCCAAGGACATGAAGGTCAAGCTGGAGGAGGCTATACTGGGGAGTATCGGGGCACGCCAGGAGATGGTCCGCCGCAGCAGGGGACAACTAGGGGGACAGCTAGGGGGACAGCTAGGTACACTAGGTAACATGGAGCGTACACACACGTTGGGAGAAGTGATCTAAAAATTACCATTCAATCTGTCTCCTCTTTAACTTATTTTGCCCTCCCTCCCTCCCTCCCTCCCTCCCTCCCTCCCTCCCTCCCTCCCTTCCTTTCCCCCCTCCCTCCCTCCCTTCCTTTCCCCCCTCCGTCCCTCCCTTCCTTTCCCCCCTCCCTCCCTCCCTTCCTCTCCCCCCTCCCTCCCTCCCTTCCTCCCTCCCTCCCTTCCTTTCCCCCCTCCCTCCCTCCCTTCCTTTCCCCCCCCCCTCCCTCCCTTCCTTCCTTCCCCCCCCTCCCTCCCTTCCTTTCCCCCCCCTCCCTCCCTTCCTTTCCCCCCCCTCCCCCCCTTCCCTCCCTCCCTCCCTCCCTCCCTCCCTTTCCCCCCCTCCCCCCCTCCCTTCCTTTCCTCCCCTCCCCCCCTCCCTTCCTTTCCTCCCCTCCCCCCCTCCCTTTCTTTCCTCCCCTCCCTCCCTTCCTTTCCCCCCCTCCCTCACTCCCTCCCTTCCTTTCCCCCCCTCCCTTCCTTCCTTCCTCCCCCCCCTCCCTCCCCTCCCTTCCTTTCCCTCCCTTCCCCCCCTCCCTTCCTTTCTTTCCCTCCCTCCCTCCCTCTCCTTCCATCCTCCCTCCTCTCTCCTATAGAGAGGAGTCCATCAGGCAGTGCCTTTGGCAGCCAGGAGAACCTGCGCTGGAGGAAAGACATGACACATTGGCGCCAAAACAGCGAGAGGATGGACAAGTATGCTTACCTTTTTACTGTGTGTGTGTGTGTGTGTGAGAGAGTTTGAGAAAACTGTGTGTGTTTAGGCTGCTATCGGCCAGCATCAAAGTCAAGACATCCCAATGCACTATGATAATCGTTTCTGCACTAGGTAATGCATACCTCGCCATCTCACAATCCACTCAGGCCCTATAGTGGGCTTCTTAAAATAAACAAGAGTCTAATTGAAATGAACAAGCCCACACACAAGAGAGAGTTCTGATCCTACAACAGAGGACTACATGCTGATGGATCTTATCATATTGTATTTGGATGATGATTGTCAGACACCTGTGTCTTTTTCCTCTGTCTGTGTGATTTTCTCTGTGCTGTTAACTCATTCCTCCATATGTTCTCTGTGCTGTGTCTCTGTGCAGGAGCCACAGATCACTCAGGTATTGTATTGTATTACATGGTGTCAACCTGGAGTCAGTGTGCTGCAGTGCTTTGAGTTCCTCCTGCTGCTTCAGTGAACTGAACCCTGACCTCTGACCCCTGACCTCTCCTGTAACGGTGCTTGGGGTGTTTGTCTGTCTGGTGCCTGCAGTGGGCCTGCTGTGCTTTTAACCAGTGTGCAGTGCTTCTCCTTTGGGTCCTGACTGATGTGTGTCTGTCTTCCCTATTCTGGGGTTAGATGGGTGAAATCAATGTGATTCTGACGCAGCTGGTAGGGTTAGTGAAGTTGTTCTCTTCTCAATGATTTGATGATTCAAATCTGTGACAATTTACACAGTAGAAAAGGGTAGATGATTGTACAGCATGTGTATTTTCCCTTTTTAGAATGAAGTCTCTTCTGAAACAGTTAGACCCCTGTTTGTACTAAGATGCAGATACTACAACACTACCTAGAAGTGGTCCAAGTCCACTTCAATTGGTGTGGCCCCTCCTGCCCCTCTACCCCTCTCCATCCCACAGTGCACCCCGACCCTTAACCCTCTTCTGCCTATCTCTCTCCCCCCCTAGTGGGGCAAGGGATGGAGGTGCGTTTGGGTCCCTGGTCCCCTGCTCTCCTCTCTGTGTGCTAGCTATGCCATTTCATGCAGTGTGTAGCTACCGTGTTCTGTGGACTCTGTGGTGAACCGTGTGAGTACCGTGTACTGTGCAGGTTTAGAGACAGCGTCCTACTACGCAACCCAGGGAGTCGAACCAAAACCCAAACCCAGGAGCCTTTAGTTGTTAGGTGTGTAACTCCTCCTCAACAACAACTGTAACAACATAATCATAACGCCCCCACCATCATCCTACTCCTCAACACCTATATCCATCCATGCCAAGCCCCCTACAGTACTTTGCACATGGAAGAGCTCCTTTCTGTGTTCAATGGCTTGAATGTAACTGACTGGCATGATGAGTGCTGTGGCATTCAAGGGGACCTTTTGGAGAGTGTCTGACCATCTGTCACTTCCTGTTACTTATGACAGGACCAGAGCGGAGCTGGAGCACGAAGCACTTATTGATGGTAACCTGGCAACCGAGGCCAACCTGATCATTCTGGACACTCTGGAGATCATCGTTCAGGTAGAAAAAAACACACACACACACACACACACAACATTCAGGTTGGACAATTGAGACATTTCCCTTCTGGGGACAATAAAGATTGATTGGTTTATTATAATATGTGTATCTGATGTCCGTCTGTATAGACGGTGTCTGTGACGGAGTCTAAGGAGAGTATCCTGGGTGGAGTGTTGAAGGTGCTCCTCCACAGTATGGCCTGTAACCAGAGTGCCCTTTACCTCCAGCACTGCTTCGCTACACAGAGGGCTCTCGTCTCTAAGGTCAGATAAGTACCTGCGTACAATCAGGTTGTTATCCTTAGAGGGGTTGCGCTTTTATTGGATTTTGTGAAATGAATTTGTAAAATGTCTGCATACTGTGATTGTAATGTATGTTTATATCTCAGTGTCTTTCCTCTGTCATCCTTATGCACATTTGCCTGTGTGTGCATGTGTAGTTCCCGGAGCTGCTGTTTGAGGAGGAGACAGAGCAGTGTGCTGACCTCTGTCTGCGTCTACTGAGGAACTGTAGCAGCAGTATAGGCACCATCAGAGCCCACGCCTCCGCTTCACTCTACCTGCTCATGAGGCAGAACTTTGAGATCGGCAACGTGAGTACAACATCCGAACAACACACAGCAAACACGGATCCATAGCGTACTGTCTACCTACCAGCTACGTTCCTATTTTCAATATAACTATTGATTCTCCACATAGGTTCCTTCTTTTCAGGACAGGTTAATGTACCTTTAGGTGTTCCATGTTCTCACTCCTACTGTCCCTGTTCCTTCTGTAGAATTTTGCGCGTGTCAAGATGCAGGTTACCATGTCCCTGTCCTCCCTGGTGGGAACGTCTCAGAACTTCAACGAGGAGTTCCTCCGACGTTCCCTGAAGACCATCCTGACCTACGGAGAGGAAGACCTGGAACTCCGGGAGACCACCTTCCCTGATCAGGTAACGCCACAGAGATATACTGGATATCAATAGGTTACTGACTTTAAGCCTTTGTTATTGTAGTACAAAACATTAGGACTACTTTTTCAATATATTAAAGGACTACTTGTTCAATATATTAAAGGACTACTTGTTCAATATATTAAAGGACTACTTGTTCAATATATTAAAGGACTACTTGTTCAATATATTAAAGGACTACTTGTTCAATATATTAAAGGACTACTTGTTCAATATATTAAAGGACTACTTGTTCAATATATTAAAGGACTACTTGTTCAATATATTAAAGGACTACTTGTTCAATATATTAAAGGTCTACTTGTTCAATATATTAAAGGTCTACTTGTTCAATATATTAAAGGTCTACTTGTTCAATATATTAAAGGACTACTTGTTCAATATATAAAAGGACTACTTGTTCAATATATTAAAGTACTACTTGCTCAACCCAATAAAAAACAATTAAAATGTCAGACCTCCCAGAAAATGAATGATATGACCGGAAGTACCTTATCCAATCATGTGAGATGATTAGACCTTATCAACCATGCTTCATGTCTTCATCTGTATTTTAGGTCCAGGACCTGGTGTTCAACCTGCACATGATCCTGTCTGATACAGTCAAGATGAAGGAGCACCAGGAGGACCCAGAGATGCTCATAGACCTCATGTACAGGTATGGAGAACACACACACACACACACACACACACACACACACACACACACACACACACACACACACACACACACAGTGAGCTTTCCTTGAGTGTGTTGCTGTGTCTGTGTCCAGGATCGCTAAGGGTTACCAGACGTCTCCAGACCTGCGTCTGACATGGCTGCAGAATATGGCGGGTAAACACTCTGAGAGGACCAATCACGCGGAGGCAGCCCAGTGTTTAGTGCACAGCGCCGCCCTGGTGGCAGAATACCTCAGCATGCTGGAGGACCGCAAGTACCTGCCAGTCGGGTGTGTCACCTTCCAGGTGAGGCCAAGGGAGAGGACTATTTTAGGTAGATGTGGGTACTTTGATTGGACCAGGTAGTCCTCTTCAAACCTGCTTCTGGAGAGACGTAGTACTGCAGGTTTTGTCCTAGCTTAGTGCCATCACAACTGACTCAAATAATTCATTTAATATACAGAGTAACATGTTCTAAAGAAAATGAATACCATGATGAACCCATTACAGTATTATGTCCATGTCTAAATAATGAGTGATCATGTCTAACTTCTGCATCAGAACATCTCTTCCAACGTGCTGGAGGAGTCAGCTGTGTCTGATGACGTGGTGTCTCCCGATGAAGAGGGTATCTGCTCTGGGAAATACTTCACTGAGGCTGGCCTGGTGGGGCTGCTGGATCAGGCTGCTTCCTCCTTCTCCATGGTGAGTAGCTGTATATGGATGATTCAGGATGGACAGATTATCAAGCCTACATTTGGATCACTATACAAACCTGCTATGACAAATTCACACGTTTATTTTACTCCCAGTCAAGTATTTAACCTCCAGACTCCACCAATCCCAGTATATTTAACTCTAAAGCTGTGCAGTGTACATAAGACAAATCCCCCCCACTCCTCCCAGGCTGGTATGTACGAGGCGGTGAACGAGGTGTACAAGGTACTGATCCCCATCCACGAGGCCAGCCGGGATGCCAAGAAGCTAGCCACCATACATGGTAAACTACAGGAAGCCTTTGGCAAAATCGTACACCAGGTAAATCCACATGCTTTATCCATCTCCTGTACATATTATAGGTATAGAGAACAGACAGACAGGACTGTTACGTGCCCAGCAGACACTGTTACGTTCCCTACATCCATGTGGCGGTTGTGTAGGACTGCCTGTCTATCTGGGATTCTGGGACAGTGTGTTTCAGACAGAGAAACAGGACTTTGTCATGTTCTTTGACTACTGTACCATGTAGCAAGGACCCACCAGTGCAATGAACCCTTGTCTGTGGGTGGCATGCTGAAAAGAACATGCCAAATATGTACATTTCCAGACAGACACACTTATATACACTAATTTAAATGCACACACTGCTCATATGTTCATATGCACACATAAACACACAATTACCAATGACCTGAACTGCTTTGCATGAAAAAAAATATTAGCTGTTTTTCCCAATGGAACATTTATTTCCCCCTGGGAATTCAGAAAGAGGACCTGCCTATCCTGTCCTATGGATAGCTTTAAAATGGCTATTCATTTAAATACAGTCTGCATGGGGTGATTATAGCCGTACAGTATGGCCTGTCCCAGAGGGATATGATATGTTAATAAAGGCCTGGCTGTGTTTTAGGCAAAATGGAGCACAGCTATGGCCAGAAGTGGCTTTACACAGCAGGTTAGGAGAACTAACGACACAGCAGGTTACGAGAATTAGGTTAAGGTTAGGAAAAGGGTTAGGGTTAGCTAAAATGGTTGGTCCGTAGTTGTACTCCGTCTAGCCACAACCTCTGGCTGTGGGCTGTGTTGGCCATGAGGCGTTGTTCCTTTAGTGGCCGGGGTGGGGTGGGGGGGGGGGGGGTCTTGGCGGGCGCTGCACTGTACCATACCAACGTGATTAAACGTGTGTTTCATATTGTCCTGTGTTCTCTTTGTCACCACAGAGCACTGGCTGGGAGGTAGGTCGGTCGTTAAGTCATGGTTCCTGTTCCTGCTTGGCCCGCTCATTTACTTTCTGTCTCTACTTCATATGTATTATTTGCTAGTCCTGGGCGTTGTTGCTCTCGGCTGCACCGTTACTTTATACTGTATCACCCATTAACATCTACCTGCCTGGACTGGATGCTGTCCATCTGTCCCTCCGTCCGTTCAACCAACTGGGACTGCTGATGCCATGTTACGGGCAGCAAACCCCCCCCCCCCACACTCCTCCTCATCCTCCTCTTTCTCTCTTTCTGTGGAAGAGGAGGTTGTTTTAACGTGACTGTTTTGGCAGGCCATGCATGGGAGCCCCAGTTTGACACTAATGACAAGTGTTGGTGAATGAATGCTTCACCTGTCTGCACCCCTGCCTTGTCAGACCATCTCTCTCTCATCAACGACAAACTGGTCATCTGCTCGCTGGCCTGTTGTCACAACTCATCTCATCTCCAGCCACAGGGTTCGATTTTAGTCAGATATTAATGCAAAGGCTACACTCGCCAGGTTGTTCTCTCAATACACACTCACACAAACAAATGAACCACAAAATCTCAAACTATTGTTCTAAACTTGCATTTGCCGTATGCAGTTCCAACTGAATCCACAATTTTGTTATTTTTGTATTTTATTTAACCTTTATTTAACTAGGCATCGAAGAGATGAAGCATTTCTTCAACAGGGTGAAAGTCAAAGTAATCTGGATTGTTTCAATTGTCCCACCTTGATTTTGATTAGTACATTTTTCTCCCTTTTTATTTGAAAAAGACAAACTAAATCGACCCCTGAGTTCTCGCATTCATACTGCTGGTCTTCTGTTAACTGGTATTAACCTGGTCTGTTGCATGATAAGGACAGAGCACTCCTCCTTATTCTTCAGAGGAAACTAAAGCAGCCCCCTGAATAGTGTGTTTCTAGGGGCTGTGGAACTCACCACTTCACTACACCTGCCTTCTCTCTCTCCACTCCTTGCATGTTTTGGATCCTCCACGTTTAGTTTGTCTTGTTTTGTGGTCTTTCTCAAAGTCTAAAGGAATTATGTGTTTCCTTCTATTTGTCTTGGTTAATGTTATGTCTGTTAGTTTCTCTAGTGAAGTACCTGAATTCTGATTAAAATGTCTTCTGTTTTCTCCTTTTGATTTCCCCGGTTGCCATGCCGACCCTTCCTTCCCACTTTACTTATTGTGTGTTGTGGTAAGTTCCTAGTCTGAGGGTTACTTATTTTCTGTTACTTTTGAAAGGGGAATGTAATACGATGAACAATGCACTGACCAGGGCTGAGCCAAATGGTAGTGCAACTTATCACTAAAAATTATACATTGTATTTCACTGTGTACTGTATACCTACAGTGGGGAGAACAAGTATTTGATACACTGCCGATTTTGCAGGTTTTCCCACTTACAAAGCATGTAGAAGTCTGTAATTTTTATCATAGGTACTCTTCAACTGTGAGAGACGGAATCTAAAACAAAAATCCAGAAAATCGCATTGTATGATTTTTAAGTAATTAATTTGCATTTTATTGCATGACATAAGTATTTGATACATCAGAAAAGCAGAACTTAATATTTGGTACAGAAACCTTTGTTTGCAATTACAGAGATCATATGTTTCCTGTAGTTCTTGACCAGGTTTGCACACACTGCAGCAGGGATTTTGGCCCATTCCTCCATACAGACCTTCTCCAGATCCTTCAGGTTTCGGGGCTGTCGCTGGGCAATACGGACTTTGTGTTACTAATGGTGTGTTACTAATGGTTTTCTTTGAGACTGTGGTCCCAGCTCTCTTCAGGTCATTGACCAGGTCCTGCCGTGTAGTTCTGGGCTGATCCCTCACCTTCCTCATGATCATTGATGCCCCACGAGGTGAGATCTTGCATGTTGCCCCAGACCGAGGGAGATTGACCGTCGTCTTGAACTTCTTCCATTTTCTAATAATTGCGCCAACAGTTGTTGCCTTCTCACCAAGCTGCTTGCCTATTGTCCTGTAGCCCATCCCAGACTTGTGCAGGTCTACAATTTTATCCCTGATGTCCTTACACAGCTCTCTGGTCTTGGCCATTGTGGAGAGGTTGGAGTCTGTTTGATTGAGTGTGTGGACAGGTGTCTTTTATACAGGTAATGAGTTCAAACAGGTGCAGTTAATACAGGTAATGAGTGGAGAACAGGAGGGCTTCTTAAAGAAAAACTAACAGGTCTGTGAGAGCCGGAACTCTTACTGGTTGGTAGGTGATCAAATACTTATGTCATGCAATAAAATGCAAATGTATTATTTAAAAATCATACAATGTGATTTTCTGGATTTTTAGATTCCGTCTCTCACAGTTGAAGTGTACCTATGATAAAAATTACAGACCTCTACATGCTTTGTAAGTAGGAAAACCTGCAAAATCGGCAGTGTATCAAATACTTGTTCTCCCCACTGTATATAGTGTGTTATGGTACTGTAAGGCTGCGTAAATAATTGTGGAATACGCCCTTATAAGAGCAGTATTGGGAGCCTGAACCCTTCAGCCTTGAGTTGACCTGGTTTGGCTCAGTCCTGGCAAGTTTCTGTACACTTGATGCCACGTATATCCTCCAACATCAACCTCCCCCTCTTTGCACACACACACACAACACACACACACACGTTTCCTTACCACGGCTGCACTCCTTCCTGATGCTGAACTGCAGAGTTCTGTCTGCTAGACACGTGACTCCTGTTTCTTTATTTTTCGCTCGCTCTTTGTCGATTTCTCTGTCCATCATCACCATCCCTGGTCTTCTGTATGGTGTCATTCAGTCAGGCTTCTGCCTTAGCTGCTCTCAATGGCCTCTCTCTCCCCTTCCGTCTCTCTCTGTACGCCTCCTCAAGGCATTGAGCTCAACCTGCCTCTGCTATTCTATGTCTCTATCACGTGGATGATATGGATGTACTTTGTTTTCACAAGCTGAGCTTCTGTTCTGGTTCTACCTCTTTCAGCACCAATCTCTGTGTATCCTTTCAATGCTGACTCTCCATATTATAAACCACTTCTCATCGAAGTCTCTTTACTCTTTGGTAAAACAACACCTGGTTCCATCCTGAAGCATCATGGGTTGACTTATTCTAGTGCAGAATCAGGATTACCCAGGAGCCTTTGCGAGAGGGCATCAGATGGGCTCTGGGCACTCTTTACATACACACACACACACACACACACACACACACACACACACACACACACACACACACACACACACACACAGTTTCTGGGTAATTGCATATACTCCAATCTGATCAGCAATAACATCACTGATCAACATGGTTATAAATAGTACCTCCTGAAGGTTGTTGATCTATTCAAACATTTACATTAGTATCTATTATGCTGAAGGTCATATGTCTATGTTTATTTTTGGTGTTGCAATTGAAGTGTTTACTGATGATGGGAGAACTTAAACTCTATGGTTTAACTTTAACTCTATGGTTTCCCTGAGTTGGATGGAATCCAACTCATGTATCAATAGTCTGGCTCTAACATAATCATACTGTCAGAGTTCAGACTGTCACAGAGTTACTACCATGCTTTATCCTTACAGTTCTGATGACGTTGTGTAAAATACTGTGTAAAAGCAACATGTTTCGTTCCATGTACTATGTATGCACTCGTATTACATCTGCACCGAGTAAAACATGTTTCCTGTCTCACAGGATGGGAAGAGAATGTTTGGTACTTACTTCAGAGTCGGATTGTACGGCTCTAAATTCGGGGACTTGGACGAGCAGGAGTTTGTATACAAAGAGCCTGCCATCACCAAGCTAGCTGAGATCTCGCACCGACTTGAGGTAAATTGCAGTTTGGAGGAGTGTGTCTTTAGGGAATAGTCTCTTCTCTGTGAAACGGTGGAGCACTGCATGTGTCCTGTCCTGTGTTGACTGTGTTCTGCGTGTTTGTTCTCTTAGGGGTTTTATGGCGAGCGCTATGGAGAAGACCAGGTGGAAGTCATTAAGGACTCCAATCCCGTGGACAAGTGCAAACAGGACCCAAATAAGGTGTGTGTGTGTGTGTGTGTGTGTGTGTGGATGGGGTGGGGGAGAGGGTTTGTGGATAAAGATGTGATTACAAATAATCACTTAATTTAATACGAATTGAATCAAAGCATGGTCAAATAAATAGGTGAGGCCCTGGGGTTTCATCTGACTGGCATGTTAACCAGGTGTCACTGCTGTATGTCCAGGCTTACAGACGCATATTAATAAGACACACAGCGCACACACATACACTTCTTTGTTACTATACATTCTATATATATATGAGCCTTTTTGGTTATTAGAAGGTTAGTGGTTATTAGTTGGTTATTTGTGTATTTTGGTTAATGTTGGTAAAGCATCATGTTAACCAGGTGTCACTGCTGTATGTCCAGGCTTATGTCCAGATCACATACGTGGAGCCGTACTTCGACACATACGAGATGAAGGACCGCATCACGTACTTCGACAAGAACTACAACCTGCGGCGGTTTGTCTACTGCACACCGTTCACACTGGATGGGCGGGCTCACGGCGATCTTCATGATCAGTTCAAACGCAAAACCATCCTAACCACCTCCCACGCCTTTCCCTACATCAAGACCCGCATCAACATTATCCATAAAGAGGAGGTGAGGCCCTGGGGTTTCATCTGACTGGCATGCAGTGCCAACTACTCTACATACAGACGCATATTAATAAGACACACAGCGCACACACATACACTTCTTTGTTACTATACATTCTATATAATCACTTGTCTAATTGTTTGTTCTTCTTTCTCTGGTCCTGTGTTAGATCATCTCCATGCCCATCGAGGTGGCCATAGAGGATATGCAGAAGAAGACCCAAGAGCTGGCTTTCGCTACCCACCAGGACCCGTCTGATGCCAAGATGCTGCAGATGGTGCTGCAGGGGTCAGTGGGGACTACCGTCAATCAGGGACCTCTGGAGGTGGCACAGGTGTTCCTGTCAGAGATACCCAGTGATCCAAAACTCTACAGACACCACAACAAACTACGCCTATGCTTCAAAGACTTCACCAAGAGGTAAATTACACTGTTATTTTACAGTCAGTTGGTGTTTCTAAAGTAAGATTATGGACTCCCAATTTCCTGGGCATGAATGAATATCAAATTTAAAAAATCATACAAAATTGCTTCTGCCAAGTTCCTTCAGACTTCTGTGCAAGGCATGTTGAAGTGCAGTACTCAGTGTTTACACCTTCCCTATCCTCCATCCCCAGGTGTGAAGACGCCCTGCGTAAGAACAAGAGTCTGATTGGTCCAGACCAGAAGGAGTACCAGAGGGAGTTGGAGAGGAACTACCATCGCCTGAAGGAGGCGCTACAACCACTCATCTGCAGAAAGATACCCCAGCTATATAAACCTGTGCTGCAGGTCAACTCTCACAGGTGTGTGTAGATGAGGAAGAACATACTGTCTCTTTGGAGTGTTTTTATGATATGCATTTGGACATACTGATAATGCATGTGTTCTCTCTGACTGTTCATGCATACCCCCCCCCCCCCCCCCCCCCCATAAATATGATATATGCTTGTGCTTCTGTTACATGCAGCAAACGGACAGCTTGACCAGGTAGTTTTTGGTATTCTGCAATTGGAACCTTCTCTGTAAGACTGTCTGCACTGGGTCTCTACAGGGTGGAAGGTTATATCCATGTCCAATCCGGTATGGCCATATTTCACTAACTTTACACTGTGCTCCCCCCCCCCCCCACAGAGATTCCTTCAGCAGAATGAGTCTCCGCAAGCTTGAACTTTGAAGATGAAGAGAAATTGAAGAATCACAACCTTAATTTATTCATGTGTAAATACTGGGAGTCAGTGTCTTCAGAAAGTCAGTGTTCCCCATAGCCAGCGGAAGCAAAGCTTAAGTGTTACTACGAACTCGGTACATCATTCCAGTGTCTTATTCGTTTACAGGCAGCCTGTTACGCAATCAGTGGGTTTAACAAAGTGGAACTTACTACGTACGATGTGTCAAATCTGTATACATATTTCATGTGTGCACTTTTTTTAATTTTATTTTTTACCGTGTATCATTGCATTTTATGACTTGAAAGTTTATTCTTTAATCCAAAATGAGAAAAAAAACAAGCAACATATGTGCCACCACTCTTTAACATAATGCTTTATTTTTAGTTAAGATACATTTGTGTAAAGTTAAGGAAATGTTTTAAACATCATGAAGTAGTTTTATGTAGTTTTTGTTTACTTTAAGTATTTTACTAAATCAATATTTTAATGTCCAATGGATGCATTGGTATTTTCTTTGTGATGGGAGATTTCAATGGAATATGGTTATCTATAAACAAATTGACTTAATTCAAGAATGTCCCCTCATATCCAAAATGAGATCAGAGAGGGGCGAAGCAAAAGGGATAACTGGGCCAAAGATTATGGATATACTGACAAGATACATGTCTCTTAACAATGGGAGTCGTCCACAAAGCGGTGCGGAGGTCTGTCTAGTTCCCGCCTATCCTTTCTTTGGATTGGTGGATATATCTCATTATTGTAATCCGTGTTTTTTTAATATTCGATGAGGGTTGTTTACATCAACCGCCTGTATTCAATGGAGAGAGAGATGCTATGCTACTAGCCTCATGTTTTTTTAATCTTTATTTAACTAGGCAAGTCCGTTAAGAACAAATTCTTATTTACAATGATGGCCTACACCGTCCAAACTTGGACGACTCAGTCCAAGTTTGGATGGGCCAATTGTGCGCCGCCCTATGGGACTCCCAATCATGGCTGGTTGTGATAGTCTGGATTCGAACCAGGTTGTCTGTAGTGACGCCTCTAGCACTGAGATGCAATGTCTTAGACCATAGCGCCACTTAGGAGCCTTTGAATATGCAATGAATATGCCTAGCCATCTTGAGACCACTCCGATATCAGTAGCGGTGCGTGGGTAAAATCACTGGGGAAGCCAAGCCAGGAAAAAAAGGCCATATTACAATATGTGTTGTGATAATTGCATTTGTTCTGTAACCTGTTAGTTCATATGCCTTGCGACCGTGATATAGAGGCCTAAGGCCGAGACAATAAGAAGACACATTGGCAGAATAAATTCAACCACACCTTTGTTTCATCACAAAACCGGAGAGCAACCTCTGTCCGGTGAAATCCACAAAGCATGTTGAATGTAACAAACAGATGACCTACAGCATGGTCAAGCAAGTTAAGGTTTCCAACATTTTCAGACCACTAAACAACTATTGATTTAGAACCACTGTTACCACAAGTCGCAAAGACAACAGAAGCCTCCACTCTTCCAGCACCATTTCAACTTCAACATTTCAACATCAAATCACCTATGCTTAGTCTAATACCGTGACAACTAAAAGATACAAAAAACAATTTAGTCCAACATGAGCTAAATATGATGTGGCTGTCCGTGGTTCTGATTTCTGTGTGTTCGTTCAAGTAGAAAAAACATGTTGACTCACCCTACTTGTAGAAAAACGCCAATGCCATCCTCCTCTCTTTCATGTTGACGATATGGTCTATCACTCTGTCATACAGTACACGCTTTTATTTTTTGTTCTAGGCTGCCGGGCTAAAATGCTTGCTCGTTAGCCTAACTTCCTTTCATGGGCAACGAGGACAACAACAGGATGCAACAATTCAAGTTTCTGTCTGACTTATTGCTTTCGATGTGATCCGAGTGAAGTAAAGTCAAATCCAAACTGGTTTTCCCTTTACTTTTTTTTGGTCCGCTAGGACCATTCACAGTTGAGCTAACTCAGTTTAGCTCAACGCAGATTGGCTATTTTTTTATCAAGGGAGGTCAAATGCTCGCTGGCTTCTCTTGAATTCAATGCTATGGGTGGGGAAAATGTCATACTCTTTTTGACAATAAGATAGATGGCCTACACATACAGAAGAAGAGGGGCGTTGTTTTGCTTGGTTGGGTGCTTTCTCTGGTGAGATACATTCAGCCTCATGTGAATTTAAGGAAAATTATGAAACACAGAGACGAAAGATATTATTTTATAGTGCATTAGGAAAGTATTACGACTTTTTCCACATTACATTACAGCCTTATTGTAAAATAGATAACGTTGTTTTTTTTCTCATCAATCTACACAAAATACCCCATAATGACATAGCAAAACCAGGTTTAGACATTTTCGCAAATGTATTAAAAATCTTAAACAAATTACATTTACATAATTATTTAGACCCTTTACTCAGTACTTTGTTGAAGCACCTTTGGCAGCGATTACAGCCTCGGCAGCGATGGAAACCGGATGCACCTGAGCTCAAATGAGTCATAGCAAAGGGTCTGAATACTTAAATAATATATTTCTGTTTTCGATTTGTTTTTACAGTTGCAAACATTTCTAAAAACCTGTTTTGTCATTATGGGATATTGTGTGTAGATTGAGGGGAAAAATATTAAATATTATGTATCTGCCATCTCATTGGCTAGAATAGCCCCACCTAATCTTTCCTCCTCCCTATTGCCTTACATTTTTTTGTAGACATGTATTTTTAGTGTTAGAGCGGAAACTAGAGTATCTGGTCAATGTAATGGAGAATCGGTGACGAGATGCAGCTCGTCGTTTCAAATTTGAACAAATTAGTCATAGTGGGCAGAACCAAGCACGAGCTAGCGAGATCGGCGTGTACATTTCCATTAGGGAAAGCTTACTCGGAATTGCGCTCCATCTAAACAACGCAATTTAAAAAGATATTGGCAAAGGGTAAATTCTACAAAACTTAGTCCACTCTGTTCGTAACAGATTTAAATGTTGAACAGAAGTTTCATCGATTAGAAAATGAGCAGAATGTCAGCCAAAATCCATCTCCTCCCTCTACCAGCCACTGGATGCTGCCCTTATTGTTCTAGCTGTGACGCGACGTCTCCAATGTGTTGGCGTAGCGTGCTTGATCTCAAACACTTGTCATTCAATCATTGGTTAAATTTTGTGGCGCGAAGAAAATGTATATACAATTTTTCTACAGTTGTAGGTGTAGTAATCTTAATAGTGTGGGAATTACAATCACGTTTTGGAGGGAGAATTAAAACATTTATCAGGGTAAGTATTATTAAAACCTTATTGGAATACTATTCATATAGAACATATTATGGAAAGATACAGGCTGTGTTGGATCACCTCGTAAGATCCGTGATGTGGAACCTTCACATGCACACGGTTGTAGCCTACTTGACAGGCGGATAATCAATGCTTTCCTCAAGTGTGTTTGCATTATGAGGAAGGGGACCGGACAGGGTCTGGGCTACGTTCTGTTGCCAAACGTTTGTCGGAACGTTGCAGAGAAAACGCCATTAATAGATGATTCCTTGTTTTAGGTGTTGGTTCTGCGTACAGGGTTTCTGCAGGTTTCAACAAGTTACATTTAAGACTTAAGACCACTATGAATGCAATTTAAGACCTATTTCACGTCCTTACTGGCAAACAAAGGAAAATCTGAGTCCCAGAATTACTTGTAAAGTAAATGAATTTATTCACATTCATCTAAACATGACTACACAGAACTGTGTGTAGGCAAGAGTGGTGTGTGTGTACAATAACTAGGCTACATTAATCTGAGCTCTTCTCCCTTGGCTGCAATTGCCTCCAATGTTCTTAAGATCAGCTAACTTTTCCTTGCAGCCTCTCAGAGCATTTGACTTTGTTATGAGCTGGGCCATCCGACTGCCAGCCTTGCCCTCAGCCTCTACTGCAAACCTGTCTGTGTCTCTGGCCAGACTTCTGGCTGATGCCACAGAAGTCGGGAGCTCTTTTGTGAGGGGAACCTTAAATTATGTATAATAGTGTACAATGTCAAAGCCAATTCCAATACATAATGTGAGCCATTGCACACAGATCAGGCGCAGGACCATGAGAAGAGAAAACGACAATCCACACTCAAAATTATTATCTTGATTAGAAAATGAGAAATAAAAATGTATAGGTCTACTGAAAATTAAAAAACAATTATGTGAAATGTTTGTCTGTGATTGGCCTGTTACTAATTACTGGTGTATTTAAAGGTGGAGCTAAAACATGTCTGGGCGTAACACACTGACTGGGTTTACAGCACTACGCTTAACAGTTCAAATACACACTGACTGGGTTTACAGCAGTACGCTGGACCTCTTACTTTTGTTCAAAGCCATTGAACAACAAACCATTTCACTGCAGCTAATGTAAAAGGAAAAGCTGTGTACAACTGCAAATACTGTGCCAAATCATATGTGAAGAATGCAACAAAGATGCAGAATCATCTGGCCAAGTGCATAAAGTTCACTCAGCGCACACAACAAGCAACCTCTGACAAAAGTCACCCTCTGAAAATGATGAATCAGACACCTTATCAATAGCAACAGCACATGGTCCTCCTGGAATCAGAAGTTTTGACTCAATGGAGGAACGTAGTCAGAGAAATGCTGATGAATTTCTTGCTCGAGCTGTGTATTGGAAGAGATTTCTGAATGTTCTTCGCCCAGCATTCACCCCTCCAACCAGACATGCTTTATCTACTCATTTGCTGGATGCAGAGTTCAACAGAGTTCAAGTGAAGGTCAAGTAAATCCTTGAGATAGCAGACTGTATTGCAATCATCTGATGGGTGGTCGAACGTTCGTGGGCAAGGAATAATTAACTACATAATCTCTACCCCTCAACCAGTATTCTACATGAGCACAGACACACCAGCCTCTACATTGCAGATGAGCTGAAGGCAGTCATCAATGAAATGGCCATATCACAGTCTGCCGATATGGACAGCCCCATCAAGAGGATCCTCCTGGATGATGCATTTTGGAAGAGAGTGAAACTCCTGATTTTGGGAGTAGCCTGAAACTCCTGAAACCTATAGCAGTAGCCATTGCATGGATCGAGGGAGACAATGCCATCCTGTCTGATGTTCAGACTCTGCTTGCAGATGTAAGAGAAGAAATCCGTATTGCCCTGCCCACTTCACTGTTGCTCCAAGCAGAGGAAACTGCAGTTCTGAAATACATCAAAAAGCGTGAAGACTTCTGCCTGAAGCCAATACATGCCGCAGCGTACATGTTGGACCCCAAGTATGCTGGCAAGAGCATCCTGTCTGGTGAAGAGATCAACAAGGTATATGGTGTGATCACTACCTTGTCTCGCCACCTTGGCCTGGATGAGGGCAAGGTTCTTGGCAGTTTGGTGAAGTACACTTCCAAGCAAGTGTTTTGGGATGGAGATGCAATATGGCAGTCATGCCAACATATCTCATCAGCCACCTGGTGGAAGGGACTTTGTGCATCTGAGGCTCTGGCCCGTTGCCTCCATCATCCTCCAAATCCCACGAACATCAGCCGCCTCAGAGCGCAACTGGTCCTTGTTTGGAAACACACACACCAAAGCACGCAACAGGCTGACCAATACAAGGGTTGAAAAATTGGTGGCCATCCGGGCAAATTTGAGGCTTTTTGAGCCTGACAACGGATGAGGCCTCATTTTACACATGTATGTTGAAAACGTTTTTGGGAGATGCGATGGATCATTGGGGATCATTCAATATTCCCTTTTTTGTTGTTCAGTGAAATCATCCCATATGAAGAGTCAACTCATTTAATTAAAGTTCAATTCGTAACAATTTGTTTTTTTTATTTCTATTGGAATAATAATTTGCAATTTTGTCTACTTATAAGGTAAAAGGTTTATGTTTGTCTCCATATGTTATGTTAAATATATCCAATGCAAAAAAACATCTACATTTAAATGGTATTAATATTAATTTGCATATATTCCTGTTAATTCCCACAGAATGTGCAACCCTATTTAACACCAAGGAAACATTTTATGAAATTGGCCCCAACTCCCAATTGTTGACTGTCCCCTAAATTAGTTAGGCACATTCTTCATATGACGTGGGAGTGCCCTGCAGTTAAATGCTTTGATTTAAAGATGTTGGCTCTTACTTAGTTGGCAATCACCTCACTCTCTCCCAATTCGCCAGTGCATGCAGTTACTATTAAAAGTGATAATGAATGGTGCTAGTCAAGGAACAAGTGAGGCCTGTACAAATATATTAGACTCTAAATAATATTCCTCCTGAGAATATGAATACAAATTCCCCCACCTAAAAAGACAGTGGTCTGTTCACTTGGTAATACATTAAATGTATAAATAAATGTGGTCTGTTAAACTAGCCATGGTCATGTATTTGGCAAACACCTTGTATAATTGCAAGTATTAGTTAAATAACTTTTGGAAATGCACACAAGAAAGTGCTTTGCATGTGCTGGTGTTTTATTACATGTACAAGAGAATCTACAAATTATAGCTGGAGAGAGAAGTAGAAAAGTGGGAATTATTCACATGAAATAATTCACTCTACTTTCCTTGTTTCAAAACCAAACCATTTCTTTTAAAATCTATAATACTCCACAGCAGGGAAAGGATTCATAGAAATTCAATTTTACATGAAAGTTCAAACTTTATTGCTTGTATAGTATGTTATGCTCATTCTAGGTATGATCTTTCATATGGCTACAAAGCCCTTTTTCAATGGAATGAGGTACTGCCGTTGAACAGAACTGCACAACTTCAGGAGAAAACCAACGCTAGAGGAAAAGGTCAACACTAGGGGCTTTATTCAATCTGTAAAGCTGAAGTGTTAGATTCCGCTATGTACTATTTAAAGTAATTTCCCCAATGAGCAGACATTCGCAGTGTTTACCGTGAATGCACTCTCCACTAAAGCGGGAACATTGCCTTTAAATTTAAATCACTCTGTAAAGCTGAACTTCTGCGATACGGATTGAATAGAGCCCTAGGGTAGACCTCAATCACTGAAGCAAGAAAAAAAAAGTATTCTTCCCCCCTCCATACATATCAAATCTGAGACTAACAGCTATGCAATGTTGTACTAGCATTTTGTAAAGTGATTGTCCATCTTATTGGCTAGGTATTACATCACTGCCTTCATTCACTTATAAAACCTTGTACAAAATGATATATCAACCAAGATAACTTATTTATTTTTCTCCACGTGCAAAAGTTCTTCCACCAAGAACTAGACCAAGATGGCCAGTTTATAGGAATCTAACTGAACTTAAAACATTATGGACAAAACTAGTCGTCTTATTTCTGACAACCCAACAGTATTAACACTAACAGACATTTCTCTCTTGGAAAGAAGGCATGAAGCCAGGACAGGATAAAGATGTACAAGAATAAAATGTGCTCTTAATAAAAAAATAATCTGAAATCAAAAAAGATAGTAGCAGGGAGAAACATTGAACTTTCCATTCAGACCAGGTTGCTTGATGTCATAAGTGCCCAGGTGCATTTTTATACTTCACTAAATGTTATATTCCCAGCACAAAAAAAGGATGAACTGAATATTAAACATTTAAAGGACCTATACAGGTTATAAACATCAGTGAAAGGAGTATCAAAACCCAGCATGCCAACCAGGCTGAATCTCAAGTCGACTCGTTCTCAAAACCTTGTGAGATCTTTTCAAATGCTCTCCTCACTTCTCTATGACATTTGAGAAAGAGGTAAGGAGAGCGGTATTAGACCCTCCTATAGAACAGAAGATATGGGGTAGATGTGGAGCAGGTTTCTGGAGAACAGGCTCTCAGGAAGTCCTCCTCCTCAAACAGACGCACCTCAGAGTCGTCAAACAGCATCCACTTCCCTTCATACTGCAGCAGGCTGCTTAGGGCCTGCTCCGCCTCCTCGCCCCCCTCACCAGGCTCCTTCTTAAACCCTCCACTACCGCTGTGTCCCAGGGCACTGGACGTCCGTCTGGAAGATCTGGTGGAGTTGCTCTCTGCCCCAGTAGAGGCAGCTTTATCTGGGTTGGTTGTCTGCTTGTTTCCCCCTAGGTCATAGCTGGACAGGCTTCTCTGGCCCCCCAGGAGTCCCACCCCCTCTGAAGCCTTCTTGGAGCCCATCTTACTGGTGTTGGTGGTGCTAGCAGAGTTAGCATTCACAGCACCACTCTGTCCTGCTTTACCACGGAGAGTGAAGGACACTTCCCCATCATCATAATCCAGCACCTCTTCTTTGGGTTCCGGACCGTACACTTTCCCACCACACTCCTCTCCTCCCTGCTTCTCATCCCCCTCAGGCAGGCAGACCTTGGTGTCCTTAAGGTCCATCATCCTGATGTAGGTGGTGTAGTGTCCGCTGGAGATGGTGACCCCGCTGTGCATGACCACAGCAAACAGCTGGTAGTGCTTCCCTCCGGTGGCAGTGGCTGAGGGGTGCGTGCACCATTCCTCCAGAGAGAGCTTCAGTGGGGTCTGTAGGGGGGTGTTCACTTTCGAGAGGCCACCGTACGGGTCCATCCTGAACAACAGAGGGAGTCAGGAGTCAGTTTACACACGCCGAGTAACATGATGGAGATGTCCCTCATTTTCCTGGGATCGGCTTACCTACCATGTGCCATTGTATTAATACATTATTACATTCATGTGTTGTATCTGATTGTGTGGATTTTTATGTTATGCCGGACGGGCTCTTGAGGAAACTATTACTCTCTCTGAGGACAATAAAGCATCAATCTCTATCTAGAGTAAAAGCAAAACCCAGCAGATTATAAAGACGTAAGACTCACTCTAACCCATTGGCTGAGAAGCACTTAAGATGGATGGTGACGACCTCTGGGGTTTTATCAAACAGGAGACTCCTCTCAGCCTCTGTGTAGTGGTGGCAGGTCTCACAGAAGTACTTGTCCTCTCCTACAATCCTCTCCACTGAGGCAAACTGGGAGATGGCCCACTTCAGAGTCTTCAGTGCCGGTTTGGGATCAGGGGAGACTGGGGGGTGGAGAGGGGGTTGGGTGAGGTAGTTGGAATATGAGAGGACAGACATTTGTGAGACAGCGTTGTGCTTTGGCTGATCTTTGACAACTTGTTTTGAGTGGTGACTGTTCATATATGTGCAAGAATGTGCCAACTTGTGTGTATAGTACAGTCTAGCGCTGCAGAACTTGACCTTTTATACAAGAACACTCTCCTTACCCTCTGAGCTGCTGTCTGGACTGCAGGGTTCTTCCTCCTGCACTGGGACACTGATGTCCTGGAAGTCTTCTCTCCTTTCAGTGTAACACTCACACTCCAGACAGCGTGTCCTCAACACCAGACGGCCCTGGAACAGACGCTCCATCAAGTCCACACCCAGGCACTCTGGACGGGAGAGAGGGAAGTCAGCGTTCAACATAATAATACAAAACAATGGATAAAGCAAAGGTAAAAAACCTGTGACATACATGACATGATCAATGACCAAGTATGTTTCCAACGGCATGATTCAACAACTATAAACTCACCTTCACTTTTAGCTTTCTCCTCCTCAGGCACTTCTGTTACCTTCGGAGGGTTCTTCCCATGTTCCCCACCACCAGTCTCCTGAGGTTGGCTAGGACCAGTCTCCTCCTGGCCAGGTTTGGCCGTCTCCATCTTCCCTCCTGTGTGGCAGCTGATCCGTCCCATGCTCATGAACTTAGAGAAGATCCTGGGCTGCTTCCCCGAGGGCCTCAGCCAGCTCAGCTTGGGCCTTTTCTTTCTCTTCACCTCCATCTCTTTAGGGGCCACCTCCACCTCTCCTTTCCCCTCCACATCCCTTTCCTCATCCTCTTCTTCCTGCTTTTTCTCCCCCTCTTCTTCAACTTTGTCTTTTGGCGCTACAGTTATGCCACCAGAGGACTTCCTCTTGGAGCGGGTGAGGTGTTTGCCATCGTCGGCCGTAACAGCAGCAGTATTCTTGGACTTGACGGATTTGGGCTTCTTCTTGGCATTGCCTGCCTCTGTATCGCTCTTCCTCTTACCACTGGTTTGGCCGTCATCGTCAAGTGAGGTTTCGGAAGTTTTGGCCTGCTCCCCTGCTGAAACTCTGTTGGTGTCCGCAGGGACGGCACTGTCTGGCTTGACCTCTATGACATCATTGTCCTGGGCACCCTCCTGTTCCTTCCTGATGGTCTCGGAGGCCTCCTGGATGTATCCCAGGATGCACTGCAGCACCTCCTGGGCATCGTGCTGTAGGTAGCCCTCGTACATGGGGTTCAGCTGTCTGTAAACACACAACCACCAGTCAGTCAAGTACAATACCAAACATCTTGCTCAAGCCCTGATTTGAGGAAGCTTGCCGTAAAGCTAAAACCCTGGTTTTCTGGATCGTCACTCCACCCATAAACCACCATAATATCTGAATATTCTGCCTAATGAATGTGACCCAGTATTGCAGGGCCTTGCTGTAGTCTGACCTGAGTGTGTTTAGTAGTTTGCGTGGAGGTGTGGCCAGCTCCCCATCATTGTACTTGTCAGGGTTGTGCAGGTAGCTGGACTGGAGCTGCTCTACCGAGGTGATCAGACTGTGGAAACTACCCAGCAGTTCCATGTGCACCGGCACCGCCTCCTCTGGACTCTCCGTCTGCTGAGGGAGAAAGAGGCATTCCTGTTATTATAGTATTCATATGCTAGTATAGTATATAAGCAGTATTGATGACAGTGTAACTGAAGCATATGGTGACTGTAGTCTTCAAAATGCATCTCTATATTGGAAACATAATCTGGAATCTAAAGTCTTGCCGGATTATAATAACCAGACACTGTTACCGAAACACACATGTATTTGTTTGGTTAACACCTTTGATATGTGTGCTGGTATAAATGTATGCATGATTATGACATTAATGTCTGGATTGTCATTTGTGCATTGTAATTGAGTTAATTGACTATTCTGATGTGAAACTGATTCTCATTGGCTGTTGCATGATGGGTAGTCTTATATAAAACAGTAATTTGTCTCTTTTAGGTAGTGGTGGGGAGTCTACTCCCATTTCTGGGTGTCAAGAACCGACTCGGAAGATTCAGTATTTTTGCAACGAAGGAAACTAGTTGACGTAGCGAGGGCACAGCCAGGCAGGCAGGCATGCATGTCGGCCACCAGGCAGGCATGTAGAACCGTGCATCAGTAATCAAAATATGTATAGGCTATCGCAATGCTGCATCTAGGCAATTTCTTGGCTTGCAATGTCTCACGCAAGTTCACTAAAGTAGGGGGGCTATCAATGAGCAGGATAAGCTATTCTACATGCAATAGACTGAAGACCAAACACACACTTGCATATTTCATAGCAAAGAGAAAGAGCAGACGAGCCAGAGAGGATTGGGACAGACAGACTTTTGGAACCATGCACATAGGCTATATCTTGGTCATCTGTATTTCGCAATACCTTGTAAATTCACCAAAAGTATGTATAAGGCTATCAATGAGTATGGCTAAGCTATTCTTCATAGTGCCAGTGAATTGAAGTTGAACATCGGCAAATGCATAAGTTTAATTATCCCTAAATGCGCAATAAAAAGTATTGTGTCTATAGTTTATTTAATGAAAACCCTGGTTGGCTGGTGTGGTCCTAGGTCAGGACTCTCCAACCCTGTTCCTACCTTCCTGAAGGTTTTCGCTACAACACCAGTTGTAATTAACCAAATTAATCTAATCAACCAGCTAATTATTGATTCAGTTGTGCTAGATTAGGGTTAGAGTGAACAGGTTTGGAGAGCCTTGTCCTAGGCAATAGATTGCAAATCAGGGCATCTCTGCTATCCATAAAATACGGTTCAGTAGCTCAAATCAGCAGGGTGGGGGGTATTGTTTTTATGAAGGACACCTACCATGGATGGCAAAAATAGTGATTATAATCACAATTCAATTTAAATATTATGGGGACCTATACATTTGGCAGCCAAGCACAAGTTATCAGTAGGCTTGGGCGGTATACCGGGATGGTTTTTACAATACATTTTTTTATTTGTAGCTACTTTAAGTAAAATCCTGCAGCCAACTTGTGCAATACATAAGGATTTAAAGCAGATCGCGTTCATTTCAGCCGTCACATTATGAAGCTTACCGTAGTTCCCCAGAACGTGTTTGTAAATAGCACAACGGGAGAAAGCAGGAGCAGGTGAGTCCAGCAGTGTATTGACAGGGGTCACTTTACATTGAAAAGCAACAGTATTGCTTCAGGGACTTGCAACTATAATATTCATTCACAGAAAATGCATTCATTTTCATCAGACGACCACAGAAGTGCAACAATATTTGGCTGGCAGCCACACAAGTGAATGAGCTTACAATGAAAAAGCAAGGTATCATAGAAAGAATGTAGCCAGCTACATTTCCTAATGTTTTGTGTCAGGTTAATCTTGCTAAACTGAGAAAAGTACTGGAGAAAAGTAGCTACACATCAGTCAGAGCGCTGTCTGTTGATAGATGAGAATCCACAGGCATTCTGAGTGGAGAAGTGCAACTGAAGAACGAAATTTGTCTGACGCAGAAAGATATTTAAGTGTTTTATACATTTTGTCCTGCGTGAAAAACAAATCATTCTGTGTTAACGCGACCCCTAGTTCATCTATACTCGTGAATTTTTGTATACTCAACAAAAATATAAATATGTAAAGTGTTCCAAGTGCACAAATTTGTTTACATCCCTGTTAGAGAAGATTTCTCCTATGTCAAGATAATCCATCTACCTGACTGGTGTGGCATATCAAGAGGCTGATTAAACAGCATGGTCATTACACAGGTGCACCTTGTGCTGGGGACAATAAAGGGCTGTCCCAGACAAAACAAAAAGTGGTTCTCGACAATCGATCATTCAAAGATTAAACATTTATTTTTTCCATATAAAAACACACCATATGTGTTTTAATAGAATCAACTATATGCATTGAGCTTGTCTGATGCTTTAAGCTCACCGTTTAATGAAATAAGACACAAATGACTTGAAGGAGCCAGAGATCAAGATAACCCCCACAAAAAATTTAAAAAATTAACTTAACCTGACCATCCTCCTCTCACTCCTGCTGGCTTTCGCAGATTCTGCCATTACTCTCCTGAAGTTGCCGGGAATAGGCTACATGAGTCTGCAACTTTTCTCATGTGGAATGTCAATTTATACTGATCTGTCATGTGGTTAATCAATTCTATCCAAATAAATGATACAAACCTAAAAAGTAACTTCTATTGCCATTGTCAATTAGACCCATGTAAAAATAGCCTACATAAAACCAAGAAATAAAAACATTGCAGACTGCAGACCATGTGTAACCATGCCAGTCCAGGACCGCTTCTTCACCTGCGGGATCGTCTGAAATCAGCCACCCTGATAGCGGAGGAAACTGTGGGTTTGCACAACCAAACAATTTCTGCACAAACTGACAGGAAGCGTCTCAGGGAAGCTCATCCTCTCCGTTCTCTGCCCATCTTCTCAACACAGACACAGTGTGTACACATGCTGCTCCAGAGCCTGTACTATCCTTCCTTCAGACAAGCAAGCGTCAAAACTTTGTTCATTTGCACAATGTCTCGTTCACATTCGCTTTTAAATGTCAAAACTCACCAAAAGTTATACATGTATAACTTCATGAGCTGGATTGGCTATCTTTGTAATTTGTTTATTTTTGTTTGTGCTCCTTAGCGTATTTAGCCATCAGCCTCCATAGAAATCCGCTATTACTTGTGATAATTTTGTTAGCATTCTGGTAGACACCCAATGGGCCTTTTAGTGTTTTTTAGCACCCCCGTGTACTAAAACGGTAATACTGTAAATCCTAGGATGAGAGAAGGACGGTATATCGATATGAAAATCTGGATACTGTCGAACCCTAGTTATCAGTGGTCTATTATTGTCTAGACATGACGTTGAAATATCTTCATGCCTAGAATCAAAACCTCCCGGCTTCCGTCATAAGAGTCAATTATATTTGAAAAAAATTGCGAATTACAGGGGGCAGTTTGGAATCGTACTCTGGAATAACACACATGCTTGGATAATAATTACATTCTTTGCTATAACATGGCAAAGAATAGGCTTATCAACGTACACCGCATCATCCCATGGATCTGTCAAGGCTGCTGCGCACAGCAGAAATATCACTGAAATATTTGAGTTCCTACACATCACCTTCTTTATTCAAACAAAATAGGCCTTTCATAGGCTAAGTTGATTAGCAAATGAGCAGAATCATGTCGGTCTTATAAAGTCTTCCTAGTAGGACTGCAATAATGTACGTGTGCGCATCCGTTTCAGCGTGTTTTGGGAGTCGAGCAACAGTCGACTACCTCAACTTTAACCACATGACTAGTACACAAAATTCCTGGAGTCGTGCACCATTAGTTTCAGGGAGACAGACAGGGAACAGGCAGACATGCTGCCGGATTTCAGGCATGATTGAAGCTTGGGTTTTCTTTTGAACAATATGATTCAGTTAGTTCTTTATTGCTCTTTGACCGGGTTGTTACTTCTGTAAATATTGGGTACCCGTTTAGTCCTCACCTTTAATAAAAGCCTCATTCTGGGCAAGAAAAGTAAAGAACTGCTGTCTACTCCTCACTGTTAAAATCCAACCGCATGGTCAACCTCACATTGTTGTACATAGCTAACATACCTCATCACTATTAGCAGCCTCTTCCTTTTGCTTGTCCCTTGTTTTGGACAAACTGTAGAGGTTCTTGATTCCATCTCTGAGCCCAGGACAGTAGTACAATACCTGGGTTGGTGATAAAGAAAAGTTTAATTTCTAAACCATTTAGTATGATAATAATGAGCCTACCTATACTGTTATCAAATGTTAATGGCATGATGCAGCTGTTGAGAATGAGATACCACACCTGTAGAATGCTGTTCAGGTAACAGGTGTTTCCCAGGTTATTGAGCCCAACAAAGGGCACCAGGGTCTCCTCTCCCTTATCACTGGGGCGGATGGGTGAGGTTGGACACGGGGCAAGTCCAGGCAGTGGGATTGGCACAACCTGGTCACAACTAGAAAATAATGAATACACATGAAAGGTTCCCAAATCCATATTCCTAAGAACATCTGAGGCAAAATTTCAAATAGTTGCCAATGCACACAGTACTTTAAAATTTAGTGGGCAGGGCGAACAAGAAGCTACCCCAGAGGGGATTTCCATATAACATGATCATTGGGATAGCCACTGTAGCGTTGCCCTCATATGGGTGCTTACAAGCAGGCTAGGTATCAACAGCCAATCCAGTATGGTCTGGAAGCTATAGTGAGCTTTGATTGATCAATAGCGTTGCATTATTGCAGTATTTGCATAAAGTTCAGTTTACCCAAACTTCAACTCCCATAGCCCACTTCACTTCCCTCCATTGAAATGAAATGGGGCTCCATTGTTTGTTTTATCATTAGTGACCTGGTAAAACACTGTCACTCACCTTGCAGGCTCCTCAGGTTCAACTGGGGCTGGTTTTGGCTCCTCTATTTGAGGTTCGGAGAAGTCCAAGGCTCGCTTCGTCTCCTTCTTATGGAAAAACTTCAGAGAGAGTTTGCTCTTTTTGATGGGGCTCCCAAGAGCCGCGACATCGCCCTGTAGGCCGGGCATCTTCGACCGTCTTTAATAATTGATGATACACAGCCAACACAACAGCACTCCACACTGGCAACAGAGCGAAAGTGAGACTGGGTGAATTTCGTTAGCAACTTTATGTACTCCCTCCCAGATTAGTTACCTGGCAAAAAGAACATTAATCAACGCTGATACTAACTTGTTTGTTGACTAGATAGACTACAGGCATCTGCATTGATTCAGTTCATCTAGCTACATGGGTTATAGCTAGATGAACTTCAGATAACCAAAAGACAACAGCTGAACTGGTTGTCAATAACGTCGAGCTAGTGAAATAACTATTTACCAGCACATTCCGTTAACAACATTTGGTAATATGTAATTTCCAAGTTATAATTATCTAACTAACTAACATCACGTTAGCGTGCCAGCTAGCTAGCTAGCCATCTTGCTACGCAGTGAGTGAGGGGGGAAAAGCGACAACACCGGGCGGTTTCAGTTACTAGCAAGGCCAGTTGTAACCAAAATATATCAAACTAGTTTAGTTTACTCACCTTATTGAGTCATGTTATACTTTATTTTCGCTTTCTTCGATAACTTATTCAATATCATAGTCAATTTGATAAACCACGCAATGTGCACAGAACTTGGCGCTTTTTCCGACCGCAAGACCCAAGCTGCACCCGCGCCTGCACGAGCTCATTACCATAAATTATATACATTTTAAAAAATACAATACTATTAGATAAACTTTGGCAATATTAGTTACAAAAAAACTACCATAGCTGAGTTCAATTTTAGAAAGTGAAAACTAAGGAATGCAACAGGCATATCTTGAGACAACATAGCACTAACCCATCTGTCACTGTGGGGGAAAAACAGTCATGGCTAGAAGGGATCCAGCTTTTGTCAAATGTTTTTTTTGTTGTTGTGCATTTTAGCTAACCTTAACCATTTTTCTTAAACTACGTATAATAACCTGCTACGTTAATTATCCTAACCTGCTGCGTAAATTATCCTAACCTGCTACGAAAAGTAAAATCTGACGTTAATTTGATGGAAGCTGGATCCCTTCTAGCCAAGACCGTGAAACACCGTTGCGCACACGGTGGTCCCAGTAAAGAAGCCATCTTTGGAGGGTCATCCAATGTATTTGTTTATCATGCATGAACATTGTCTGGCTTTGTTGGTCTAAAAACAGTTGCTACATAAAAAATGTATACAACATAATTACATTACTTCCCCCTAAATATATAAATATATTTGAAAGATTGGAGAGTGTTGATTAGTGATCTCTGATCTATGGCGATGATTCCAGATCGAGCTACACTCCAGTACAATAGTTTAGCCAGCAGAGGGAAACCTTGGACATGCAAATAATATATCGCCCGCTTCCCTGAGAAATAGCTGTGCATCTCTTGCATCTTTGGAGCATATTTACCTAGTATCTTCCTATTGCAAATGAAATAATTCACGGTAAGACATCTATCATATTTGTACCTGTTTTTTTTGCGGTGGTGTTTCGTGTAATGGAAAATGGCTGAAATGTATTCGCATTTCAGATGCTTCACATAAGCTATAGGGAATATTCTCTATCATTTGATCTAACGGTGTAACCTATATCCCATCCATCATAGGAAAGGGGATCCGTATGCTATTGCATCCATTCAATAATCCGTGACTATATGTTTTTATTTTCTATCTTGCACTTACCCATTAAGATCCATGCGTTCAGTTGACTTTAAAATTATTATTGGCGAGCGCCAAAATAAATGACAGGCGTATATTCTGGTACCCTACTACAGATATCGAGTCCATTAGCACAAAATCGCTTGCGGATACCACCGAGACAGTGTATTTGTCAATACAGAGCGGATAATGCATGCAGGGCATTGAGCTGCTGCTGCGGTTCTTTGCCTGGTCAGCAGCCCGACGTCTCGATGGATGCTAAACCATGCGTTTATAGCCTAGGCTACTGTAGCCTACGTAACATTACTGGATATGTTAAATCAAATATTAAGGCTATCAAGCAGACAGCATATGATGTCTCATTGTCATTACATGATTGTGCAATAAATGTACCTCGATATGAGAGTATTTAATCTAATGCATGATGTTGTATATTAAATATAATAATTATATTTATTCTATTTCTATGGTTGTAGAACTAGCATGATAGCGGGCTAGGTATGCTATTGAAGGAGGTAGCCTGCCTGCCTGGCCTGCTGATTCCAGGTCAGGTCTGTCGGTGGTATAGCAGCTAGAGTGGGATCATTAGGGGAAATGCATGGAGAGGGAGACAGGGATAGAAGGATAGGGTAGTGCATTCCAAGAATGACAAGTATGTCCGAAATGAAACCCCCAGTGCAGTTTTTCTAATTACAGTGGGGCTTAGCATTACATCCCCTCTCCCCAGTCAAACACATGTATTTTCCTGTCAGTCTTAAAGCAGCCACGCCACACTGTTCAGTCCAGCTGCCTGCCCACTGTGTGTGTGTGTGTGTGTGTGTGATCTGACCCCCAGCACTCTCATTGGACCAGTGCTGAGGAAAGTGGGTGTGTCCCCACCAGTTAGTCCGGCCCCCTCAGTGCAGCAGTGCTGGTGTTGTGAAGTACATTGCCATCCCGTATGTTCAGTCCTCAACACTCAACACAATCGTTCCTGTTCCTCTGCTCCAGATGCTGAGTGTGAGAGAGAGATAGACACATACACACACAGAGGACACTGACAGAGGACTGAGACAGTACCCTGTACTTCCATCAACACCTCTGAAGAAGACGAAGAAAATAAGAGCCTTGCTTAGAGGTGAGAAGATTTGACAGAGATTACACTCTTTCTTCACTCACTTCCTTCTCTCAACCCTTTTCTTATCTCTCTCAACTGAGAATCTCTCTCTTTCCTCTTATTCCTTCAGACTTCTATTTTCTCCTCTGGTTTGTTACCATCTCCGGTCCCTCCACTCTCCTTTCTTCCTGTCTTCCAATATCATGTTTTATTCTCTCCTCTGTTCCTTGGGGGTTTTCAGACTTTCAGAATGTGGTAATAGGATGCCACACACACACACACACACACACACACACACACACACACACACACACACACACACACACACACACACACACACACACACACACACACACACACACACACACACACACACACACACACAGCGAGAGAGAGAGAGAGTACACTCAGTGTAAGCACTGTGGTCTGTCTTCATGGGTGTGTTAGAGCTCTTTACTGTTGCTGTATTCCACATTATATCCCATTTGGTGGTTGGCCGTGCCATGTTTTAGTTTAGAGTTCTGCTGGGCTGGCTAATGTCTTACAGCTGAGGGTTCACTCAGCCAACCAGCCTCATACAGCCAGGACAAGCATACAGGGGAATGGGAATGGATAGGGAGAAAGAGAGAGAGAAAGCGATGGAGAGAGAGAAAGTGAGACAGAAATGGATATCGAGAAAGAGAGAGAGAAAGAGAGAGAGAGCATTGCACTAGGCTGGGCTTTAACTTCAGTGCATATTCGCTTGGCTGCTCTGTTACGGCCTGCATGTATGGCACACAGCATTGCTCCTGACTCCTGCCTGGTTAGTGAGTCTGTGAGTGAGTGCATCGTCCATTGTTGGCTTCTCAGAGAGGGAACATTAAAAGCAAGGCGTTTACTTTGATCTGATCTCTGGGCTACCTCTCTGCATAGCTGCCTCTGCTCTGTGGAGCCTGCCTGGAGCAGGGGGGCTGGCAGAGTGAAGCAGGGAATGGCAGAGAGTCTGCCTCTTTGGAGAGCCGGTGTGTGTACTGTTGTTGTTTCTGTGTATGTGGCTATTTTGGTCCTTGTGTGCAGTGTTTGTTTTTATGTGTTTGTGTCTGTAGGTCTGTTTATGTTTGTCTGTGCTGTTATTTTGGTTTATGTGTATACATAATGTGTGTGTGTGTGTGTGGTTTTATTCTGGTTTAGCTGTGTGTGTGTGTGTGCGCTTATGTGTTAGTGGGTTTTTGTTTGAGTTCAACAGCAGGAGAGCTCTGTTAGTAGAACTCCCCTTCCCGGGTCATGACAAGGAGACGGTGTGTTGTTGGATTCTGTACAAATATCACACGGCTGCTACCCACCGTTGGCCAGTGCCCTAGTCATTGTGTGTGTGTTAGGGTGATTCCCTTTGAGGTAGTGAGTCATCTGAACTGAAGTTGAGCCACAGTGCTTGAGACTGTAAATAGGTTCATTGTTTTACAGTACAAGCAGGTTGAACACTTAAACACTGTACTGTGTGTGGGGGGTGCAGAGTAACTAACTACCTGTTGGGAGTATGGACTTAGAAGTAGGGCTGGGTGGTATACCATATTTTAATATACAGTGGGGAGAACAAGTATTTGATACACTGACGATTTTGCAGGTTTTCCCACTTACAAAGCATGTAGAAGTCTGTAATTTTTATCATAGGTACTCTTCAACTGTGAGTGACGGAATCTAAAACAAAAATCCAGAAAATCACATTGTATGATTTTTAAGTAATTAATTTGCATTTTATTGCATGACATAAGTATTTGATACATCAGAAAATCAGAACTTAATATTTGGTACAGAAACCTTTGTTTGCAATTGCAGAGATCATACGTTTCCTGTAGTTCTTGACCAGATTTGCACACACTGCAGCAGGGATTTTGGCCCACTCCTCCATACAGATCCTTCAGTTTTCGGGGCTGTCGCTGGGCAATACGGACTTTCAGCTCCCTCCAAAGATTTTCTATTGGGTTCAGGTCTGGAGACTGGCTAGGCCACTCCAGGACCTTGAGATGCTTCTTACGGAGCCACTCCTTAGTTGCCCTGGCTGTGTGTTTCGGGTCGTTGTCATGCTGGAAGACCCAGCCACGACCCATCTTCAATGCTCTTACTGAGGGAAGGAGGTTGTTGGCCAAGATCTCGCGATACATGGCCCCATCCATCCTCCACTCAATACGGTGCAGTCGTCCTGTCCCCTTTGCAGAAAAGCATCCCCAAAGAATGATGTTTCCACCTCCATGCTTCACGGTTGGGATGGTGTTCTTGGGGTTGTACTCATCCTTCTTCTTCCTCCAAACACAGCGAGTGGAGTTTAGACCAAAAAGCTCTATTTTTGTCTCATCAGACCACATGACCTTCTCCCATTCCTCCTCTGGATCATCCAGATGGTCATTGGCAAACTTCAGACGGGCCTGGACATGCGCTGGCTTGAGCAGGGGACCTTCCATGACGGTGTGGTGTGTTACTAATGGTTTTCTTTGAGACTGTGGTCCCAGCTCTCTTCAGGTCATTGACCAGGTCCTGCCGTGTAGTTCTGGGCTGATCCCTCACCTTCCTCATGATCATTGATGCCCCACGAGGTGAGATCTTGCATGGTGCCCCAGACCGAGGGAGATTGACCGTCATCTTGAACTTCTTCCATTTTCTAATAATTGTGCCAACAGTTGTTGCCTTCTCACCAAGCTGCTTGCCTATTGTCCTGTAGCCCATCCCAGCCTTGTGCAGGTCTACAATTTTATCCCTGATGTCCTTACACAGCTCTCTGGCCTTGGCCATTGTGGAGAGGTTGGAGTCTGTTTGATTGAGTGTGTGGAGAGGTGTCTTTTATACAGGTAACGAGTTCAAACAGGTGCAGTTAATACAGGTAATGAGTGGAGAAAAGGAGGGCTTCTTAAAGAAAAACTAACAGGTCTGTGAGAGCCGGAATTCTTACTGGTTGGTAGGTGATCAAATACTTATGTCATGCAATAAAATGCAAATTAATCATTTAAAAATCATACAATGTGATTTTCTGGATTTTTGTTTTAGATTCCGTCTCTCACAGTTGAAGTGTACCTATGATAAAAATTACAGACCTCTACATGCTTTGTAAGTAGGAAAACCTGCAAAATCGGCAGTGTATCAAATACTTGTTCTCCCCACTGTATACTGGTATTGGTGCACAGATCTGGTTTAGGTTTTTACTTTACCTTCTATAACGGTATTTGAATGTTTGTTTTGTTAAATGTGATATGCAGTATGTAACGTCCATTTTTATAGTTTACACCGCTACTTGAGTCATCTCTCTCCACTATCTCTCTATCTATGCTGCTTTCCACACAGACCTAGTCCCGCCCCCTGTCACTCAAGGAGAGCATTTGTTGTTTTTTTGACCACGAGACACTTGTGTTTAGTCTACATGGTCAATGCAGCACATGCAATAATGTTGATGACAACGATGTTGTTTCCACTTTCCTTCTTAATATAAATCCACAAGCATTCTATAATTACACTATTAGGTTGTGTTTCTTACATCTGCAAGCTAGTTTGTCTTTTCTTGTTAGCTGCTAATGCTAATCATTAGTTAGCTGGCTACCTAGCTAGCTAATACATGTACTGAGGCAGAGCAAATAAATGTAGCTAGCTAATACCGCCTGATACCAGCGCTGGTGTAGGCTTAAATCACCCATGTTGTTTGTGCAACAGTATCTTCTAAATCAAAGAGGAATATGCGAAGCACAAATACGTGTGTAGCCAAAGATTATAGGGTCCACTAGCAAACACTGATGTTGAACTGAACAGTATAAAACAATCAGATGGGAGAAAGACCCATTGAAATCACTTATGTGTTGCAAATGTAGGGTCAAGCACTAGTCATAAAGCAAATTAAGATCAGGAAAAAATAGGGGCCCCAGAACGTTTTATCCACCACACCACTCTGGGACCTATGGTGCCACCTCTGCCAAGCCCTGTGGAGATGCATGTTGACTGTGTGTGCCCGATCACTGTTGGACCACCTCCAGATGGTTCAAATTCTCCAGACTCTGGCTCCCACTAAATATAACTGTTGTTCCCACTAAATGTAACCGTTGTTCCCACTAAACACCTTCCTAATATTGAGTTGCACCGCCCCCCTCCCCCTCCCGTAGTTGTGTCAAGTTGGCTGGATATCCTTTGGGTGGTGGACCCTTCTTGATACACACGGGAAACTGTTGAGCTTGAAAAACTCAGCAGCGTTGCAGTTTTTGACACAAACCGGTGCGCCTGGCAACTACTACCATACCCTGTCCAAAGGCACTTAAATCTTTTGTTTTGCCCATTCACCCTCTGAATGGCACACATACACAATCCATGTCTCAATTGTCTGAAGGCTTGAAAATACTTCTTTAACCTGTCTCCTCCCCTTCATCTACACTGATTGAAGTGGATTTAACAAGTGACATCAATAAGGGATCATAGCTTTGACCTGGTTTCACCTGGTCAGTTTATGTCATGTGTATATAAACTATGTATATAAATGTAGCATGGTGTGTGTGTGTCTGTGTGTGCGTGTTTGCGTGCGTGTGACTGTGAGTCATGCAGAGCGGTGTGCTACTCTAGGGATTTCACATTGTTTTATCTTCACAGGATGAAGGAGAAAAGCAGATCATCTCTCCTTTCACTTAATAGTGCTAAGGAGATTGAGTGCCTCTTAATTCCAGCTTGCCTCACCTTGTCTCAGGGGGAGGCAGGCAGGGGAGTAAGACAGGCAGGGAACAGGGAGGGAGGCAGGGAGACAGGCAGGCAGGTTGGCTGGGAGGAAGGAAGACAGAGAGGGAGGCAGGGATGGAGGCAGGGAAGGAGGAAGGAAGGCAGGTTGGCCGGGAGGAAGGAAGGCAGGTTGGCTGGGAGGTAGGAAGGCAGGCAGGCTAGGAGGAAGGAAGGAAGGCAGGCTGGGAGGAAGGCAGGTAGAAAAAAAAAACTCCCTGTGTGTGAGAACCAGGAATTTCAGAGAGCGCACCGATCACAACTAAGACGGAACAAATGCCTTGGGATAGTACTGGGTTAGTAATGGGATAGTAATAGTGTTATGCAGAGTTTATACTGAAGTCCTTAGCTACGTTACAGCTTTGTCTCCCTCACACCACGTTATTGTGCTGCGTGTTTCTCCTAGGGCCCAGAATTGTTCCTGACCATTTATCTAACCAAGAACACCTTGGAGCCTGGAGTTTCCCTGAGCATTTGACTTGACCTAATTCCCAGTGGCACACTATGTTCCTCCTGTCATTGTTGAAGGCAGCGGGGGTTGTGCAGTGCCCTCCGCTGTGCTGTCAGGCTCAGCTCTAGCTGGCCTGTGGGAATTATGTTTCTTCACAAGCAGTCTGGAAGTCATTCTTTCCCTACGGTGCTCTGAGCCACTCACCCCAGGCACATCTGCTAGAGCAGGGATGGGCAACATACGGCCCGCGGGCCCATTCAGTATGACCCACGGTAGGTTTGAGTCCAGGCCACCCTTGAATGTCTAAAACTAGATAGAAAGTATTTAGAAATGATAATGGACCTGTACGTTTTCCAATAACTGCCCTTTTTCTGGCCTGCAAATTTATTTTGACGAAGAAATCGGTCCCCCCAAAAATATTTGCGCCCCTCCGCTGAATTTTGGCACTCAAGCCAAAATTATAGCCCACCCCTGTGCTAGACGGATAACTGCCCTGCCTCGCAATTAACTACTGAATAGCTGGGCTGCATTGTCACTGGCTTGCCTTGCAGTGTGGACTGTACTCTACCTATAGAGAATAACAGCCTGGCATTGTTGCTGCAGCACAGGGCTCGAGTTTCAATACAGAGCTGTACAGTCTTTGTGGAGAAAGGAAGGCTCCATAGTGGGCGTGTGAGTGGAGAATGTCAGCCGGGCAGGGGTCACCGTAGTGGGGTAAGGGTTGTAGCATTGCCAGAGGGGTATGGAGGACTGAGGAACACACAAGGGCAGGAGGGTGATTACTTGTCCTTTGTTTCCTGCCTGGGGGAACGGACTGAGGAACAATGGATGAGCTGGCCTCAAACGAGAACTGCCTCCTAGAACCAACTTGGAATCGATAGGAGTCAGAAACATTCATTATAGTGTCAAAATTGACTACAAAGTATGAGTTGGATCCTTTTGGTTATAAAGTCAGTCTCGTCCAAACCGAGATTTGGAAGTGAGTGTGTCATAACCGGTATGGATGGGTTGGGTATGGATTACTTATGTGCTCACTTTTGCCAATGGTGCCCAATTGCCCAGAGACAAAAAGTCTGCAACGCACGCACACTTGCTCGGCATAGTGAAGATGGGCTTCCATAAAGTTGGTGCAAACATTTAATGCATTCAACAATATTGCGCATGATTGCAAAGAATGGATTACATACAACAAAAGTACGACATGATGGCTGTAACTGGTGTGTGGTGAGTAGCTAGCTAGCTAGCTATAACACTGTGATACTGTGATGTAACTAGCTAAATACATAGCCTCTTGCTAATGTGTAATGTGTTGTAATGTCATAGAGATGGATGTAACGTTCGATGTTTCAACTCAAATAGGCTAGCTAAGAAGTTCCCTGCTCGCCAATTAATTTAAACTTGGGAAAAGATATTGATAAATTACCCGGATTTGCGAGTTAAGTATCTAGCTACATTTATGAGAACAGGCATGTTGTTTGGGTTTTCACTTGCTCTTGATAACTCAGGGCGGCATTCTGCCTTTACTGTAATGGAACTGGGAGTCATTATCAAGCGCTGACATTAGCTAGCAAGCATTCGGGGGCTTTTTCTGCTAGTGCTAAAACAACATGCCTGTTATCATAAAAGTCCATTGTGTTTTTTCTAGGGCAACAATAAATCAAAGATAGTACTTGTCTAGCCTGGGTATCAGTCGTTTTATCTAACATGCTACAAATACGTGTCAGTAAGCATTCAGCAACTTAACATTACACAGCTGGTTGCATAGTAACGGCGTCAGCGTCACTGGCCTGAATCTATTCCGTAAAAAATGTGTTCCGCTCATTGGCTTTGTCCTGGGTCCCCTACGTCTGCCCACAGTTTGACGTTTTGAAGCCAGTGCTGTTTCTCATACCCTTTCACACCTCTGTCACCTGGCTCTGCCTCAGCTTGTTCTCCATCTTCTCCTTATACACTCTCTTCCCCTCAGCAATCCGCAACTTCAGCTCCCTCTGGACACATTTCAATTTGTCCTTGTCCCCCTCCTTGAAGGCCCTCTTCTTCTCATTCAGCAGGGCCTTCAGGCCGTTGGTGACCCAGGGTTTATTATTTGGAAAACAGCGTACCTTCCTGGTGGGTACGGTGTTGTCTACACAAAAATTGATATAGTCCGTTATGCAGTCTGTAAGTCCATCAATGTCCTCCCCATGAGCCTCACAGAGCACATCCCAGTCTGTTGTTTCAAAGCAGTCCTGTAAGGACTCATTCTCCTCCGGAGACCATCTCCTAATGGTCCTAGTGATCGCAGGCTGCTGTTGGGCCATAGGCCTGTAGAGTGGGGTGAGGTGGACAAGGTTGTGTTCCGATCTACCTAGGGGAGGGAGTGAAGTGGTTGTATGCATCCTTCACATTAGCATATATCAAGTCCAGAGACTGCACATCCCAGCGTTGAAGAGAGAGATGCATGGTTAAAATCCCCAGAAATGGCAAAAAAGGCACTGGGATGCGCAGTCTGTAACCTCGCGATAACAGAGTGGATGACTTCACATGCTGTGTTTGCGTCAGCGGAGGGCGGGATGTAAACAATAACAGTAAGATGTTGACATGATCCGTCCAATCAAAGCTACTTTAGATATAATGTGATTTGACGTCATTTTATCTGTGGTCAATGACCTTGAGCCTTCATGGAAGGGCACTTCTAATCTAAATCTATGAAAGGACCCAAAGGGCTCACATTTTTTATGCCTCCTTACTAAAGGCAGGTGACATAGTGTCCCCATGAGTGACAGAACACTGAGCCAATCACGGTGCAATGCTTAGCCAATCACGGTGCAATGCTCCTATTTTCTGCTGGCCTGCCCCACCACCACAGAAAGTACTGAGCTAGGCTGAAACACCTGCATATTGGAGCTGCCTGTTTGTATGCGGCTTTATTTTTACATTGTTTGCAAACTGATATGTGACACGTATTAATGCAAAAATAACATGCAAAACAGGCAAGCTGTATAGTTGTTCTATATATATATATATTTATATTACCCCCAATTTTTTATGTGGAGCCCTGCCCCACCTGCCCTGAATGACAGGTCGCCACTGACCACCAGACAAAATGCTGATAGGTACAGTATCTGTATCGACTGTGAATGACAACAGAAGATGAAAGACAAGTGTAACTGCTCCTACAGTATTATGTGAAGGATGTACATGTGAAGGATGTTCTACATGGAACTGTACTTAAAAAATATATAAATATATTTAACCTTTATTTAACTAGGCAAGTCAGTTAAGAACAAATTCTTATTTACAATGACGGCCTACTGAGGAACAGTGGGTTAACTTTTTTTTTGGTTACTGGCCCAACGCCATAACCACTAGGCTACCCGACGCCACAATTACACTCTTCTCATATTACTCTTTAGGCTACTCACCGATTCAAAGCTTCCTCCTGGACTGAAGACCGGACATTCAACTTGCAGTTATTGATATCGTTTCCACAGTAACACATCTTTACATGATGTGAAAAAACTTCAAGTTGGAAGCTACTTTCATTGCAAGGTGTTGTAGAATGAATGTCTCATGAAATGACATTCCAGACATTGTTACTTCTTGCTATCTTGGCATCTGTGATTTGACAGAGAAATATCAGCTAGATAGGCTAGCCAGCTGTAGCTATGCTAGCTAGCCAGCTGTAGCTATGCTAGTTAGCTGCTGTCAGGTTGGCTAAACACAAGGTCAGCGCAGACTTTAGCCTAGACATAGAACTGAATTAGCAGATTATCTTAAGATGGCAAGTCAGTCAGGAGGGGAGAACTTCAAAACTTCTCTCTATAGCAAAGCTATCTTAGCTTACCTCGCTGTCACTAAGTTACTCACTACTGCCCTTGTTTATTTGTAGTAATTGAATGGCAAAGACACATCCAAGAAACACCCACGTTAAACCACGCCCCAAAGACAACTCCCAAAGACAATTGCCGCTGCATTACTAAATGAGCACCGGAAGAACACATGCAGAATCGGCAGGGCCGTCCCTAGCGGGGGAAACATTTGGTGGTCCCCCTCTTGATGGCAGAGAGATTTAAAACAATAAAAGTTGTACATTTTATGTAATTCTCTCCATTTAGCCATGAGGCATAGAGAAAATGTTGTGGTTTTAAAGCAAAGTAAGGGGGTTGGGGGCCCCCTAGCGGCTGGCGGCCTAAAGGACCCCTTATATCGCTTATGCCCAGGGCCGGCACTGAGAATCGGTGAGGTTTGCAGTCAGAGATACTTTTGGGGAGATAGGAAACTCCATTGGAATCGTATTAACGGCCATTGTGGACAATGCCCAAGCGTCTTCCTAGATTCCTATCTCCTCCTTTCTCTAATATAGTATCTGGTGCAGTTCACCTTTAATGCTGACCTATAATTGGTTCCTCATATTATCGGAAAGGAAAAAACAAGCAGTTGTCGTGAAAGGCCTGCGGAACGAGGATTACTTACTTGGACCCTCCAAGAGCAACCGACCACTCTGATTGGACAGCTGGAGAGGAAACTTCCTTTTGGAATCCCCTGTTGGAGCTGGAGGAGACCACTCTCTGCAGCTGTAGCCGGTAGGACGGTAGCATGTGTGAAGTGTGTGTATGTATTTCAAGGGCCCAGTGTGTGTGTGCGCACCTTGGGACCTGGGGTGTGTCCTGACGGTTGTCTGGGGTGTTCAGAGCAGAGGTGCTCCTCTCCCCATAGAGACGTGCTGCCAGAAGCCTGGAGCCATGCTGACTGTGGATCAGTGTTTTTAGTGGGTGACACTGTCATACTGCTGGCAGGCCACTGCAGTGGCTACTAACTGGCTGACAAATACAGACTGAGAAACTATCCTTAGACCACAGCTATGTGAGAGTGTAAAATAGGCTATGTTTGCCACTGTGGCTCTTTGTTTTCAACTTTCTTAGATTCAGTCATTTTGCTATTCATTCAGTCATTCTTCTGAGAATCTCTCTCTCTGCCCCATCTCTCTCTCTGCCCCATCTCTCTCTGCCTTGTCTCTCTCTCTCTCTCTCTCTCTCTCTCTCTCAGCAGGTCAGAGGGGTCTGTGGTGTCCTTGTAGTGAGTGATAGTGTTGATGTAATTAAAACGGTAAAACATCAAGTGCTCCACTTCACTACCGCCCCTTCTCTCTCAGGACTACAACACTGTGCACATGCATTTCCAATCTGATGACTTGCAATGTAATAAACATTTTATGACTCCCGTCCGCAACCTTGAGGAAACTTGAATTTATTGCTCTTTCTTTCACACCTTTGGGTGATAATTGCGTTCTGAGTGCCCAAACACATGCCGTCCAACCCCACTGAGAATCCAATAACAGATGTGCAAGGATGAGAGAAGGGAAGGGGGAGGAGAAGGGATAGAGTAGGCCTGGAGAAGAGAAGGGAGAGGGGGAGAGGAGAGAGGGGAGGGTGAAAGATGGGGAGAAACTGGTGGTGTTTATCTGAAGTCACTCCATCTTTCACATTCTCCCATTATATGAAGACGCTGCAAATGGTTCAAAGCGAGCAGAGTGCTGGAATGTAGATAAGCTGAAGCTGGGCAGTAGATCAACAGACTGTATATCAGTTTATCAGCTCTTTCTGTGAAGGCACGCAAGCCCAGTCCATGCGTGGGAAGTGGGGAGGATAGCCAGTCATCCAGCCAGTCAGCCAGTCAGCCAGTCAGTCAGAGCAGCCAGTCAGCCAGTCAGCCAGTCAGCCAGTCAGTCAGCCAGTCAGTCAGCCAGTCAGCCAGTCAGTCAGTCAGTCAGTCAGCCAGTCAGCCAGTCAGTGGGTATACTATGTCCTGTATGTTGTGGATTCACACACAGGCCCATCTGTTTTAGCAGACAGCCAGAGATGGAAAAAGGAGAGTGAGTCCAGCTCACATGGTGTACTGTGCGTATACTCAGAGAGTTCTGGGAGTAGACCAGACCAGACACACACACACACACACTCGCCAGTCCCACAGAGTTGAGCTGCAGCAGCAATACAGGTGTTTTATAGCTTAAGCAGGAATTTTCCCTGTTATATCTGTCATATCCTTGAGGAATCACACTGCTGCTGCACGGCTAAATCAACTCAGGCACAGTGGGGTGTGGACGGGAGAGACATCAACTGTGTGTGTGCGCGTGCGTGTGTATGAGTCAGTGTGTTTCCACTCTCCAGAGCTCAGTAGAGGTGCACTGACAGCTATTTAATAAGGCCTGCACTATCCCTGTCTTTCACAGCTTTCTCTCCAGCAAGCCGTTAAGTGTGTGGGTGTGTGCATGTGTGTGTGTGTGTGAATCATTTTCACAGCTCTGTCTCAACCTCATGAAGCTGTTAAAATTGTAATTTCGTCTCAGAGACTGTGAGTGAACATTCAATTCTGCTTTCCTAGTTTTCTTTACGTTGTGGAGGGAGAACTCATACTCTTTTATAGACGTATTCAACTCCATGGAGAGGTGTTTTCATGTGGCAATTTATTCATCCAAATATTGTTGTGTGTTATGACCCAGAGTCAGATAAGGATTTGCTTACACCGCGTTCATTATTATCTCCCAGCTCGCTACCGGCTCTGTCTCTGTTCTCCCCAGATACAGTACTTGGCAGCTCACAATACCATCCAATAAGATAATAAGCCCCTGATTCTGATGGAGGACACACATACTTTCATCCTGCCACGATGAAGGAGGGGTGTAGGGAGGCAGGATGGGATACATATTGGTACTGTAGATAGGATCATACACACACACAGCAAATATGAGATCTCAGAGAGCACAAGCCCCCGTCCGTCTGGTGCATTCCAGCCTCCTGCATACACAGCTATCTGCCTGTTGTCTGCCTCCCAATCAGGCATTTCCATCAGTCAGCAGTTTACTAGAGGCTGTTGCTCCTACCACGTAGTATATTGTGATGCAGAGACAAAGAAGGGAAGGAGAGAGCAAGGGAAGGAGAGAGCAAAAGAAGGAGAGAGGGATGAAGGAGAGAGGAAAGGAAGGAGAGAGAGACTGGATGGATAATTGCATCTGGGAATGTGGTGGGAGTGACAGAGGTCAGTTTGTGGTATAGGGAGAGGAAGATATAGAGGGAAATGTTGCCCCATGGTAACCCAGTCCTGCTGTTGGCTGTTTGGAGGGGTCAGAGGTCAGCTATGGGTCATATGGATATTCAATTGCATCAAAACCACTTCTTTAGGCCTGTTTATTTCATCATCGTTACTCCCAACCCTCCATGAGCCGCCCTGTACCATTTGTCCCTAACCCTGTCTCTCCTGAGGATTGGATAACCTGATCCACGCTGCCAGCAGGATAGCGTTGTGTTATGGCACACATATGAAAGTGGTCACTAATGCTCTGTTGTTGCAGATGATGTAGCATTCATCTGCATTGGCTGACAGGCTAGAAGCCTCTTCAGTCACTCTCTCTCTATGGATGAACCGTCTGACTGTCGGACAGTAATGCTGATTATGTCCGAATCATGTTGATCCGTGAGGGTTTATGAATATAAAACGTGTAACAACCCAATAATTCATCTGGACAGTTTGTTTGGGTTCCTTTGACTTCTACCTCTGGAATTTGTATTTGATTAATTAGGATTCCCATCAGCCGACGCCAATGGCGACAGCTAGTCTTACTCGGGTCTGACACATAACGAAAAAGACATTACAGACAAAATACTTCACAATTTACAGTACATACACACAACAAGTAGGTCACAGGGGGAGAGGTGTTGTGCCATGAGGTGTTGCTTTATCTGTTTTCTTAAACCAGGTTTTGCTGTTCACTTGCACTATGTAAAATGGAAGGGAGTTCCATGCACTCATGGTTCTGTATAATACTATACGTTTCCTTGAATTTGTTCTAGACCTGGGGATGGTGAAAAGAGTGTGTAAGTTGACTATGCAAACAATTTGTAATTTCCAACACAATATTTCTTATAAAAACAAGAAGTGATTTCCTCAACTCTTAACCAAGAGAGACTGGCATGCATAGTATTTATATCAGCCCTCTGATTACAATGAAGAGCAAGATGTGGCGCTCAGTTCTGGGCCAGCTGCAGCTTAACTAGGTCATTCTTTGCAGCACTTGACCATGTGCCTGGACAATAATCAAGATAAGATAAAACTAGAGCCTACAGGACTTGCTTGGAGTGTGGTGTCAAAAAAGCACATATCTTTATTACGAGCAGACCTCTTTCCAGCTTTACAACCACTGAATCTATATGTTTTGACCATGACAGTTTACAATCTGAGGCAGTCCCGGGCAAAGGCCAACCCGGGGGCATATTTGTTATTCAAATTAAAAGCCCAATGAATTCTCACCTTTGTGTAATGATTTAACTCCCACCGCTTGTGGGACATTTATTTTGAAGACACGTATAAATATCAACTGCACGAGGACAGACAGTGACTGACAGGCTGACAAACGTCACAGTCACAAATAGTAGCTAGATAGAAATTGCACAGAAATTGGTTTTTCAAATATTTCAAAGAAAAGGAAAGTAGACAATGAATGTAGGGTGTGGACATCAAAATATGTATTTATTGAGGTATCAGGGAAAGCTGTGTACTTAGTGTGCGAAGAGAGCATTGCTGTCTTGAAAGACTACAACTTGTCCTGGCACTTCCAGACGAATCATGTAGAGAAATATAGGAATATGTCTTCTGAGCAGAGGGCAAGTGCATCGAAAGAGTTGCTTTCTCAGTTGCAAAAGCAGCAAGGACTTTTCACAAAACTGCATTCAGAAAACAATGGAATTGCGAGAACTAGCTATGTACTGTCCCACAAAATTGCTAAACATAGCAAGCTATTTGCTGCGGGCGAATTCATTAAAGAATGTTTAATTGACTCTGCAGCAATACTTTGCCCAGACAAGAAAGAGCTGTTTGAAAATGTTTCCCTGTCAAGACGAACAGTGACACGGCGTGTTGAAGACATAGCAGAGAATATGGAACAACAGTTGAAAGACAAGGAAAAGGATTTCACCTATTTCTCCTTGGCACTGGATGAGAGCAGTGATGCACGTGACATGGCGCAAATGTTGATATTCTTACGAGGCATAACCTTAGACTTTGAAATTACAGAGGAGCTTGCTTCAGTGCAGTCAATGAAGAGCACAACCACAGGGAAACATTTATTGGAGGAGGTTAATAAGTGTGTGGCACTACCACACAAACGTGAGATGGCTGAGATTGGGGAAGGTTCTTAAAAGGGTATGGGACCTGACGTTGGAGATTGCAGATTTTTTGCAAATGAAAGGAAAATATATGGACTTCCCTCAACTGCAAGATAAAGAATGGTTGGCTGATTTTGCCTTCACCGTGGACATCATGGCCCTCATGAATGAACTGAATTCCAAACTACAAGGGAAGGGCCTTTTTGCACATCAGATGTACAGCCTTGTCAAAGCCTTCAAGGGAAAATTACTCCTCCTGACCCGCCAAGTAGAAGCCAATAATCTCACCCACTTTACGACACTACTAGTCTGTTCTCTATCAGATTACCTGCAGGAGAAGTATACATCGCTGCTGCGTGTTTATGAATGGTGATTTTTCCTTGTTTTGAGGATTTCAAAGTGTTGGAAAATGACATGCAGTTGGTTTCCTCTCCTTTCACCTTCAATGTGGATAACGCTCCCACTGACCTGCAACTTTAGCTTATCGATCTTCAGTCTGATGCAGTGATTGGAGAACTATTCAAAACAATGTCACTGACGAGGTTCTATGCATCTCTCGATTAACAAAACTTTCCAAAGATTAGGAGTCATGCTCAGAAGATGTTTGTACTGTTTGGGTCAACCTATGTATGTGAACAGACATTTTCAGTGATGAAATATAACAAGGCACAGATCATCTCTTACTGACTCTCACCTCTCAGCAATCCTGCGCATAGCGATGTCAGAAACTATACCTGACTTCACTGCTCTAGTCAATGCCCATCAGAGACTTCACTCCTCACACTGATTGAATAGTTTAAATGTAATGTTAAGCTCTCTCTCTTGTTTTTTTGTGCATACCCGTTAACAAGAGTTCTGTCCATGGTGCTGAATGCACAGTGTACTTTTCCCTTTGATAGATAGATAGATAGATAGATAGATAGATAGATAGATAGATAGATAGATAGATAGATAGATAGATAGATAGATAGATAGATAGATAGATAGATAGATAGGTACTTTATTGATCCCCCGGGGGGGAAATTTCATGTGTAGTTCATTGCATGTTTAATAATGAAAATACCTACCAAAAGGAGAACATGGATGTGGTTTATTTATATGCATGTTAAAAAGTAAAATAAGTAGCATATCTGGACGTGATTTACAGTAGATACAGCGGGTGAAATAAGTATTGAACACGTCACCTTTTTTCTCAGTAAATATATTTCCAAAGGTGCTATTGACATGACATTTTCACCAGATGTTGGTAACAACCCAAGTAATCCAAATAAGTTCAGAAATTAAGTTATGTGTAATAATGTGAAATGACACAGGGAAAAAGTATTGAACACACTTACTGATATTTATTTAATACTTTGTTCAAAAGCCTTTTGAAACTAGTCGCATGCATTGCTCTGGTGTGATTTTGTCCCATTCTTCCACACAAACAGTCTTCAAATCTTGAAGGTTCCGTGGGCCTCTTCTATGAATCTTGATCTTCAGTTCTTTCCATCGATTTTCAATGGGATTTAAGTCAGGTGATTGGCTGGGCCATTCTAGCAGCTTTATTTTCTTTCTTTGAAACCAATTGAGAGTTTCCTTGGCTGTGTGTTTGGGATCATTGTCTTGCTGAAATGTCCACCCTCGTTTCATCTTCATCATCCTGGTAGATGGCAGCAGATCTTTGTCAAGAATGTCTTGGTAAATTTGCCCATTCATCCTTCCTTCAATTATGTGAAGTTTGCCAGTACCATTTGCTGAAAAGCAGCCCCACACCATGATGTTCCCACCTCCAAACTTCACTGTTGGTATGGTGTTTTTAGGGTGATGTGCAGTGCCATTTCTCCTCCAAACATGGTGTGTATTATGACATCCAAACAGTTCAATTTTGCTCTCATCTGACCACACTATATTCTTCCAGTATTTCACTGGCTTTTCCAAATGTTGTGCAGCAAACTTTAAACAAGCTTCAACAAGCTTAAACAAGGAGTCTTGCGTGGTGAGCGTGCATACAGGCCATGGCGGTGGAGTGCATTACTTACTGTTTTCTTTGAGACAACAGTACCTGCTAATTGCAGGTCTTTTTGAAGCTCTCCACAAGTGGTCCTTGGCTCTTGGACAACTCTTCTGATTATTCTTTTCACTCCTCTGTCAGAAATCTTGCGAGGAGCACCTGGTCAAGGCAAATTTATGGTGAAATGATTGTCTTTCCACTTCCGTATTATGGCCCCAACAGTGCTCACTGGAACATTCAGAAGCTTAGAAATGCGCTTATAACCAATGCCATCATTATGTTTTGCAACAATTAGGTTGCGAAGGTCTAGAGACAGCTCTTTGCTTTTACCCATCATGAGATGTGTCTTGTGTGACACCTTGGCAATGAGACCTTTTTGTAGGCCATCATTTGGGACTGAACCAGCTGATATTAATTTGCACTGACAGGGGGCTGGATTGCTTTTTAATTACTGATTTCAGCTGTTGTCTTGGCTTTCCATGCCTTTTTGCACCTCCCTTTCTTCATGTGTTCAATACTTTTTCCCTGTGTCATTTCACATTATTACACATAACTTAATTTCTGAACTTATGAAAATTTCATGTCAATAGCACCTTTGGAAATATATTTACTGAGAAAAATGGTGACGTGTTCAATACTTATTTCACCCGCTGTATATCTGTCAACACAGTCATACACATGATGTATAATCCTGTAATATGATTCTGGCCTGCAATGGCAAAAAAATATTCTAATGTGGCCCTCCGTGGAAAATAATTGCCCAGGCCTGATCTAAGGTAACACCAAGTAATTTAGTCTCCTCAACTTGTTCAACAGTCACACCATTCATTATCATATTCAGCTTTGGTCTAAAACTTAGGGAAGGATTTGTACCAAATACAATGCTCATAGTTTTAGAGATGTTCAGGACCAGTTTATTACTGGCCATCCATTCCAAAACTGACTGCAACTCTTTGTTAAGGGTTTCAGGGACTTTATTAGCTGTGGTTGCTAAAGTGTATATAGTTGAATACATGGACACACATGCTTTGTTTAATGCCAGTGGCAGGTCATTTGTAAAAATAGAAAGAGTAGAGGGCCTAGAGAGCTGCTCTGCGGTACACCACACTTTACATGTTTGATATCAGAGAAGCTTCCATTAAAGAAAACCCTCAGAGTTATATTAGATCGATAGCTCAGAATCCACAATATGGCAGAAGTTGAAAAGCCATAGCACATAAGTTTTCTCAACAACAACTTATGGTCAATAATATCAAAGGCTGCACTGAAATCTAACAGCACAGCTCCCACAATCTTTTTGGCCCACAGCATCACAATCTTATCTGATTGTTCGGACCAATGACCAGTCATCTTTCATTTGCGTACGCATCCTCCTACTTTGAAGGGGTAAGCGGGGTAGGCTATAGAGTCTAGACAATCCTATCTGCCAATCAGGGCTGTGTATGTAAATATATTTTAATTTGTATCGACATGCCCATACGATCAGACTGAGCATTTCAGTAGCAAAAGGAGGCTCCCGGAAATAAATGATTAAAAGTTTTTTGTTATTTTCATGAAATAAACAGACAGAGAGATTTTTTCATTTATTTAAAAATGAAAAGACTGCATGGGGGCTTTAATGCTCTGTCCCTTTTTTTCCCTTCTCCTTCAGTACCTCTATCTTCCCTTTCTAGATCTCTCTCTCCCTCCTTCCCTCTCTCTCCCTTCTTCAGATCTGTTCATCTGGGCAGAGCCTTCAAAGGCAGGGTGCAGGCCAGAACTGTGTAATGTAGAACAGAACAGATTAGAGATGGAGGCCTGTGTGTACGTCCAAAACCAACACGCTGATCAGCCGCATTCATAAATAATTAGGGCTTCAGTCAGCCTTGGGTCCAGAGGAGTGAGCCTGGAGAGGTAGGTAGGTAGGTAGGTAGGTAGGTAGGTAGGTAGGTAGGTAGGTAGGTAGGTAGGTAGGTAGGTAGGTAGGTAGGTAGGTAGGTAGGTAGGTAGGTAGGTAGGTAGGTAGGTAGGTAGGTAGGTAGGTAGGTAGGTAGGTAGGTACTTTATTGATCCCAGAGAGAGTGTTTGTGTTTTCATTGGCTGAGAGATTGTGTGTGTGGGTGGGTGCTTGCGTTGCCTGTGTACATGTGTTGCAGCACTTCTAAGTGTCAAATGTAATAGCATAATTATGATTAATGAGCTTAGAATCTCTCCATTAAACAGGAAGTAAACTCTATCCCTATATCTACACCTATATATGGTGGAATACATAACCAAATGGAGGCTATTAACTAATTGTATTGTGTATTAAGGTCCTTGAAAATGTGTCAAATAATCCAGTATGTCATAAGTCGCTGAAAACGATAATAAACGTAAATAAAAATATAATTAAGTAATCCATTCTATCCTGCTTACCTTTAAGGGGAACTTTCACCAATCAGATCTCCTTACTGAGGTTGAAGAATCAATCAGTGAAATCACAGATTTATACACACCTTAGGTTTCACACACCTCATCGTTGTGAAATGCCTCATATCATATGGCTGTGTCTGCAATCATACCATCTTCAGCATCTGGAGCACACAAAACCTCCATCCTCCACCCTTCCCTCCATCCTCCACCCTTCCCTCCTTCTCCATCCTCCCCCCTTCCCTCCTTCTCCATCCTCCCCCCTTCCCTCCTTCTCCATCCTCCCTCCTTCTCCATCCTCCCCCCTTCTCCATCCTCCCCATTCTCCATCCTCCCCTTCTCCCCCGTTGCTTTAGCTGATGCTGTGACTTTATTTGTGCAGTTTGCACCAGTCAGTGTATTTGTCCTAATCGTTCTGCTGAGTGTGATTGAATGTGAAGCCCTGAGGAGGGGCACAAGTCCTCATGCTAAAACCCTCTGACTTGTAAATTACAGCGTGATGCAGCCAGCCCAATGCTGTTTTAACATGGGGAGAATATGCTGTCAGACAGGGAGGGAGCAACGGAGAGAGAGAGAGAGAGAGGGGGAGAGAGAGAAAGAGAGAGGGAGAGCGAGATAGAGAGATAGAGAGAGAGATCCTTCTTTCCATAGGATTACCATGGCAGGCCAGGCAGGATGGACCACTGATTAGATTGATTAGAATATTATCCAGCTAGATAAGCCTGCGTGATTACAAATGTATCCACAGTCACTCTCTCTCGATCTTCCTCAAAAGACTGCAGGACATTGAAATGGGGTGGGGGTGGAAATGGAGGGACGTGGAACAGATCAAAGGGACGAAGGGAGGTGGCACTCCAATGACTTCTGATGGCAATTTTGGATCCTTTAGAATGGGTATCATTCTTTTTACCCATTCTGTGTATGGGATGTGATGTATGTGATGTGATTCATGGGATGTGATGTATGGGATATGATTAAAGGGATTGATTTATGGGATGTGATGTATGGGATGTGATTCATGGGATGTGGTGTATGGGATATGATTAATGGGATGTGATGTATGGGATGTGATTCATGGGATGTGGTGTATGGGATATGATTGATGGGATGTGATGTATGGGATATGATTAATGGGATGTGATTCATGGGATGTGATGTATGGGATGTGATTCATGGGAACCTCATCCTCTCCTTTTCCTCTAAAGAGTCTGAGAGTGACTAAGTGGTCAATGGATATCTGTGGTGAGGGTTCAAGCCCCAGCCAACAAGTGCTCAGCATATGTGGGAACTCCTTCAAGACTGTTGGAAAAGCATTCCAGGTGAAGCTGGTTGAGAGAACGCCAAGAGTGTGCAAAGCTGTCATCAAGGCAAAGAGTGGCTACTTTGAAGAATCTAGAATATACTTTTTTAAACACTTTTTTGGTTACTACATGATTCAATATGTGTTATTTCATAGGTTTGATGTCTTCACTATTATTCTACAATGTAGAAAATAGTACAAATAAAAAAAAAACCTTGAATGAGTAGGTTTGTCCAAACTTTTGACTGGTACTGTATGTGTGTAAGGGTTCCAGGACTGTTAACAGGAAAGCAGAGGTTTCTGTGGTCGCTGTGTGTTTGGCTGGGGGTCTGGTAACAGGTCTGGGAAAAGAACAGACAGGGTGAAACAGAGAAATATTCTTATTCCAACAGAGATAGGCCTGATGTGTAGGATGGATTGAAAGAAATACAAACAATACTTTTCCCTTGTTTATTGTAGTTTAAGTTCTGCTACTCAATGTTTTAAGCCTTAACCATTACAACACTCAACATCTCAACATATGTAACATAATCATACACATGTTCCCTCTGTTTTCTACCAGCCATGCTGTGAGAACATTATCCAAATTATTAAAGAGGTAAAAAATAACTAACTGTCCAAACTGGTTCCTGAATCTCTCTCTCCCACAAAACAGTTAATCTTCAGTCAACTGTACTGTAAGACCATCTGCTCTTCCAATGTATACCTTCTGCTAGTTCTGCTAGTGTCCTAAACTCCTCGCTCTATGTTTGTGTGTTTGTGTTTTTGTGTGTGTGTGTCAACACAGTTCCTCGGTAGATCTAATGTTCTTATGGGAGTGAAGCAGCAGCTTGAGTCTGTCACGGTTTCAGACATTATTTGTGGCTGTTGTGAGGAATTCTATGAGAGTGTTTTTAATGTTCATAAAACAGATTGGTTGGAGAGAATAAGGCCAAGTTTGTACTTAGGCAAGCAGTGATGATAAGAGAGGTACAGGAAACGGTCCCGACTTTATTCCAGCCTGGGAGGGTCTGTGTGTGTGTGTGTGTCGGTGCGCGCGTGCGTGCAAAGAAGCCTAGGCAGTCTCCAGTTCTTTGAAGAAAAGGAAGTCTGTGATTCTGGGAGAGAGTCCCCCCCCCCCACGTGTCCCCCTTGACTCCCCCCAAGGAAATACTCCCTCCCAGACTCACAGGCTTCCTGTTGGACGTCCTCTCGCTGAACCCCCTCCCTGACCATCAACACACAGAGACTCCTTTAACATAGAACTAACACAATAACTCTTCTATCCTTTCCTTGTGCCATTGAAATAAATCTATGATATAGCAAGTACAGTAATCAAATACATTTCACCAGTGGCACACTGTGGCTTTTGGACCCACACTTCCAGGTAGAACCCTCCTTGGTTCCAGGCAGAAGACTTTTGGGTTCTATGTAGAACCCTCTGGGGGTGACACATCAAAGGATCTGAGTTTTACAGGCTCATGATGCTGAAAGGACAGCGACTGTAGGAGAGCGCACTTTTTGTAAAATGCATAGCTAGGCCGATAGAAAGACAGCAGTCACACACAGCATGAAGTTAAAGGATAAGCAGTCCATTCACTCTGACATAAAATGCCAGTAGGTCCCAATCATAAGAATACAAAAACATATTAGCATTTCCAAATCAAAATGTACAACTATTACTTTCCAAAGATCTTTATCACATTTTTCAGACAAATTAACCGGTGATCTAAAAGAGATAGCTAACAATAGCAAGCGAGCGGCAATAAAAAAAACACCAGATGATGGTAATTTGAAACGTAACTTCTTGTTGAAAGTTAATCTTGAAAAGGGTAAAGCTAACAAATTAGCAACAACATCTTCTTAGATAACACTTGCTGCTGCTGCAGCCGCCGCACACTAGCCTACAAGAAAAACTATCTACTTAGACCGTGGGGAAAACTGCTGCTCACTATTGTGCAGTGACCTGTAGTTTCCACACGTTTTTTGTAAAGATGGTCCCACCCATTACAAGTCAAAATGTGATTGGTTGATTCCACTGTCACTCCAATATTCTGCTCTAATATGGTTGAATGGCAGATCCCTTCTCTCTAGCTTCTGAGGGCCTAGCCAATGGTGAGCTTGCTAGATATAGCTCCCTAGAGGCCACCAGTTTTAACCCTTTCAATTTCAACACAAACTGAATATATTAAATCAGAATGTCATTGAAAATAAGTAAATAATCAGAACAATATTTAAATATTATTGAAAAGATTAAATAGAATTTAAAACATTTATATATTTTTTTAAAAGTCCTAGAAGGCCTTGACGGTTCCCCACTGCATTTCACAAGGTGCAGAGGAAATCTTTGGTCTGGCCATTTTTTCTCTCTGTCAAATTGTTGTTGTTGCTTTGACTGTTGAATTCCACTCTCCTTTCACATATATATTATTTTAGATTTTATTGACAGACCGAGGGTGGTAGACAAGGAAATTCAGCAGGGAGAGTGCCATACCCGTGAGTGGGCCCCCTGTCAATAGGGGCAATACATAGTTCTGGAGTCTACACTAGACACGCAAAACGTTGACCCTAGACTGTGCCATTCACCATGTCTGTCTCCACTTGTCCTCTGCACTGACCCTAAACACACATTTCTGGGCACGTTGGAGAATAGATCTTATTTAAAGAAAATTGTCATTTAAAAACACTTCAAAACGCTACTCCGTCCTCTCTCTCCTTTTCTCCCACTGTATTGGGCTGGACCTGCTGGTTAGGTAGTGTCAATGACAGAGCTACTGACAGACAGTACAATAAAACACCAGGCAGGTATGAGAGAGAGAGAGTAGCAGTGGAATGAGACATCTAGGGAAGAAAAGTGGAGTGGAAGACATGGGGCATTCGCCTCTATTTCAGGAACAGAATTAGTGGACTCAGCAGCTTTAACTCAACCTTTGTGTTGAGACATAATGAGTGGCCTCCGAAGCCACAGGGCTCCTCCTAAAATACACCCATGGAGCTCCCTTCGCAGCCCCGGGAGGTCCTGTCCCCAGCTAGCCTAACGCTTTGTGCCCGCTGAACTTCCCATGCTCTCTGTGTCATGGTTAAATGTGGGCGGTGATATTGTTTGTGTATTTCTGTGTGTGTTTGCGTGCAAGCAGTTTATACGTATGAGAATAAACTAGTGTAAGATTTTACATCATTGTGTATGTTGTTGTGTATGAGTGTGACTGTGTGTGTATGTGTTATTTGTGTGTTTCTCAGTGTGTGCTTCTCAGCGTGTTAGTGTGTTTCCGAGTGTGTGTGTGTGTGTCTGTGTGTGTATGTAATGTAGGTAGCTGTAATGATTGTGCTGGTAGTCAGGAAGCAGGAGCAGAAGGTGAGTTTAATAATTATAACACAAGACTTGGACCTGAAAAGGAGAGCGGGTACGAGGTGATGTTCAGGGAGTAGAGTGGGTACGAGGTGATGTTCAGGGAGGAGAGTGGGTACGAGGTGATATTCAGGGAGGAGAGTGGGTATGAGGTGATGTTCTGGGAGGGGAGCGGGTACAAGGGGATGTTCAGGTAGGAGAGTGGGTACGAGGTGATGTTCATGGAGGGGAGCGGGTACGAGGTGATGTTCAGAGAGGAGAGTGGGTACGAGGTGATGTTCAGGCAGGAGAGCGGGTACGAGGTGATGTTCAGGGAGGGGAGCGGGTACGAGGTGATGTTCAGGGAGGGGAGCGGGTACGAGGTGATGTTCAGGAGAAGAGCCTTGTCGATGAAATTCCCTGCGGCACTGGAGTCCACTAGAGCTGTAGAGATAGCACCGGAAGGACAGCCAGCCAGTGAAATGGAAACCAGGAAGGGTTTGGCGAAGAACAATGATGATGGAATTCTCACGCCTACCCTGGGAGACATATGATCACGGCTCTGCCCCAATGGACCTCGGGTTGGGAAACTCTTTCCGCTGAAGCTGGTGCCCCTCCTGGCCGTCCCTGCTGTCTTCGGCGACGCCTCTCTGCTGCGGAGAGGTGTGTGACCCCTATCTACATGGGTTCAGGTTCTGCCTCAGGACTGCCAAAGGAAGAGGGCGAGGGGCAAGGGAGGTACTGGTGCTTCCGAAAATGGTTGTCCAGATGGATGACCATCGCGATGAGCGCGTCCCGGCACGCCAACTCCGTCTGGACCTCCTCTCGCAGTCCTCTACGGTATAGGGTGCAGAGCGCCAACTCATTCAGCGCCAGCTACAGTCTTAGAGAAACTCTACATAGTGCAGATTAAGCAGCATGCTAACTGTTGTAGAGTATATCTCTACATAGTGCAGATAAAGCAGCTTGCTTACTGTTGTAGAGTATATCTCTACATAAGAGCAGATTAAGCAGCATGTTAATTTACTGTAGTAGAGTATATCTCTACATAGTGCAGATTAAGCAGCATGCTAACTGTTGTAGAGTATATCTCTACATAGTGCAGATTAAGCAGCATGTTAACTAACTGTAGTAGAGTATATCTCTACATAGTGCAGATTAAGCAGCATGCTAACTGTTGTAGAGTATATCTCTACATAAGAGCAGATTAAGCAGCATGTTAACTAACTGTTGTAGAGTATATCTCTACATAGAGCAGATTAAGCAGCATGCTAAATAACTGTTATAGAGCATATATCTACATAGAGCAGATTAAGCAACATGCTAACTAACTGTTATAGAGCATATCTCTATATAGAGCAGATTAAGCAACATGCTAACTAACTGTTATAGAGCATATCTCTACATAGAGCAGATTAAGCAACATGCTAACTAACTGTTATAGAGCATATCTCTACATAGAGCAGATTAAGCAGCATGCTAACGGTTGCCAGAAACACTTCTCTGTTGTAGTGGATCCAGGAGATGGCTGATTCTGGGCCAGTCAGTCTAAACTCTCCCCAGCTGTACACACTCTATCAGTCTGTCTGTCTGTAGGGATGAGAGGAACCTGAGAGGCTGTGTGGTGCTGGTGGGCAGTGGCACTCAGCGCTGGGAAAGACGAGAGGAGCTACGATAAAAGACAAAGCAGATCAAACACTAGAGAGAGGGGTAAGGGTTGGGAGGGGGGACAGGGTGGAGTGAGAGAACACAATACTGTCCCTTTGCCAGGAAGAGAGGGGCAGACGCCAGAAAGACTGAGCATTCTAGCAGTGGGTCAGAGGGAATGCATGTGAAGTAGTGTGTGTGTATGCAAGTCCATGTGTTTGACTGAGAGAGAACAATAAAAAGCGAGAGCTTGTGACTCCTCCCACATCATCAAAAATGTTTAGTTATTCAAACACAGATACTTATACACTCCCATGATGCAGAAATTAAATGACAAACTGGAAACATCCTGCAGATGTACTGTATGGTTTTGCATAAAGGTTTAGCATGAGATGTCTCTGCAGAGTGTGAATGGCAGAGACCAGCAACAGCACTGATACAATTTTATATCTTATAGTCTTTGCTAGCTACAATAGTTAAATATATAATCATATATGTAATTTAGAAGAAACTGTGTGCATACATTTTACTTGTAGGTGGACCCTGGAATCGATCCCACAACCCTGGCTCTACCAACTGAGCCACACAGGACCCCCAACTGAGCCTCTGTCTCTTGAAATCTGCTTAAACTATATGAAAAGTTTGAACATAGAAAATGACATCTATAACCATATTCAACTTTTCAAATAGTTTTTACAGCTTGACAACCTTGTCAGTCACTTTGTAAATTTGATCCTGTCTGCCTGGAAAGGCTCTTTAATATATTGAGCCAATGCTTGCTATAACTAAACGCTGTTTTTTTGCTGTCAGAAAGCAGCAGCTGATTTGTCAGGCTTGCTGGCACACTACAGATGAATGTGTAGTATTTATACATCGGCCTCCACTCTAGCCAGGCCGTTCAGGCGTTAATTCCATCAGTGTTTATTGCACTATTACCAAACAGACTATTACTGCTTGATTTATTACTGTCATTAGCAAAAGAGTGGAAACTTTTTTTTCCCTCAGAGAAACGTTTTATTTTCTTCCTACCATACATTACACCATCCACCGCTTCAGAGTATATGTTCAGTCCCTGGACAGTAAAGTTGACGAGATTTCAGGGACTGTAACATACTCTGTTTCACGGAATCATAGCTCTCTCTGGATATACTGTCCCCGTCCACATAGCCAGCGCCTAGGAATAAAGAACTCTCCAAGCTCATTATTAAGCTCGGGACCCTGGGTCTGAACCACTCCCTGTGCAACTGGGTCCTGGACTTCCTTACAGGTCGCCCCCAGGTGGTGAAGGTAGGAAACCACACCTCCTGATCCTCAACACTGGGTCCCCACAAGGGTGCATGCTCAGCCCCTTCCTGTACTCCCTGTTCACCCATGACTGCGTGGCCAAGCACGCCTCAAACCATCACTCCTGTGTTCCAATGGCACGTTGTGTTAGCTAATCCAAGTTTATCATTTTAAAAGGCTAATTAATCATTAAATTAATCATTATGTTAGCACAGCTGAAAACTGTTGTGCTGATTAAAGAAGCCTTCTTTAGACTAGTTGAGTATCTGGAGCATCAGCATTTGTGGGTTCGATTACAGGCTCAAAATGGCCAGAAACAAATAACTTTCTTCTGAAACTCATCAGTCTATTCTTGTTCTGAGAAATGAAGGCTATTCCATCCTAGAAACTGAAGATCTCGTACAACGCTGTGTACTACTCCCTTCACAGAAAAGCGCAAACTGTCTCTAACCAGAATAGAAAGAGGAGTGGGAGGCGCCGGTGCACAACTGAGCAAGAGGACAAGTACATTAGAGTGTCTAGTTTAAGAAACAGATGCCTCAAGTGCTCAACTGGCAGCTTCATTAAATAGTACCCGCAAAACACCAGTCTCAACGTGAACAGTGAAGAGGCGACTCCGGGATGCTGGCCTTCTAGGCAGAGTTGCAAAGAAAAAGTAATATCTTCCTCTGTCCAGTGTCTGTGTTCTTTTGCCCATCTTAATCTTTTCTTTTTATTGGCCAGTGTGAGATATGGCTTTTTCTTTGCAACTCTGCCTAGAAGGCCAGCATCCCGGAGTCGCCTCTTCACTGTTGACGTTGAGACTGGTGTTTTGCGGGTACTATTTAATTAAGCTGCCAGTTGAGGACTTGTGAGGCGTCTGTTTTAACTGTTTGGGATCAAACAGTTAAAAAGTTTGATCCCAAACTTTTTAACTGTAGTGTATATATACTGTATATATATATATATATATATATATATATATATATATATATATATATATATATATATATATATATATATATATATATATATATATATATATACTGTGTATTTCTTAATTCCATTCTTTTACTTTTAGATTTGTATGTGTTTGGTATATGTTGTGTAATTGTTAGATATTACTTGTTAGATACTACTGCACTGTTGGAGCTAAGGACACATTTCGCTACACCCGCAATAACATCTGATAAATATGTGTATGCGACCAATAATATTTTATTTTAATTTATTTTATTGCCAAACACGTTATATTATATATAAGGGTGAGAGGTATGGGAAAAAGGGGTATAAGTCATTAGTTTCAAGTTTTATAGCCAATACAATATCATACTGATACATAATATGTAACGTAGTGATGCTATAATGTTATGAACCAATAAACTCCCCACAGACTTGTTAGTCCCAGTGTTGTCATCTCAGCTTTATAACATCACAGCTCAAGCATTATATTCACTCATTAATGAGGACGAGGGGAGTGGGGAGGAAGAGGAGAGAGGAGGGTAGAGGAGAGGAAAGGGGAGGAAGAGGGGAGAGGAGAGAAGAGATGAGAGGAGAGAGGGAGGGGAGAAGAGAGGGGAGGGGAGAGGAGAGGAGAGGAAGAGGGGAGAGGTGGTAAGGGTGAGAGGTGTGAGGAAACGGGGTATAAGTCATTAGTTTCATAAATTAACTCTGTTTCATGCTGATACACTAGTGAATAGTATGAGGCTGAATGTTAGGAACTGATAAACTCACCAGCCTAATTTGTACTGTAGCTAACTGTCCTGGCTGCATTGTAAATGGCTTTGCTAGTCTGTCCACACCTTTTAATTTCGGCATTCCTGCTGGTTTTCTAGTGTGTGTGCACATGCACCTGCACGTAAGTGTGTGTGTGTGTGTGTGTGACAGAGTCACCTATGGGGACATGTTCCATGCTTGCCTGATCACAGATTTAATGTATGTTGTGTTCAGTGGAGTGTGCTTCACCATAGATCTTATGGCATTCTATATTAAAGATGCCCCCTGGGATCTTAAGCACAACAAATTCGTAACATATCACATTAAATTAATTAAATAGTACACAATTGGATGACGTAGTACCCCCAAAAATGGGGACCACCATTAGCTTGTGAGCACCACTTTCAAAACTACTGGCTGAAGACTGCATCTTTAATATATGAATAGACTACTTGTGTTTTTTACTGTTGCCTCTTGATAGTTTCACATCCTTTGTCTTCCCTTGTGAATATGTCAGTTTGACTGTATACTTTTGTATTAATTTGTATGGCTGCGTTAGTGCGTTTTTTCCTGTACTTTTTCCATAAATGAGTTCACAGCGGTGCATGCTCCTGTGAGTGCAAATGTGTGTGTATGTTATTATGAGTTAATGGGTGTGTATGTTATTATGAGTTAATGGGTGTGTATGTTAATATGAGTTAATGTGTGTGTATGTTAATATGAGTTAATAGGTGTGTATGTTAATATGAGTTAATGTGTGTGTATGTTATTATGAGTTAATGTGTGTGTATGTTAATATGAGTTAATGTGTGTGTATGTTAATATGAGTTAATGGGTGTGTATGTTATTATGAGTTAATGGGTGTGTATGTTAATGAGTTAATATGTGTGTATGTTAATATGAGTTAATAGGTGTGTATGTTAATGAGTTAATATGTGTGTATGTTAATATGAGTTAATGTGTGTGTATGTTATTATGAGTTAATATGTGTGTATGTTGATATGAGTTAATATGTGTGTATGTTAATATGAGTTAATGTGTGTGTATGTTATTATGAGTTAATATGTGTGTATGTTGATATGAGTTAATGTGTGTGTATGTTATTATGAGTTAATATGTGTGTATGTTGATATGAGTTAATATGTGTGTATGTTAATATGAGTTAATGTGTGTGTATGTTATTATGAGTTAATATGTGTGTATGTTGATATGAGTTAATGTGTGTGTATGTTGAGCTGAGTTAACGTGTATATCTCACACACTCCTAAAATCTATTTCTAACCTCCAGTGTTATGGAACAAATGTAGGATCTTAATTTGATAAATTAAGATCCTACATTGAGCTTTGTGATTTAAATAAATTCACTGAAAATACACAGTAACGTATATTAGTAGTATTGCACTTTTGATGTAGCATAATCTTGACCAGCTAATAGCCTAACCACCGATCAAGTAACAATATGGACTAAAAACGTTCAAATCCTGATGCTGCAGGACTTTTTTTCTGCAACAATACAGGTCAAATTAAGATCCTACATCTGTAACAGCCTCTTGACGTTGCATTCCATATGTTATAGAGCTGGAGGGCTGGGAGGCTAAGGCTTGGAAAAGAAACAGAATCTAATGAGCAGTACAGATCACTGCATAAATGACCTGCCATTGTCTCAGGCATTAGCTCTGGCCCTAAGTTAAATATTTGTCTTGGCGCCAAAAGTACCGGAGCCTTTGAGGAGTTTTTTTTAACAGGGAAACCAGTTCCCAAATGGCACCCTATTCCCTATGTAGTGCACTACTTTTGATCAGGGCCATAGTCCTCCCTCTGGTTAAAAGTAGTGCACTATGATATAGAGATTGGAACACAGACACAATCCTTTGGCCTTTTGTCCAGAGAGGATGGTTGTAATGTCATGACACTGCAGCCCATGTTATTGTAGAAATAGTTTGTCTGTGGAGCTGAGAGACAAAGAGAGTTATTTGAGAGAGGGGAGTTAGAGAGGGTTAGCTGAATATAAGAACCATCCATGATATCCCTCAGGAATAGATAATATCTTAATGCATCTTGGGTCATCATCATCATCATGATTTCAGGCTGCAGTTAGAATGTGAATAATAATAATGTAACATAATATGCTGCAACTTCCATTGAGCCCTGTATGTCTCTGATCAGTGTGTATTGGTGGAGGACAACACAACCCTCCCACTCAGACATATGGTAGCTGACAAACTGACGGACCATCATCTCTAGGGGAGCCTCAGTCAAACCAAAATAAACCAGTCCTCCCTATGAATGTGACTGTGACTGACTCACACAAGCCCATAGGGGATCGCTGTTGGCCAACTTCTCTCCTCTCTCTGATTCTGTTCTATTCTGTTCTGTCTTGTTTTCCCCTCTCCTCTTTTTATCCTTCCCTCTCACTCCTTCCCTCTCTCCTCCTTCCCTCTCCCCCTTCCCTCTCTCGTCCTTCCCTCTCTCTCCTTCCTTCTCTCTCTCCTTCCCTCCCTCCTTCCCTCTCCTCCTTCCCTCTCTCCCCTTCCCTCTCTCCTTCCTTTCTCTCTCTCCTTCCCTCTCTCTCTCCTTACCTTTCTCTCCTTCCTTCTCTCTCCTTCCTCTCTCTCTCTTTCCATCTCTCCTCCTTCCCTCTCTCTCCTTCTCTCTCTCCTTCCCTCTCTCTCCTTCCCTCTCTCTCCTTCCTTCTCTCTCTCCTTCCTTCTCTCTCTCCTCCTTCCCTCTCTCTCTCTCTCCTTCCTTCTCTCTCTCCTTCCCTCTCCTTCCTTCTCTCTCTCCTTCCCTCTACTCCTTCCTTCTCTCTCTCCTTCCTTCTCTCTCTCCTTCTCTCTCTCTCCTTCCTTCTCTCACTCCTTCTCTCTCTCTCCTTCCTTTTCTCTCTCCTTCCCACTCCTTCTTCCCGCTCTCTCCTTCCCGCTCTCTCCTTCCCTCTCTCCTTCCTTCTCTCTCCTCCTTCCCTCTCTCTCCTTCCTTCTCTCCTCTTTCCCTCTCTCTCCTTCCCTCTCTCTCCTCCTTTCTATCCTCCTTTTCTTTCCTTGGATTGAGTTATCTTCTCTTTTTTCTCCCCTCCTCTCTCCTCCTTTCCTCCTCTTTGTGTGGAGAGGTTCCACCTGACACTTCTCTCTGTGCCCGCCGCCCGGACCCATTCCTCCAACATCCTGTGCTGCTCTTTGTGTTTATATTTAGCATGCTCTCTAAGCATTGAGAGGGTGGGGATCAGGGGCCTGACTACAAATCCATGGAGGAGGAGAGGCTGGTGAGGCAGAAGGAGAGGCTGGTGAGGCAGAGTAGATAGGCTGGAATGGCTAGAGGGGTAGGAGAGTCCAGCGCTGGGGAATATGGCTACCAGACATCCACTGAAGCAACATAGCTTCAGGCTCCTCTCCTCTCTCCCGTCCTCCCCTCTCCTGTCTCCTCCCCCATCTCTTCTCCTGTCCTCTCCTCTCCTATCTCTCCCCCCCGTCCTCTCCTCTCTCCCGTCCCCCCTCTCCTCCCCTGTCCTCTCCTGTCCTCTCCCACCTGTCCTCCCCTCTCCTATCTCTCCCCCCGTCCTCTCCTCTCTCCCGTCCCCCCTCTCCTCCCCTCCCGTCTCCTCTTCTCTCCTGCGTCCTCCCCTCTCCTCTCCTCTCTCTCCCCCCCCCGTCCTCTCCTCTCTCCTGCGTCCTCCCCTCTCCTCTCCTCTCTCTCCCCCCCGTCCTCTCTCCTCTCCTCTCCTCTCCTCTCCTCTCCTCTCCTCTCCTCTCCTCTCCTCAGTGTGGCTGTAGGACTAACAGTTCATAGGCTACATTCTTCTGGTTAGAACGAGCTGAATTTGTACCAAGACTAAACTCCCAAAACGTTCCTAAAACAAACAGTTTATTTACTTACCAGGCTTTTTTCATTGTTATCCGCAATTAGGAAAATCCCCCGAGTCCTTCTCAATGTGGTAGAGTTTAAAAGCGGGGCTTTTCTTCTGTTTGTGTGCATTACAAAGATTTACGTCCTTGAGATTTTTTTTTTTTTTTGTGGGAAAAACATTATGCATACACAAAGCTAGGACTCCCTTTGGGCGGATAAAGGTAGTTCTATTTTCTGTAAACAAACCCTATAATCCTCAATAGAAGAGACACTGCTACAGTAAAGCAGTGAGAGCTGGCCCGACCGTAACCCATATGGTTCTGTTACGCAACACTAATCCTACTACTCGTCTTTTCAGTTCGCTGCAGCTAGCGACTGGAACGAGCTGCAACAAACACTCAAACTGGACAGTTTTATCTCAATCTCTTCATTAAAAGACTCAATCATGGACACTCTTACTGACAGTTGTGGCTGCTTTACGTAGTGTTTTGTTGTCTCTACCTTCTTGCACTTTGTGCTGTTGACTATGCCCAATAATGTTTGTACCATGTCTTGTGTTGCTACCATGCTGTTGTCATGTTATGTTGCTACCATGCTGTGTTGTCATGTGTTGCTACCATGCTATGTTGTTGTCTTAGGTCTCTCTTTATGTAGTGTTGTCTCTCTTGTCATGATATGTGTTTTTTCATATACATATTTTTATGTATATGACAAAGCCCCCATCCCTGCAGAAGGCCTTTTGCCTTTTGGTAGGCAGTCATTGTAAATAAGAAATAGTTCTTAAGTGACTTGTCTAGTTAAATAAAAAATAAAAATTATACGACAGATTCAGATTTTTGTCAAATTGTAAAATGTGAGCAGCGAGCAGGCATTTTAAAATAAGATTACATCATTAATAAAATAAACCAAATTAACCCTCTCGACTTCATTGCTTCCCCTGATCACTGTACATCTTCCTGATGTAATTAGAGATTCCTGGGAAATGTTTTCAGTCTTGACCCTCAGTTACTTCCTGTCAGACTCAACAAATTGCCCACGCGAGTCGGAGAGAGACAAGCTTTCCCTCTCTACTCCATGCCAGGAGACAGAGGTCCAGGATGTCAGGTTAGCAATGTACTGTTAACAATGTTATGTAGAGTACTGTATGGTGAAAAGATGGCCCGTTTGTTGAGCTCATTATTTACTGAGGCTAAATACTTTAGTCTGGGTCACAGGTTAAAGTGTCATCTTGATATGATAATCATCTACAGGATACAGCCCTACTCCTCTCCCAGTACAGGCTAGGCTGATCTGTGTGTCTGCTGGCCTTTGGTTTGACTTCTGGCTTTAGCGATTAGTGATAGCAGAGGCTGTTGAGTCTTCCGTTTACACAGGGTGAACGAAACAGAGAAGGAGAGAGGCAAAGAGAAAGAGGGAGGGGCAGAGAGAGGGCCAGAGAGAGAGGCAGAGAGAGAGAGAGGGGCAGAGAGAGAGGCAGAGAGAGAGAGAAAGAGATAGAGAGAGAGAGGGGCAGAGAGAGAGAGGGAGCGAGAGAGAGAGAGAGAGAGATATACATAATGACATTTGAAATGACTTTATTTTTTAAAAATTTGAGTAATGTTTACTGATCATTTGTATTGTTTACTATCTACTTCACTTGCATTCTCAGAGAAAAAGAGAATGATGTGTGTATAAGACAAAAAGGATTGAAAAGAACAGAGAAAAAGTCATCCCTGCTCTCTCTGTTTCCTGTCATAACTGTTTTGTTCCATTTTTAACGAGGGCCTTGCTCTCTCTCCATTCATGTTCTCTGGCTGCTCCTCTCTGACCCTGATCTCTGCCTCACCGCTCCCCTCCCTGCCTGTATGTACCAGTTGAAGTTGGAAGTTTACATACACCTTAGCCAAATACATTTAAACTGAGTTTTTCACAATTCCTAATCCTAGTAAAAATTCCCTGTCTTAGGTCAGTTAGGATCACCTAAAAATTTATTTTAAGAATGTGAAATAATAGTAGAGAGAATTATTTATTTCAGCTTTTATTTCTTTCATCACTTTCCCAGTGGGTCAGAAGTTTACATACACTCAATTAGTATTTGGCAGCATTGCCTTTAAATTGGGTCAAACGTTTCGTGTAGCCTTCCACAAGTTTCCCACAATAAGTTGGGTGAATTTTGGCCCATTCCAGAACTGGTGTAACTGAGTCAGGTTTTTAGGCCTCCTAGCTCACACACGCTTTTTCAGTTCTGCCCACAAATTTTCTATAGGATTGAGGTTAGAGCTTTGTGATGGCCACTCCAATACCTTGACTTTGTTGTCCTTAAGCCATTTTGCCACAACTTTGGAAGTATGCTTGGGGTTATTGTCCATTTGGAAGACCCATTTACGACCAAGCTTTAACTTCCTGACTAATGTCTTGAGATGTTGCTTCAATATATCCACATAATTTTCCTTCCTCATGATGCCATCTATTTTGTGAAGTGCACCAGTCCCTCTTGTTGTCACAGTTTGGAGTTAAGGGACAGTAAACGGAGCGCTGGTGGAGTGTCATCCTTTTTATTAAATGCAATGGACTCACGAAGCATATAACAAAAAGAGCGTGACTTACATGCGTTCTGGCAACAGGCAGACAAACAAAAGCAATGATCCACACACAGGTGGATGTGTGTGGGGCCTAAATACTATCCCCAATCAGAGACAACTCTAGACAGCCGTCTCTGATTGGGGATCATTAACTTCCCCAGTTAGGGTGTGAGGACTTGATTGTGGGCCTTCCACTCCCCCTGGTGGGAGTAAGAGGCCTTACCACAACCAAGACCTCACACCTGTAGCAAAGCACCCCCACAACATGATGCTGCCACCCCCGTGCTTTACGGTTGGGATGGTGTTCTTCGTCTTGCAAGCTTCCCCTTTTCCCTCCAAACATAACGATGGTCATTATGGCCAAACAGTTCTATTTTTCTTTCATCAGACCAGAGGCCATTTCTCCAAAAAGTATGATCTTTGTCCCCATGTGCAGACAGACAACAGGAGGGGGAGACAGACAATACTAGTACTGGAGGGGGGGGACAGACAATACTAGCACTGGAGGGGGGAGACAGACAATACTAGTACTGGAGGGGGAGACAGACAACAGGAGGGGGAGAGACAACAGGAGGGGGGAGACAGACAATACTAGTACTGGAGGGGGAGACAGACAATACTAGCACTGGAGGGGGGAGACAGACAATACTAGTACTGGAGGGGGAGACAGACAACAGGAGGGGGGAGACAGACAATACTAGCACTGGAGGGGGAGACAGACAATACTAGTACTGGAGGGGGAGACAGACAACAGGAGGGGGAGAGACAACAGGAGGGGGGAGACAGACAATACTAGTACTGGAGGGGGAGACAGACAATACTAGCACTGGAGGGGGGAGACAGACAATACTAGTACTGGAGGGGGGAGACAGACAATACTAGTACTGGAGGGGGAGACAGACAATACTAGTACTGGAGGGGGAGACAGACAATACTAGTACTGGAGGGGGGAGACAGACAATACTAGTACTGGAGGGGGGAGACAGACAATACTAGTACTGGAGGGGGGAGACAGACAATACTAGTACTGGAGGGGGGAGACAGACAATACTAGTACTGGAGGGGGAGACAGACAATACTAGTACTGGAGGGGGGAGACAGACAATACTAGTACTGGAGGGGGGAGACAGACAATACTAGTACTGGAGGGGGGAGACAGACAATACTAGTACTGGAGGGGGGAGACAGACAATACTAGTACTGGAGGGGGGAAACACACAACAGGAGGGGGGAGACAGACAACAGGAGGGGATGACAGACAGAGTCATTTGTGAGGTCACAGAAGGCTAGTTTGTGTGTGTGTTATGTTATAATGCCTGTCAATCATGGGTCAACAAGGATCAGTCTTTCTCCGCCCCTACCCTCCCGCACTCTCTTTCTCGCTCTCTCTTTCGCTCTGTCTCCCTCCCTCCCTCCCTCTCTATAGTTTAGTGTTTCAATTAGCCTGTGTGTCTCAGGAGCAGTGTAGCTCAAAGGCGTCCGTCAAAATGTAAACAGTCCTTTCCCTCCACCAGCCTTATCAGCTCTTCACACTCTGCCCTTCCTCAGGATGTCTGTCTAGACAGGGCCCGGCTCGCTCCAATCACACCCACTACACCACTCCAGTCAGGGCCCGGCTCGGCCCAATCACACCCACCACACCACTCCAGTCAGGGCTCGGCTAGGCCCAATCACACCCACCACACCACTCCAGACAGGGCCCGGCCCACCAACCACACCACACCAGACAGGGCCTGGCTTGGCCCAATCACAGTTACACCACACCACTCAACCCTACCTCACTATAGCCACTGCTCCAATCACAATCACACCGACCACACCACTCCAGACTGGGCCCGGGTCGGCCCAATCACAGTCACACCAGGCTGGGCATGGCCCAATCACAGTCACACCACTCCAGGCAGGGCCCGGCATGGTCCAATCACAGTTACCAAACCACTCCACACCACTCTGTCACACTCCCTTAGAGCTGGTCTGACACACTCCCTGAGAGCTGGTCTGATATATGGATATGGTTATATGGGATCTCACTTCTGTGATTAGACAAACCATGGCCAGATCGCTAAATCAAACCATGGAAATTAATCTGTCCAAATGGAGTTGCTTAAAGGTTTACTGCAGTTAAGAAATAGAATGATAGAAAAAACAACTCAAACCCAACCCTAACCTCAACCCATCCCCATTTGTCCCTCTCTGTGAGTGTGTTTGTCCCTCTCTGTGAGAGTGTGTGTGTATCTCTCTGTGAGAGTGTGTGTGTATCTCTCTGTGAGTGTGTGTGTCCCTCTCTGTGAGTATGTGTGTCCCTCTCTGTGAGTGTGTTTGTCCCTCTCTGTGAGTGTGTTTGTCCCTCTCTGTGAGTGTGTTTGTCCCTCTCTGTGAGTGTGTTTGTCCCTCTCTGTGAGTGTGTTTGTCCCTCTCTGTGGCTCTCTGTGCACAACACACTTTGTAATAAAGTGGCTTGGTAATAGTGCTATAGTCTCTGGAGTCTGCTCCAGTCCCGGCTGAAGAATTAATGCAGGGGGAGATAGGGCTGTTTAAACTGTATGTCTGTGTGTGTGTGTTAGAGCTGTGTTTAATGGATGATGTTTAAACATTGACTCTTTGCCCTACACTAATGATGGACTGGTGAGTGGTGGGAGTTCAACACGGGGGTGGCTATATTTCTCAGGACCGGATAGAGAGAGGACGGGGAGACGGTGAGTGTGTGTGGGCCATTCCTTTAGAGACAGCAGACAGCTTTGTGTAGAGGTCACTTTACAGGGAGAGAGATACATTCCTTCATAGCAGAGCAGCTCTTAACTCACACACACACACCCACACACACACACACACACACACACACACACACACACACACACACACACACACACACACACACACACCCACGCACACACGCACACACGCACACACGCACACACTCACACACCCACACCCACACCCACACACACACCCACACACACACACACACACACACATATACACACACAGCGCATGAAACATGGGAACAACACTTTACATGTTGCGTTTATATTTTTGTTCAGTGTATATATATATATATATATATATATATATATTATACGTGTTTTTATTTTTACATGTATTTTATCAGGGAGTCATACTGAGACCAATGTATCTTATACAGATGAGCCCTGAATTACATAAATTACAGTAAACAAACACATCAAAATATGAATACAAAATGCAAGCAGAAAGAACCACGTTCATAAAAAATCAACCCATTCATCAGTAATAAGGTCCTCAATCAGCCTTCTGACCTAGAGGCACCAGAACATCACATTCATCAGTGATAAGGTCCTCAATCAACCTTCCGACCTAGAGGCACCAGAACATCACATTCATCAGTAATAAGGTCCTCAATCAGCCTTCTGACCTAGAGGCACCAGAACATCACATTCATCAGTGATAAGGTCCTCAATCAGCCTTCTGACCTAGAGGCACCAGAACATCACATTCATCAGTGATAAGGTCCTCAATCAGCCTTCTGACCTAGAGGCACCAGAACATCACATTCATCAGTGATAAGGTCCTCAATCAGCCTTCTGACCTAGAGGCACCAGAACATCACATTCATCAGTGATAAGGTCCTCAATCAGCCTTCTGACCTAGAGGCACCAGAACATCACATTCATCAGTAATAAGGTCCTCAATCAGCCTTCTGACCTAGAGGAACCAGAACATCACATTCATCAGTAATAAGGTCCTAAATCAGATTTCTGACCTAGAGGCACCAGAACATCACATTCATCAGTAATAAGGTCCTGAATCAGATTTCTGACCTAGAGGCACCAGAACATCACATTCATTAGTAATAAGGTCCTCAATCAGATTTCTGACTGGCCCTAGAGGAACCAGAACATCAAGTTAAAAAACAAATAAGGTGCAAGAACACTAAAAGCTGATTTACCTAACTCAGTAGAGACCAAAATAATTTCTAGAGTTAGCCATCCCTGAGACTGGGTGTGGTAACTCCTAGAGTTTAGTAATGATGTTAGGTACAGTGGGACTTTTTGTAAAAGAGCTTTATAAATGAAAACATAGCAATCTACCAACCTATGTGACATCAAAGAGGGCCAACCAACCTTCTGGTGGAGAATACAATTATGAGTGCTAACATTGTTGCCCATAGTAAAGCGCAGTGCGCTATAATAAACTGCATCTACAGCTTTCATGAAGCTACGAGAAATGGAGAATCACACACACACACACACACACACACACACACACACACACACACACACACACACACACACACACACACACACACACACACACACACATAGTGTAGCAGTGTTGTTTGGCTTGTGTGTTTCTAAATATTATTCTTTGTTGGTGTTATTTTTCTGGGCTCAGAGGGTGACCAATCATAGAGCTCATTGATGTAGAGGGCGCTCAATCATAGAGCTCATTGCTGTAGGATCGATTAGGAGCTCATTGATGTAGAGTGTGATCAATCATAGAGCTCATTGATGTAGAGGGCGATCAATCATAGAGCTCATTGCTGTAGGATCGATTAGGAGCTCATTGATGTAGAGGGTGATCAATCATAGAGCTCATTGATGTAGAGTGTGATCAATCATAGAGCTCATTGATGTAGAGGGTGATCAATCATAGAGCTCATTGATGTAGAGTGTGATCAATCATAGAGCTCATTGATGTAGAGGGTGATCAATCATAGAGCTCATTGCTGTAGGATCGATTAGGAGCTCATTGATGTAGAGGGTGATCAATCATAGAGCTCATTGCTGTAGGATCGATTAGGAGCTCATTGATGTAGAGGGTGATCAATCATAGAGCTCATTGATATAGGATCGATCATAGAGCCAATACACAGAGCAGCTGCCTGAATATCGCCTCCTCTCCTCTCAGACCCAACCACACCTCCTTTATTTTTGGTGTTGGGTTGAAAATGAGTGGGAGGGAGGGAGTGAGGGAAGGCTGCAGAGAAAAGGACAGGGGTGGGTAGAGTACTGAACAAATGTACTCCAGTAAGAGTACAACTACTACGGTAAACTTTTACTCAAGTAGGAGTAAAGTTACCACCTAAGAAAACTACTCAAGTAAGAGTAAATGAGTACTTAATCAAAAAAGTACTTGAGTACAGTTACTTTTTTGAGTACATTTAAATTTTTTATAGTTTTGTTTAATAAACCAAATACTAACATTGTAAAACTGTAACAAATTGTTACGTTGTTAGCGTATTGTAGAGGATATAACAGGGCTTGGATAACAGAACTATTTCTTGAAAAAATCGAGCCCAGTCTACTTTGTGTATTTTTTGTTCAGCTTCAGAAGAAGCTGGTTTTCAAAGTTTTTGCATCCTAGTCTAGCTCTTTTAATTGTAAAAATCAGTCCGGCACAACTGAACAGTCTTTCACATGCAGCAGATGCAGGCAGTGGAGTGTTGATCCTAACAGATAGATTATTTAGCTCAGGGAAAGAGTGCAGCAACTCCATATAAACAAGTTACCGTCATGGCTAGTAGTGACGGAGACAGAAAAAAATGCGCCAGGGGAAAGCACCTGTGGTGCTAGCCAATTTGCACTAATGTAACAGTACAGCAATTTACAAACGTATTTTGAATGTCAGTAAACTTCAGTTAATATCGAAGCTATCCGTTTCATTACGTTATATTCATGTAATAAACATTTAAATGGTCAAATAAATGGTAATCTGCATGAGAAAAATGTGTTATAGCGATCATCCCTAGCGATCAAATTGACCCAGATGGACGTGATCACAATAAGCAGACTCCACTGTATCATAAATTGTACCTTTTCCAATATTTTGTCATACTTTATGTGCAGAAATAACAACTTAGCTGGCTGGCTACAACAACCGAGACAAAAGGTTTCCATTAGAAACCCATTTAAAATTAACCATTGGAGTAACTATTTATGCCATCCTAAAAATAAGGTCAAGCAAAGTAAATTGACCACTAATACAACACAACACATAACCCTACATTTTTCTATAATATTTTCTAGCTAGCTAGTCCCTATTGACATTTAGCTTTACATTGTATCTACACTACTGGGTAATTTAGATAGCTAGCTACGTTGGCTACCTATTTCTAGCTAGCTGAAGTTAGCTAGCAGCTAGCTAACTAGCCTAACTTACCTCAGTGTGCTTGCGAAGGTTGGAGGATGAATTTTTAAAAGCCGCGTTTTTGTTGAGGCAAAGACAACATTTCAATAATGCCTCTTTTACGTTTGAAAATAAAAATGTCCTGCAATTGTGACCAAGGGTTGTCACGATTTGCCACATCTTGATCCTCTACTGGGCTGTTCATGCTTGACTGATGATGAGTAGAGTAGTAGTGAGAATGGGTTGCATTTGTCATACTACATGATGAGCGCGAATGAGTACGAATTGGCTTACAAAAATACCTGAAGATAACCTTTGTAACGATTTTTTTACCGTTACAAACTAAATGTAGCTGAGTAAAGAGTACTTTACTTGCTGAAAAAAATACTTGAGTAAGAGTAAAATTACAGCCCACAGAAAGTAAAGCGAAAAAGTATTTGTTACTCCAAATGCGTACTCTTTTACTCATTTGCGTTACTTGTAATGCGATAGTACCCACCCCTGGGAAAGGAGGGAAGGAATAGAGGAGAAGAGCTGGCTGCACAGCATGTGAAATGAATCCACTCTCTCTCAGTGATTCTTCCTCTCTCTTTCTGACTCATCCTTTTTTTCTAATTCTCTCTGTGACTCTACTCCTTTTATCTCCATCCGTTCTCTTTCTCTACTTTTGATGCCCTGTCAGTCTCTCTCTCTCCTCTCCTCTCAATTTATGATGTCAGCCTCTCCTCTCCTCTCCTCTCCTCTCCTCTCCTCTCCTCTCCTCTCCTCTCCTCTCCTCTCCTCTCCTCTCCTCTCCTCTCCTCTCTGTTTACTCTGTCAGTCTCTCTCTCTACACTCCACTCTATTTATGATGTCAGTCTCTCTCTCTCCTCTCCTCTCTGTTTACACTGTCAGCCTCTCCTCTCCTCTCCTCTCCTCTCCTCTCCTCTCCTCTCCTCTCCTCTCCTCTCCTCTCCTCTCCATTTACGCTGTTGTCTCCCTCTCTTCTCTCCTAACTATTTACTCTGTCAGTCACTCTCTCTCCTCTTCTCTCTATTTACTCTGTCAGTCTCTTTCTCTCCTCTCCTCTCCATTTACACTGTCAGCCTCTCCTCTCCTCTCCTCTCCTCTCCTCTCCTCTCCTCTCCTCTCCTCTCCTCTCCTCTCCTCTCCTCTCCTCTCCTCTCCTCTCCTCTCCTCTCCTCTCCTCTCCTCTCCTCTCTATTTACTCTGTCAGTCTCCCTCTCTCCTCCCCTAACTACAGTCATATGCAAAAGTTTGGGCACCCCTCTGAGGCTGCATAATAATCTACTCTGTCATCACAGAAAATGATCACAGTGGCATGCCATTCATTTTCTAATAAAAGCTGAGTACTGGGGTATTGTCCAGACAAAGATTTTTAGTGTAGCAATATTAAGTAGTATGAAATTAAATCAGATTTGAAAAATAGGCTATGCAAAAATTTGGGCACCCTTGTCATTCTGTTAATTTGAATACCTGTAACTACTTAGCACTAATTAATTGGAACACACAATTGGTTTGGTGAGCTCATTAAGCCTTGAACTTCATAGACAAGTGCATCCAATCATGAGAAAAGGTATTTAAGGTGGCCAATTGCAAGTTGTTGTTCTCTTTGACTCTCCTCTGAAGAGTGGCAACATGGGGGCCTCAAAACAACTCTCAAATGACCTGAAAACAAAGATTGTTCAACATTATGGTTTAGGGGAAGGCTACAAAAAGCTATCGCAGAGATGTAAGCTGTCAGTGTCCACTGTGAGGAACGTAGTGAGGAAATGGAAGACCACAGGCACAGTTCTTGTTAAGGCCAGAAGTGGCAGGCCAAGTAAAATATCAGAGAGGCAAAGGTGAAGGATGGTGAGAACGGTCAAAAACAGCCCACAGACCACCTCCAAAGACCTACAACATCATCTTGCTGCAGATGGTGTCACTGTGCATCGTTCAACAATTCAGCGCACTTTGCGCAAGGAGAAGCTGTACGGGAGAGTGATGCGGAAGAAGCCTTGTCTGCACACACGCCACAAACGCACATTTGGACAAGCCAGCTTCATTTTGGAATAAGGTGCTGTGGACTGAGGAAACAAAGATTGAGTTATTTGGTCATAACAAGTGGCGTTATGCATGGCGGCAAAAGAACACAGCGTTCCAAGAAAAACACTTGCTACCCACAGTAAATGCAGAGGAACAAGTACAATGTTCTGGAATGGCCATCCCAGTCCCCAGACCTGAATATCATTGAGAATCTGTGGGATGATTTGAAGCGGGCTGTCCATGCTCAGCAACCATCAAACCTAACTGAACTGGAGTGTCTGGATTCTGGATGAAGGTATTTTGGACCATTCCCCCTTACAAAACATCTCATTAGAGGCTATAGGAAGCGCCTAGAGGCTGTTATTTTAGCAAAAGGAGGCTCTACTAAATATTGATGTGATTTTTCTGTTGGGGTGCCCAAATTTATGCACCTGTCTAATTTCGTTTTGATGCATATTGCACATTTTCTGTTAATCCAATAAACCTAATTTCACTACTGAAATATTACTGTGTCCATCAGTTATTTGATAGATCAAAATGAAATTGCTGATCCAAACACCCAATTATTTATAAATGGAAATCATGGAAATTTTCAGGGGTGCCCAAACTTTTGCATACGACTGTATTTACACTGTCAGTCACTCTCTCTCCTCTTCTCTCTATTTAAACTCTCTCTCCTCTCCTGTCTATTTACACGGTCAGTCTCTCTCCCCTCTTCTCTATTTACTCTGTCAGTCTCTCTCTCTCCTCTCCTCTCTATTTACGATGTAACCTAATGGGGCTGTCCTCTGGCAGTTTATTAGAGGAAACTAATGGGGCTGACTTCTGGCAGTTTATTAGAGGCAACTATTGGGGCTGTCTTCTGGCAGTTTATTAGAGGAAACTAATGGGGCTGTCTTCTGGCAGTTTATTAGAGGAAACTAATGGGGCTGTCCTCTGGCAGTTTATTAGAGGAAACTAATGGGGCTGACTTCTGGCAGTTTATTAGAGGCAACTATTGGGGCTGTCTTCTGGCAGTTTATTAGAGGCAACTATTGGGGCTGTCTTCTGGCAGTTTATTAGAGGAAACTAATGGGGCTGTCTTCTGGCAGTTTATTAGAGGAAACTAATGGGGCTGTCCTCTGGCAGTTTATTAGAGGAAACTAATGGGGCTGACTTCTGGCAGTTTATTAGAGGCAACTATTGGGGCTGTCTTCTGGCAGTTTATTAGAGGAAACTAATGGGGCTGTCCTCTGGCAGTTTATTAGAGGAAACTAATGGGGCTGTCTTCTGGCAGTTTATTAGAGGAAACTAATGGGGCTGTCCTCTAGCAGTTTATTAGAGGAAACTAATGGGGCTGTCCTCTGGCAGTTTATTAGAGGCAACTATTGGGGCTGTCCTCTGGCAGTTTATTAGAGGAAACTAATGGGGCTGTCTTCTGGCAGTTTATTAGAGGAAACTAATGGGGCTGTCCTCTGGCAGTTTATTAGAGGAAACTAATGGGGCTGTCCTCTGGCAGTATATTAGAGGAAACTAATGGGGCTGTCCTCTGGCAGTTTATTAGAGGAAACTAATGGGGCTGTCCTCTGGCAGTATATTAGAGGAAACTAATAGGTCTGTCCTCCTGCTCACCCCTCTATTTCCTGCTTTAGTTGCAGATGATTCAAAACAACAAGCAATGAGTAATAAACATTCAATACATTTTACAGATAATTGGCTAAATGTTGCAGGGTAACATTATTGACTAAATGTTGCAGAGTAACATTATTGACTAAATGTTGCAGAGTAACATTATTGACTAAATGTTGCAGGGTAACATTATTGACCAAATGTTGCAGGGTAACATTATTGACCAAATGTTGCATAGTAACATTGACTAAATGTTGCAGAGTAACATTATTGACTAAATGTTGCAGCGTAACATTATTGATAAATGTTGCAGAGTAACATTATTGACTAAATGTTGCAGAGTAACATTATTGACTAAATGTTGCAGAGTAACATTGACTAAATGTTGCAGAGTAACATTATTGACTAAATGTTGCAGAGTAACATTATTGACTAAATGTTGCAGGGTAACTTTATTGACTAAATGTTGCAGGGTCACATTATTGACTAAATGTTGCAGAATAACATTATTGACTAAATGTTGCAGGGTAACTTTATTGACTAAATGTTGCAGAGTAACATTATTGACTAAATGTTGCAGGGTAACTTTATTGACTAAATGTTGCAGGGTCACATTATTGACTAAATGTTGCAGAATAACATTATTGACTAAATGTTGCAGGGTAACTTTATTGACTAAATGTTGCAGAGTAACATTATTGACTAAATGTTGCAGAATAACATTATTGACTAAATGTTGCAGAGTCACATTATTGACTAAATGTTGCAGAGTAACATTATTGACTAAATGTTGCAGAGTAACATTATTGACTAAATGTTCCCCTGGTTGTGTTTATGTGTGGGTTTCTGTGCATGTTTGTATGCACATCTGTGTATGTGTGTTTGTGTGCGTGCGAGAATGTGTGTGTTTTAGGGTGACTAGCTATTTCCACTTTCTCAGGGTTATGTGGAGGTAAACACAGATGGTGAGGGTGATGATATAAGACGTTCAAGAGGTGTGCACCTAATACCAACCAGTGAGAAAGTCCCAGATGTTGTTTTGTTGTCTAGTTCAGCCATTCATTCTGCTGCCATTTACAATTTCCTGCTGTTTGTTTAGTGGAGACTAGAATTAGGCTCGGCGAACTGGTCACAGATCTAGAGGTACAGCTGCAGACCTTTCAGTGTGTGTTTGTGAGTGTGTGTGTGTGCGTATGTGCGTGTGTGATATGATGGTGCAGCTGCCATCCTTCGCCCACCTGTAGTCTCCAGTATCCCCTCTCCAATCTTATTTCCCTCTCTCCTCTCTTCCGCTCTGTCGTGTACTGTATTAATATAATTAAATCTGCAGCACTGCACGGGGACTTGTAATGATCCATGACTTTCAATTAAGGTTCGGGCCCCTGTGGTTCACTGGGTCAGCTGGCATAATATGAGACGTCTGTCAGTAGGAGGTTATTTGCTGTAGCTGTTACAGTGATGCACACGGCTTCCGGCCAGGAGTTATTATAATGCTTGTCAGTCTCCACCTCATCATCAGCCTCCGTTATGCTTTACTGGTTTTAAAACATGGTATTTGCAGATTGTATATCACGCATGTCCTTATTGTCGTTATTGTAAAGAGGCTCACGTGTGTTTGACTTTGAACCCACAGAAACAGACATGAACCTGTCAGGTTCTTGTGACCTTGTTAGTCTTCTTGGATAATGTATTTTCCATATGAACTTGTGAGGTGATGGATGGATCCCCCACTCTGGCCCAGTTTCTTCTGTGCCTGCCTGTAACCACGCTAAAGCGATGTTCTGGCCCAGTTTCATCTGTGCCTGCCTGTAACCATGATGAAGTGATGTTCTACGTGTCACCCAGTAGTGATGGGCTGTACATGAAGCATCACGTCATGGTGAGCTGCTCTCAGTTAGCTCAAAGGCCTTCAGAAGGGAAACTTTAAACTACCTTTACTGCCTCTTGGGACCAGGTCAACTGGAGAGAGAGTCTCATTAACAAACGTTCTTCCAGCTCTGCCCAGCCTCTGTTGCTCATCTTCCCTCGTTTTCTCTCTTTCTCTTTGCCCATCTCTCTCATTCTCTCTTTCTCTTTGCCCATCTCTCTCATTCTCTCTTTGCCCATCTCTCTCATTCTCTCTTTGCCCATCTCTCTCATTCTCTCTTTCTCTTTGCCCATCTCTCTCATTATCTCTTTCTCTTTGCCCATCTCTCTCATTCTCTCTTTCTCTTTGCCCATCTCTCTCATTATCTCTTTCTCTTTGCCCATCTCTCTCATTCTCTCTTTCTCTTTGCCCATCTCTCTCATTATCTCTTTCTCTTTGCCCATCTCTCTCATTATCTCTTTCTCTTTGCCCATCTCTCTCATTATCTCTTTCTCTTTGCCCATCTCTCTCATTATCTCTTTCTCTTTGCCCATCTCTCTCATTGCCAAAGAAATGAAGTAGATAGTAAACAATAAGAATACAAAATAATAATAAAATACCAATAAGCATTACACTCACAAGTTCCAAAAGAATATAATACATTTCAAATGTCATATTCTGTATATATACAGTGTTTTAACGATGTGCAAATGGTTAAAGTAAAGTTTAAAAGGGAAAATAAATAAACATAAATATGGGTTGTATTTACACTGGTGTTTGATCTTCACTGGTTGCCCTTTTCTTGTGTCAACAGGTCACAAATCTTGCTGCTGTGATGGCACACTGTGGTATGTCCTGGGGCTCTGTGGGGTCTGTTTGTGAACAAAGCCCCAGGACCAGCTTGCTGAGGGGACTCTTCTTCAGGTTTATATCTCTGTAGGTGATGGCTTTGTTATGGAAGGTTTGGGAATTGCTTCCTTTTAGGTGGTTGTAGAATTTAACGGTTATTTTCTGGATTTTGATAATAAGCGGGTATCGGCCTAATTCTGCTTTGCATGCATTATTTGGTGTTTTTCTTTGTACACAGAGGATATTTTTGCAGAATTCTGCATGCAGAGTCTCAAATTGGTGTTTGTCCCTTTTTGTGAATTCTTGGTTGGTGAGCGGACCCCAGACCTCACAACCATAAAGGGCAATGGGTTCTATAACTGATTCAAGTATTTTTAGCCAGATCCTAATTGGGATGTCGAATCTCTCTTTCTCTCCCTCTCTCTCACCCTCTCTCTCTCTCTCTCCCCATCTCTCCCACCCTCTCTCTCTCTCTCTCTCTCTCGCTTTCTCTCCCTCTCTCTCGCGCTCTCATATCTGTCCCTGTGTTTTTAGTAAGGATCTAATTAACTAACTGTGCTGTTCTCTCTGCTCTGCTCTGCTCTGCTCTGCTAGCTGTGTATAATTGCCTGTCGAGTCTGCAGCCTTGCACTTTACTCAGCAATTATCAACAGCATTCTTTTGCTCGCAAATCAGCTAATTAGCATTTGGAGTGTCAAGGACATGGATGCCTCTGCTTCCATGGCAACACCTCAGCAAATAGCTACAGTAGCCGTGTGTGTGGTTTCCACGGTAGCAAAGACACTGTGTCAGTCAGATCCTGTGTTTCAGATGACAGTCATACGATGTGTCACGACTCACTCCCGGTGAGTCACTGGCTAACAGTTGAAATGTAGATAAGTAGGGCCGGTGTGGAAAAAGGGCTTGGGAATAGAGATATGACTGGTAAAGTGCTGGGGGATAGAGATATGACTGGTAAAGGGCTGGGGGATAGAGATATGACTGGTAAAGGGCTGGGGGATAGAGATATGACTGGTAAAGGGCTGGGGGATAGAGATATGACTGGTAAAGGGCTGGATGATAGAGATATGACTGGTAAAGTGTTGTGGGATAGAGATATGACTGGACAGGATAGAAACACTAGTGGACAGAGACACTTCTGCTCTAGATCTCACATTGCTTTGCTGTCATTGTTTGGAGTTTATTTATGGAGGCGGTCCAGCTAGAGGTCGTTATGGATACGAGATCAGGTTCCTGTGTATTGTACCGTATTCCTATGCTGTACTCTGATGGTAAACAGCCCACCTCTGCTCTAAGCACAGAGTCCCAGTGTGTATTTCTCACAGATACAGGACATTTGTTGCCGGGCAGAAACATGCTTCCTCTATTCTCCCCACAGTCATCAAAGCAGAATGAGTAGAGATTGCCACTTGCAATTTGTTCTTTGCCTTAGGCTCCAAAGGTGTTTTGTTCTTTGTGCATTATTAAGGGATGTGTGATGGTACCGAGCTGCAGGAAGAGATACTAAAAGGTCATGAAAGTTCTCAAGGGCCTAAAGTCTTCCATTATGATGATAAAACACATTTAAAATGAGAAAGCAATCATAAGGATTAATACAAGTAGCATAGATAAGTAGCATTGATAAGTAGAATAGCATAAGTAGAATGGATAAGTAGCATAGTTAAGTAGAATAGCATAAGTAGCATATCATAAGGAGAATAGACAAGTAGAACAGCATAAGTAGAATAGCATAAGCAGCATAGCATAAGTAGCATAGCATAAGTACTATAGATAAGTAGAATAGATAAGTAGCTTAGAAAATGTGCATTGCATAAGTAGCATACATAAGTAGCATAGCATAAGTAGAATAGATAAGTAGCTTAGAAAATTTGCATTGCATAAGTAGCATACATAAGTAGCATAGCATAAGTAGAATAGATAAGTAGAATAGCATAAGTACCATAGCATCAGTAGCATAGATAAGTAGAATAGATACAGGTTTGATTTGAATTTAATGGTCTTATAATACTCATAAAATAGTTTTATTGCACTGGAATGAAATCCCGCCTGCCGGGTTCAAGCGTACACGTCAACTCTCATTAAAACAATGCTCCAGGCTTTGAGAGGGACCGTGTCCTCCTAACCGGCACTAATTTGCATGGAAATTGTATGCTTATTAGCTCAATTGTTTTAACATTTATATTTTGCTATAGTCCTAAGGGTATGCTATGTTAAATGTGTTCAATCTGAAATGCATACGAAGGCTGTATTATTAGATATTACATTTAAAATCATAAACCTCTGAAAGATTTGATTCAAATCTCTGAGTTGTTTTTCTTCCTTGTGTTATTATTATTCGATTTTGCTCTCTGCATTGTTGGGAAGGGTCCGTAAGTAAGCATTTCACCGTTAGTCTACAACTGTTGTTTACGAAGAATGTGACTATTTTGCCTCATGCAAGGCCCCTCGTAAAAAGCCATGGTCTCCAGTTTCTTGGCAGCTCCAACAAACGACACAAAATGGCACACAGATGGAACATTTTCCTACTTAGTTTGATGAAACTGTAGCCCTTGTCAGTGTTGATTTGTAATGGCCACCGAGGGTCTCTCTCTCTCTTTTAGACAATGACACAGGGGAGAGGTTGTGGACAGGATGTTTCTATCATTAGCAACAAACAGACTATCACGGGTCGTGAAAGTCATTTAACATACACTCTTCTTATCTCAAAATCAAATATGAGCTCTTATTTAAAACAAAACAGAGGTTGTATTACAAACATTTGGCCAGTGTTGATATTCCGTGTTATTTCAGTTGCTCACAGACTTCCATTCTCTTTTCCAGGTCCATGACCCTGAACTAATACAGCGATGGACAGGAAAAGTGGTAAGTAAAAAGTGACAAAGTCGTTCCCAAATCCCTCCCCTTCTTCCCTAATCCCTGTGTGTTAGCATGTCTGAAGGGTCCTCAATTATTTACAACTGAGCCCAGCTATTGGATTTAGCACACTCAGCGCTGCTGAACCCCAGGGAAAAGTTTGTTATTCCGGACGAGTTGAAAAGGCGACGGCATGGATGCAGGGCGGGATAAGCAAAACTTAGGAACTATAAACCAGCTATCCCGTCTATTATTATGGGCAACGTGAGATCGCTACATAACAAGATAGATGAACTCAAGGGTTAGTCCGTGGTCAGAGGGATTACAGAGAAGCTAGTCTAGTATGTCTGACCGAGACATGGCTGAATGATAACACCCCCATAGGGAACGTCACTATCGGCGGTTTCCAGACCATTAGAGTGAACAGGGATAGCGCTTCTTCCGGTAAGAGTAATGGAGGGGGGCTGGCTTTATTAGTTAACAACAGATGGTGTAATCCGAGCCATATTACTGTTAAGGAACAGTTTTGTAGCCCGGACATTGAGCTGTTAGCCGTTAGCCTGAGACCCTACTACTATTCACGACGGCCATTGCTGTTATTGTTTACCTCCCGCCCTCCGCTGACGCAAACACAGAGTGTGACGTCATCCACTCTGTTATCACGAGGTTACAGACAGCGCATCCCAGGATCGCAACCTTGTCCACCTCACCCCACTCTACAGGCCTATGGTCCAACAACAGCCAGCGACCACTAGGACCATTAAGAGATGGTCCCCGGAGGCGAATGAGGCCCTACAGGACTGCTTTGATACAACAGACTGGGATGTGCTCTGTGAGGCTCATGGGGTGGACTTACAGACTGCATAACGGACTATATCAATTTTTGTGTAGACAACTCCGTACCCACCAGGAAGGTACGCTGTTTTCCAAATAATAAACCCTGGGTCACCAGCGACCTGAAGGACCTGCTGAATGAGAAGAAGAGGGCCTTCAAGGAGGGGGACAGGGAAACATTTTAATGAGTCCAGAGGGAGCTGAATTTGCGGATTGCTAAGGGGAAGAGAGTGTATAAGGAGAAGATGGAGGACAAGCTGAGACAGAGCCAGGTGAGAGAGGTGTGGAATGGTATGAGAAATATAAATGACTTGAAAAAGTAAAACAGTGGGCAGACGGAGGGGACCCAGGACAGAGCCAATTTTTTAACAGGTTCGATATTGGCCCTGTCCACCTCCTCTCCAGGCCACACACCCTCACGGCTGTCCCACCCCCCCCTTTGCTCTGGACTGATCTGCAACACCTCCCTTCCCCCCACCTCTGGACTGATCCTCAACACCCCCCTTCCCCCCACCTCCCCACCTGGGCTGGCTTTCACCACCAACCAAGAGAGAGCTGTAGTGAGTGCAAGGTTGTGGGCCCCGATGGCATCAGCCCAAGGGTGCTTAGGGTCTGTGCTGACAAACTGTGTGGAATACTTCAGAGCCACTTCCAGAGCCTTAGCCTGAGCCTGGAAAGAGTCCCTGTGCTGTGGAAAACATCCTGCCTGGTCCCAGTGCCCAAGAAGGCGCACCCCACTGTCCTGAATGACTTCAGACATGTAGCAATAACATCCCACATCATGAAGACCCTGGAAAGGTTGCACTGTGAGGGTTGTGTTTTTTGACTTCTCCAGTGCCTTCAACACCATTCAGCCCCTGCTACTGGGTGAGAAGATGAGGAGGATGAAAGTAGAAGCACCCTTAGTCTCCTGGGTTACGGACTACCTGACCGGTAGGCCACAATTTGTGCAGCTACAGAGCTGTGTGTCAGAATGTGCAGTGAGCAATACAGGGCCCCCCCAGGGAACAGTCCTGTCCCCCTTCCTGTTCACCCTCTACACCTCAGACTTCAGATATAACTCTGAAACATGCCACCTGCAGAAGTTTAGGAGTGGGCAGGAGGAGTAGTACAGGAGCACAATCAAATGACTTTGTGGTGTAGTGTGAGCAAAACCACCTTCAGCTCAACATCAGCAAAACAAAGGAGATGGTGGTGGACTTCAGGAGAACCAAAGCCCAACCGACTGCAGTCCCTATACAGGGGATGGATGTTGAAATGGTTGGTTCTTACAAGTTCCTGGGAGTCCATATGGACAGCAGGCTGGAATGGGCTGGTAACACTGGGGCCCTGTACAAAAAGGGCCAGAGTCGACTACTTTCTGACGAGGCTCAGGTCCTTCAACGTGTGCAGTAAACTACTGCATACTTTCTACCAGTCTTTTTTGCAGTGGTGTGCTGGGGCGCCAACTTAAAGGCTGTTGATGCTTCTCGGGCAAATAAGCTGATCAGGAAGGCTAGCTCTGTTCTGGGGATTAATCTTGATACTCTAGAGGAGGCGGTGAAGAGAAGGATCTAGGGCAAACTGCTGGCCATCATGGACAATGTCACCCACCCTTTGCATGCCATGGTTATGATGCAGAGCAGCACTTTCAGTCACAGACGGATCCCACCACGGTGTGCCAGAGAGTGCTACAGAAGGTCCTTCCTGCTGGCGGCTATTATACCTCGTTTCCACCAAAAAAGAACTGGTTCGGAACTGGTGCTGGTTCAAATTTGGTTCAAAGTTGGTTCAACTTGCGAACCTTCTCAGAACCTGTTTGTTTTTCCACTGACTAGAGAGCCCAGCGAACGACGTCGTTACGTCACTGTGTACGTCGCCATAAGTCTTAGCTTTCCCAGAAACGCTTGATAGATAGATAGATAGATAGATAGATAGATAGATAGATAGATAGATAGATAGATAGATAGATAGATAGATAGATAGATAGATAGATAGATAGATAGATAGATAGATAGATAGATAGATAGATAGGTACTTTATTGATCCCCGAGGGGGACATTTCTTTGTCAAGCAGCTACAACAACAAAACACAGGACAGGTGCAAAATGCCACAACAAAAGTACACAAAAGACGGATACACGGTACATGATACATAGAGCAGCAGTATGGAAAAAGTATAGAAATACAAGATATCTGGAGTGCAAAAAAAGCTATAAAAAGACATTGCATAGTATGGGTGGTTGGCTGAATATGTACACTATACATTGGTGGATGTTGGATGGTTAACTATACTATACAGGTCGATGGCAGAGAAATACTTCAATAGCTAAAAATGCATATGATATGAGCGAGGGTAATAATAGTTTACTTAATAGACAGACTGGCTAAATGAATAGGTAAGTGAATATTTTGCATGGTTAAATTAGCTGTACAGGTAAATATACAGTTATATTTACAGATAAGTGCGCCAACTTCAAGCAAAACAATTACAATGGCGGACTACATCGTCTTTCTGCAAATGTTTCTCCTGGCTTTGCGAATCAAGATAGTACAACGATTACCATCTTTGTACTATCTTTCTACTAGCGCTGTGTTTTTAGCAATGGCGGTCACAACCTTTCCCGTCGTGTTGTTGGTCACAATAACCCCACCCCCAGCCCCGACGTAAGCATGACGTGGTAAAAGAATGGTTCTAGTCCAGCAAAGAGTTGGTGCCGCTTTGGAACCAATTTTCCTGGCCGAGAACCGGTTCTTTGGCTGTCAAAACACAAAGAACTGGTTCGCGAGTAGGCACCGGCTCCGAACCGGCTCTCAAAATGCTTTGGTGGAAGAGGGGTATTAGATTATTTAATGCCTCACCGGGGTGCCGTGCCTTTGGCAAAATAGACCTGGAACTGTTGGGCTGTTAGGACCTAGTTTAACAGACCAGAGTAACTCTCTGGTCTGTAATCACTCATTCACTCAGGACTTATTCATTCAGCACTCATTCATTCAGGACTGTATGTACATATTCATGTACAGTTGTTATATCATATCACGTGCAATATTGTAAGTAATTCTTGGACTGAACTTACGTAGTCATTCACTCACAACTCCATATTAGTATCCTGTCAGTAATATCTATTTTTCATTGCATTTAGTATATCGAATGTGCAATACGTGCATTTTTCTGTAATTAAACCGTGTACTAAAGACTGTATTTTAATGGAATTATTATTATAACCCTAAATGATATCATACGCACATTTAGCTATTTAAGTATCTCTTCCTGTCATTTACCTGTACAGTTAATTTAACCATGCAAATATTCACTTACCTGTACATTTAACCAGACTTTATATTAAGTAAACTATTATTAACCTCACTTATATCATATGCACATTTAGCTATTTAAGTATCTTTCTCTGCCATCGATCTGTATAGTATAGTTTATTTATTTATATCAACTTTATATCAACACTCTGTAACAATGTATAGTGTACATATTCAGCCATTCACTCATTCTATGCAATGCCTTTTTCCAGCTTTTTGCACTCCTGACTTCCTTCTATCTATCTATCTATCTATCTATCTATCTATCTATCTATCTATCTATCTATCTATCTATCTATCTATCTATCTATCTATCTATCTATCTATCTATCTATCTATCTATCTATCTATCTATCTATCTATCTATCTATCTATCTATCTATCTATCTATCTATCTATCTATCTATCTATCTATCTATCTATCGATCTATCTATCTATCTATCTATCTATCGATCTATCGATCAAGTTTCCTCTCCCTAATATTCTTGCTGTGCTAAACACTATCCGCCTGTCTCATTATGCATACGTTGACACAGCAAAGCTAAGCTGAGTGTAAATGTGTTTAATCTCAATCACAGAAAGAGAATTACTTCCCAGTCTAGGGTTTACATGTACATACATAAACAGCACATGCACAGTACTGTAGTGTACACCCTGTCCCCGGCTGCATCTACATGGGGGAACTGTGAACACTAAAACTGGAAGGCAACAAGCTGATGAAGGCAACGAGCCGAAACACATTAGCTGCTGTTTTTAATAATACATCAGCATTTCCTAAAGCTACTTCTATTGTCCTCCAAGTGTGGCTGAATATCCTCATCTTCCTCTCTTCAGCTGGTCCTTGGTTGAAGAGCGAAGAAGAGCCAAGTAGTAACAGTGTAATGCTAAAAGTGAAAGAAATACAATTACTGACAGCTCTGGCTGTAGCACGGTGGCAGAGAAACAGTAGGGACTTTTACTGAAATGTTGATGAATTTATTTTTTATTTAACTAAGCAAGTCAGTTAAGAACAAATTGTTATTTACAGTGACGTCTGCCCACTGTTACAGCCTGGATTAATGCGCACTGTCCCTATCAATCCTATCAAATACTTGTCATAAATACATACATAGGTTGTAGTGTATTATCAGCTAATGGTATACTGGGATGTGCTTCATGTTTTGCTTTCTCTTCTAAGATCGGAGAGTACTGTACATCATATCCCTGAATACATGGGGATCAGAGTGAATACTAAAAACCCTCTCTTCTTGTTTCAGGCAATGGCTACCCTAATGCCGGAGGAGAGAGTGGAGGTGGGGGTCAGAGGAAGCAGCTGCCCTACTCCGTAGAGACTCCCTACGGCTTCCACCTGGACCTCGACTTCCTCAAATATGTGGACGACATTGAGAAAGGCAACACCATCAAGCGGGTGCACATCCAGCGCAAGGCCAGGGGTCCTCCTAAGTTCAGCACCCTGCCTAGGAACTTCTGCCTGCCTGGGCATGGGGTACGACTGGCCCCCAAGGACACCTGGTCTTCCACCTCTACTCTGGGACCCAAGCCCCGGGGCAGAGTCACAGAGGTCCAGCAGTTCTTGGATTTTAGAGCCAGGGATGGAGGCAGTGGTACGGCGGGGGGTCAGAGCCAGAGCAGCAGGGCGCAGGGGGTTAGCTTATCTCCGGCCAAGCCGAGGGAGGAGGCAGGGGCTGGGGTGTTAGCCGAGAAGCCCCTGGGGAGGCCCAACCTCCTCCGGACGTCCAGCATGCCCGTTACCATCCCACACAGGAAGGTCTCTGAGTCCGGGGATGAGAGAACAGAGAACGGCTCATCTGAGAACGTGTTCCGCGCTGTTCCCCAGGACCGGTCGGGGCTGCACCAGCAGATCACAGCGGCCCTGAAGAGGGTCAGAGAGCTGGAGGATATGGTGGGGACCATCCCAGAGCTCAAGTCCCAGATCTGCTCACTGAGGGAGGAGAGAGAGCAGCTGATCCTCAGGCTGCGGGCCCAAACCAAGCCCCAGCCTCCACCCCCCCCACAACGCGCCTCGCCCTCCCCAGCCCAGAGCATTGATCCTGGGGCATCCTCTCAGCCGCCGGGGGCTGGAGCAGTAGTGGATCCCAGGAAAGCGGAGAGCACTGCGTCAGAGACAGAAACACAACTGCAATCCTTAAAAACTACTGCACAAGAAGCAGAAGCAGATAGGCTTTTAGCAGCACAGGCATCAGAGGGACAATACAGACAAAGAGAGGCATTAGTGAATCCATTAGAGCAAACAGCGGAGCTATCAGAGGACTTTACAGTGCAGAAAGAACCAGAACCTTCAGAGAGAGGAGTGTTTCTGCAGGTCATAGAGGGAGTCAGTGTCAGTGGTGAGGGGGACCTCCTCAGCCTCGAACAGCTCCAGGCTAAGCTAGTAGCGCTAGAGGCTAAGTTAAGTCAGGCTAGTGAAGACCTAGAGAAAACCAACAGTCTCCTCAGACAACAGGTAGAGGAGAACAGAATGAAGGAGGAGAGAATACTTCAGCTAAGCGAGGGAGGGAGAGAAGGAAAGGAGGAGGTGTGTGGGGAGAGACAGACAATTAGGAGGACCAGTGTGGACCAGAGACAGACAAGTAGGAGGACCAGTGTGGACCAGCAGACAGAGACAGAGGGAGCGGTCATTATAAACCAGGAGACAGAGACAGAGAGGGCTGATATGGTGGAGCAGGGGACTGATACAGAGAGGATAGTAATATGTTTAATCAGAGCGAGAGCTAACAGTGTGGACAAGGGGACAGAGACAGAGAGAGTAGAAGCGGTGGACCAGGTGGCTGAGACAGAGATGGTTATTGTATGTCCAGGCAGACCAAGGGCTAACAGTGTGGACCAGGGGACAGAGACGGAGAGAGTGGACACAGTAAACCAGGTGACAGAGACACTGCCTGGAGACAGATTAGACCAGGTGACAGAGACAGAGACACAGACAGTAGTCAGTGTGGACCAGATGACAGAGACAGCACCTGTACGTCCAGTGAGACCAGCAAGACACAGGGCTAACAGTGTGGACCAGGAGACAGAGACACAAATACAGGCAGGAGTCAGTGTAGACCAGGGGACAGAGACAGTGCGGACTGTGAACCAGGTGACAGAGACAGAGACACAGACAGCACCTGTACGTCCAGAGAGACCAGCGAGACACAGGGCTAACAGTGTGGACCAGGGGACAGAGACAGAGATAGTGGGTACAGTGGACCAGGTGACAGAGACAGAGGCAGTGCAGAGTGCAGACCAGCAAACAGAGACAGAGAGAGACAGAGGTGAGACTAGTAATACCCCACATAGAGCTATAGAGATTGAGAGTGCGGCTATAGTAAGTGCAGCCATAGAAAATGCGGTCACAGAAATATCTGGAGCAGAAATTGAGGTCGCAGAAAGTGCTGTCAAAAATGGGGATATCACTGAGAGTGCAGTAACTGAAGAAGGTTTTGTGATTATAGAATGTGTGGTCACAGAAAGTATGGTCACAGAAAACGTGGTCACAGAAAGTATGGTTACAGAAAGTATGGTCACAGAGAATGTGGTCACAGAGAATGTGGTCACAGAGAATGTGGTCACAGAGAATGTGGACACAGAGAATGTGGTCACAGAGAATGTGGTCACAGAGAATGTGGTCACAGAGAATGTGGTCACAGAGAGTGTGGTCACAGAGAGTGTGGTCACAGAATGTATGATAACAAAGAGACAAGTGACTGAAAGTGTGCTTAAACAGAGAACGACCACAGAGAGTACAGTCATAGAGAGTGTGGTTACAGAAGAGAGTGTAGTCACAGAAGAGAGTGGGGTCACAGAAGAGAGTGTGGTCACAGAAGAGAGTGGGGTCACAGAAGTCTTTGTCGCCTGTCTCTGTCCCCTGGTCCACACTGTTAGTGTGGTCACAGAAACTCCAGTATCCCCAGACAGCCGAGCGGCAGCACCCACCCCCTCTTCCAGCCAGACTCAGCCTCAACCGGGTCAGAAGGAGTCTGTGCAAATCCAGGCCCAGCCTCAGGCCCAGGACCCTCGCCGGGGCTCCAACCCAGCCTTAGGCCAGGTAGTAACACGCCTCACAGGGCTGATTAACGAGCAGTGGGCCCAGCTGGGTAGCAGCCAAGAGAAGCCGGACAAGCAGGAGACCCCCAGTCCCAGCACCCAGAAGCCTGCAGCCGGGCAGGGGAAGCCTTCAACGGGCAAATCAGCAGGGAAGTCAGGGCCGTCTAAGATGAGCTCCATCCAGAGCCAGCTGGTCAGCTCCCTCAGTGCCCTGTCTGCATTCTACTCCCCTGGACAGAAGGCTGCTGTCAGCAAACAACCAGGTAGGATATGTGTAAGAAGTACTGTATGTCTGAGTAGCTACAGTATAACACGTATAAACTTCAAAGTCATAATATTCTTGGGATATCCTGATATTCTAATAATATACTTTGGTTAGCTTGATTATTTTGCTTGATTTAGATTTGATATTCCCAGTCATGCTACAGTACTGTATTTTTGTAATTCATGTCAAGCTGATTCAATTATATTCCTAATATTCTCATCACATGTTGATAGTCAAGCTTTGTTTACCATGAGATCACTCCTCTGGCCCAGGTCCAATAGCTTTATCTCATGATACTGTGCTGTCTCCTGTCTCTGCACAGAGAGCTCATAGTCTGTCTCTGTTTAATGACTCTGATAGGCCAGGGGCCTCCACGGGTCTGTGATGGCTATTGATTGCGATGGCTAGAGTTGGAACACATGTAGTGGAGCACGGCCAAATTACATTGTTGGACAACCTCCAAGAACAGATGAAATATGTAGTTAGATTCTTCCCCCTCTCCCTCTCTTCTTCTTCTTGTTGTGTTTTGGCCCTACCACACACAGTTCATGTGAATCTGAATAGGGAGAATACACAACAGGGTTCTGTTTGATTGTAAACCTCTGCTCTGTGTATTCCGTTATTATTCTGGGGAGCGTCACTGACATTTGAGAAAATGTCTGGCTTGAATTACAGTACAAAACGCCCCGCTATGGCCGAAAGAATATTGGACACGGAATCCCATTACTACCACATGCAGAGGCAGAGCCACAACTATCTAACCAACACAACATCCCTTCCCTCAGCTCATCTGTACTGAGAATACCAAACATTAGGAACACCTTTAAAATATTGAGTTGCAACCCCCCTTCAGAACAGCCTCAATTTGTCGGGGCATGGACTCTACAAAGTGTCAAAAGCGTTCTACAGGGATGCTGACCCATGTTGACTCTAATGCTGATTGAAGTGGATTTAACAAGTGACATCAATAAGGGATCATAGCTTTGACCTGGATTTACCTGGTCAGTCTACTGTATGTCACGGAAAGAGCAGGTGTCCTTAATGTTTTGTACACTCAGTGTATCTCAACGTCCCTTCAATACAGTATAGAGAACACACTTAATGGACTGGGAATCCCATGTAAATAACAGGGTCTTTAACAGGCTGACTAGGCTATAAACTGGGTTTATTAATAACACTGTCTTCTATGTCGTTGCTGGGTAGTTTTCGCACATTGATCTCATTAAGTCCTGTGGAAGTACAGACTCAGACTCTGGGGAGCCTTAGCTAGCCCTGTGCTATATGCTAGCCCTGTGCTATATGCTAGCCCTGTGCGATATGCCAGCCCTGTGCTATATGCTAGCCTTGTGCTATATGCTAGCCCTGTGCTATATGCTAGCCCTGTGCGATATGCCAGCCCTGTGCGATATGCTAGCCTTGTGCTATATGCTAGCCCTGTGCGTTATGCCAGCCCTGTGCTATATGCTAGCCTTGTGCTATATGCTAGCCCTGTGCTATATGCCAGGGTGTGTGTGTGTGTGTGTGTGTTTGTGATTGTGTGTGTGTGTGTGTGTTTGTGAGTGAGTGTGCATGTGTGAGTGTGTGTGCGTGTGCGTGTGTGTGTGTGTGCGTGTGCCAGCTAGCTAGCAGTGAGAGAGGGTTGAGGGTTTCCACACCATTTAATGAGCTCAGTTGTGTTGTAATTGTAGACAGATGCTCCACAATGGCTTCCAGGCCCCCATGTTCTACTTCAAGCACACATAATCAGCAACCTGAACACATGCCGCGCACACACACACACACACACACACACACACACACAGAGTTTGTTGGCCCGCATTGCTCTCAGCCAGAGTGACTGAGAGGAAATTAGAGGAGTAGAAGAAGTACATGTAACTGCCAAAATAATAGAAACATTTTAATAAATGAGCGAAGCAGGTGCCTCCACACAGGTGTGGTTCCAGCGTTAATTAAGCAATTAACATCCCATCATGCTTAGGGTCATGTATAAAAATGCTGGGCAGGCCATTATTTTGCCTACCATGGCTATGCTCCCATGGGATGACAATGCATCCATCCACACGAGTGGTCACTGTAAAATCTGAATAATATTCCACCCATGAGGCTTTTGGTCATTGACTGCAGGAAAAGGCTACGTGATTTATTTTAGTGGTCAGATAGCCTACATTGTCAAGTGAGTTAGTCGCTTGGGTGACTTGTTTGGTGGGATTTGGGATGGCGTCTCACGTGGAGAAGCTGTCCTTGCTATGGTTTCAGCTGAATGTGGAGGATGTTTTCCTCGCTGTGGGGGAACAGGTGGGATATGAAAATCTTTAAAATGCTTCGCGAATGACTAAAGCAGTGGTTGTGTATTTTTTATTTGTTTTATATATTTGTTTATTGAACAGACAGTATTCAGTAACAATAAGAACAATGCACACAAGAGATTACTGTTTAAATCTGTACCAGTTTGACCCCCCACACACACACACACACACACACACACACACACACAGACAAAACACCTACAAGCAGCAAAGAAGAAATTGAAAAATTGAAAATAACAGTGATAAGAAAAAAGAAAGACAGGGGAAGAAGATATAGAAACCTAAGGAGAAAGTAAACGTAACATGAAAGAATAACATTAAGTAAAGAAAAGTAGCCTAAAAAAGAAGGAAGTGAAAAAGGGTAATTAAATAAGCAATTGTCTTAATACGTACATAAATTTTACTGGTCAGAAGGTAGCTTCTGTAAGCGTTCAAAATAAGAAATAATGGGTTGCCATTGCTTTCTGAATTTGGCACTAGTGCCCCTGAGCGAGAATTTAGATTTTTTCCAGCTGCAGGAAAAACATTACGTCCCCGAGTCACTGGGAGACGGAGGGGGGGGTCGGCCGATTTCCAATTTAAAAGAATTCTGCGCCGGGCCAATAACGAAGTGAATGCCACAACGTCAACCTGCTTACGGGTCAGGGAAGACAAGTCAGAAGGGATGCCAAAAACAGCCATCTGGGGATCCAGCCGAAGGAAAACACCAAGCACCTCAGACAAGACTTTAAAAATAGAGTCCCAATAAAGATGTAAGCTGGGGCAAAGGGCAAACATATGAGTGAGATCACAGGGAGAACCTTGGCATCTATCACACTCGTCCTTTACATCAGGAAATATCCCAGCCAAGTTAACCCTGTGTACAACCTTAAATTGAATAAGACCCAGACGAGCACAAGGTGTTGTGGATCGTATCCTGTCAGTAGCCTCGTCCCAACTGGCACTGGAGGGAGCGGGGTGTACGGACCGCACATCTTTGGGGTCCGTACACCCCGCTCCCTCCAGTGCCAGTTGGGGTGTACGGACCCAAAAGATGTGCTGCTGGGGCTGGTGTGGGCTCGGCTGACACTGGAGGGAGCGGGGTGTACAGACCCAGAGATTTCCACACTGGAGCATGTTGTGTATATGTGGTGCTGGTGAACCGTCTGGGGGATTTTGTAAGGGTGTAGGTTGTCAGGGGGGTTCTATGTACAGTGGATGAGGAGGTGGACTTGTTTATGGATTTCTATGTCTATTGAAGTGAAGTTGGGTTTGTGCTTTTAGTGATCTAACTTTTGGACCAATAAAGGTATTTTGAAAATCTAAAAATTTTCTCTCTCTCTCTCTCTCTCTCTCTCTCTCTCTCTCTCTCTCTCTCTCTCTCTCTCTCTCTCTCTCTCTCTCTCTCTCTCTCTCTCTCTCTCTCTCTCTCTCTCTCTCTCTCTCTCTCTCTCTCTCTCTCTCTCTCTCTCTCTCTCTCTCTCTCTCTCTCTCTCTCTCTCTCTCTCTCTCTCTCTCTCTCTCTCTCTCTCTCTCTCTCTCTCTCTCTCTCTCTCTCTCTCTCTCTCTCTCTCTCTCTCTCTCTCTCTCTCTCTCTCTCTCTCTCTCTCTCTCTCTCTCTCTCTCTCTCTCTCTCTCTCTCAGGTCTGAAATCCATCATGAAGAAGAAAGATGCCGCTGACAAGCAGGGGAACAGAGGAGGAGCCAAGAAGAACCTCATGTTTGTGGGAGTCAACGGAGGGTAATAATGTTTCTCTTAACTCCTCTATATCTGTCTTCTGATGTCAGATCAGTACGTGGCCTAGGACGAGGAGGAAAACATTGCAGCTTCCAATGACTCCAAACCGAAAACGTTGAAAAACAATTATAGGAACACATTTTTCTCTCAATTTTTGGTCCCCATTCCACCTCTAATTAGTGAACCTTCACCCATAAAAGGAGTGATGAACAATCAAGAAATGGTTGATCTGAAGGAACAGGTGGAGAGAACCGGGAAACTAATGACAAAAGCAGATGAGGAAAACATTCTGTTAACCGATGAACTGCGTTTTGAAAACTGAACAATTTAAATAATTGCAAAAACATATGACTCTTAAACAAAATCTTCTTCTACAGGAACAATTCGATTTAGCCAAAATTTTATACGACGAAGTCCAAAACTGTGTGCATGATAACATGCACACAGTTTTGTTGAACGTTACTCAAAGTAACAAATGCTGCAGACCAAAGACAATCAGTTAATGAACACAACGACCAAGTTGGAACTCATTGAAGTTGCTGACTGATTGAATGATGAGAGAACTCAGGTGATGAAGATGGTAATATTGATTTCTAAGCAAGCAGAGGAAATCTCATCAGTGAACCTTTTGCTCCGTACTTGTGACCTCTACCTGCAAACCATGTCAGATAAGTACGAGGTTGAACGGAGCAAGTGCGACACTCACGTTTCTGAAATAAGTACTCTAAGCACCTAAGTGGACTCTGCTATGCAGCAGAATACCACCCTTAGGTACCATCTGGAGCAATTCCAGAACAGCGTGACTACCCAACAGAGCAACCGGAGTTTGAACAGGAGCACTCACTCCAGTGTTTTACATAATGCATGATGCATATTTTATGTTTAAACATATGGCTTGTACAATACAGTGCTATACTATAGTATCTATTAACTTCACTGGTTGCCCTTTTCTTGTGTCAACAGGTCACAAATATTGCTTCTCTCTCTCTCTCTCTCTCAAAGGAATAGAGACATTTCAAATGTCATATTATGGCTATATACAGTGTTGTAACGATGTCACAAATATAAAAGTAAAGTATAGATACCCCCCCAAAAAATGACTTAAGTAGTACTTTAAAGTATTTTTACTTAAGTACTTTACACCACTGTCGTGGAAGCAATATACATGATTAAAATGTACATTTCCAGGTAATCTATGTATTTCGTCAACTGTTTGTGAATGGAATATTCTCACCTTTTAGATTTCTAAAAGGTTTACTGTGTCAGGTTATGGTTGCCCCTGACCCCTGAGCTAAACCAGGAAGTGGGTGTTGTTTATCCTGCCTCTGCTCAGATGTTTCCTCCATGCCCTCCCTGTTCCTAATCACAACATAGCCTTGAGAAAACACACACACACACACACACACAAAAACATACAAACACATAGCCTTGAGAACACAGCACAGACTTCTCTCCTTCAGACTCCGATCACATGTCCTCTCCTTACACTTCCTCTATTTGCCCCTCCCCCTTAGGAATTCTGCAGCTCCTGAAAGAACGGTCCACAAACATCCATGAAGGAACAGTGTTCTCTGCCTGACCTTAGCCTTTCAAACATCCATGAAGGAACAGTGTTCTCTGCCTGACCTTAGCCTTTCAAACATCCATGAAGGAACAGTGTTCTCTGCCTGACCTTAGCCTTTCAAACATCCATGAAGGAACAGTGTTCTCTGCCTGACCTTAGCCTTTCTGATCAAGGGCCCTATAGAAGTTAATTGACAGTGACAAATAAACACACATACATTTTCATCAAGTACTACCTAAACATGCACCTTTCCATGAACTATATATTCATATAATCCTAAAGACGAATGTCCCTCAATACACCTCACATGGCCATGTTCTCACTGCTCACAGATTCCAAGATGTTAGACATCAACGCTATGTTAGGTAAATGGCCAGCCCTGTCAGTAAATAGCCAGCACACATGGGGCTGAATGACCTTCTCTTTTCATATCTTGGTACTTGGTAAGTCTCTTGGTAGTCAGTAATTTCATTGATGCTGTTTGTTTGTGTTCTTGTTAAGGTATGAGACCACCTCCAGTGAGGAGGAGTCCAGCGGAGAAGAGAAGGAGGAGGCCAAGGAGGAGGAGGTGGACAGCTCAGAGCCTGAGGAGCACAAGGAGGAGCAGGAGGAGGGAGCTGGAGAAGCCCAGGGCCAGGGAGAGGCCACTGCCACTGAAGAGGAGGACCAGGGAGCAGGAACCCAGGCTAGTGAGATAGAGGGCCAGAGAGACCCTCAAGACCCAGAGACCAGCCAGGTGCTCCTGGAGGAGCAGCCAGAAGCAGGGTGAGACAGAGAGGGGATAAGAGGACTTCTTGATCAAGATTCTTAACTTTTGCAGAAAATGTCCATCTCAGTGGAGGTCTTCTGAAATTAAATGAACTGTGTACAAACCATCTGCAAAGAAAATATAGTTAGCTGAACAATAGCCAAGCCAAGTATAAATGGCACCTTTATCCAGACCCCTCTCATCCCACTGAGGTCTCCTTATGGCAGCCTGCTGTACCTTACCTGTCCATCCCCCATCCCCAATGTGTCTCCTCTCTGATGTCAGACACACAATCCAGGTCTTTGTTCGGGTGAGGGCCAGCTGCATCCAGCCCCGGCCTCAAGTCTAGAGCCTTCAGGGCCCAATGAGAGCAGAATGAGAGGTGCTGAGTGAAGCATTAATACAGCAGCCGTCCTCTGCTGGGGTCCGGCCCTATAATGGTCTGGCCCCAAGAGCTGACCCCTTCTCTGCGTGCACACACACACACACACACACACACACACACACACACACACACACACACACACACACACACACACACACACTGAGGCATGATTCAGTGACAGGGAGGATGTGTGGGATATGTTGACTTCTTGACTCTGTCTCAGAAACAGGCCCTCAAGAGGTTTATTTCATTTCATTTTATGCTGATCTACTGTATGATTACTGTATGATTATCACAAGGCCTGACATCTTTTGAAACACTTGATTTTCTGACTACCATTTATGAAAATTGACTCAACCATTGCAGTACTAGTAAAATATGTCTGTCTGTCATTATGAATTATCATGAAAGACTAAATGTTATGTTGTGAAAGGTGGCTAAATGTTATGTTATGAAAGGTGGCTAAATGTTATGTTATGAAAGGTGGCTAAATATTATGAAAGGTAACTAAATGTTATTTTATGAAAGGTGGCTAAATGTTATGTTATGAAAGGTGGCTCAATGTTATGTTATGAAAGGTGGCTAAATGTTCTTTTATGAAAGGTGGCTCAATGTTATGTTATGAAAGGTGGCTAAATGTTCTTTTATGAAAGGTGACTAAATGTTATGTTATGAAAGGTGGCTAAATGTTATGAAAGGTGACTAAATGTTATGTTATGAAAGGTGGCTAAATGTTATGTTATGAAAGGTGGCTAAATGTTATGTTATGAAAGGTGGCTAAATATTATGAAAGGTAACTAAATGTTATTTTATGAAAGGTGGCTAAATGTTATGTTATGAAAGGTGACTAAATGTTATGTTATGAAAGGTGGCTAAATGTTATGAAAGGTGACTAAATGTTATGTTATGAAAGGTGGCTAAATGTTATGTTATGAAAGGTGGCTAAATGTTATGTTATGAAAGGTGGCTAAATATTATGAAAGGTAACTAAATGTTATGTTATGAAAGGTGGCTAAATGTTATGTTATGAAAGGTGGCTAAATGTTATGTTATGAAAGGTGGCTAAATGTTATGAAAGGTAACTAAATGTTATGTTATGAAAGGTGGCTAAATGTTATGTTATGAAAGGTGGCTAAATGTTATGTTATGAAAGGTGGCTAAATATTATGAAAGGTAACTAAATGTTATTTTATGAAAGGTGGCTAAATGTTATGTTATGAAAGGTGGCTCAATGTTATGTTATGAAAGGTGGCTAAATGTTCTTTTATGAAAGGTGGCTCAATGTTATGTTATGAAAGGTGGCTAAATGTTCTTTTATGAAAGGTGACTAAATGTTATGTTATGAAAGGTGGCTAAATGTTATGAAAGGTGACTAAATGTTATGTTATGAAAGGTGGCTAAATGTTATGTTATGTTCACACAGGGAGATGATAGATAAGGACTTCATGGAGGCGTGTCACTACATTAAGGATCGCATGGCAGAGGTGGCAACCCCTGATAAAGAAATGGTAAGAACATTTCCCCTCTAAAGTCCAAACGGTAGTGCCTGAGGTTGGTTGTGCGGTTAAGGTCGCCGCCCTTGTCACATAATGTGATCCCCGGGCTGCGTGGGATCGATTCCCGACCCCACCAGTCTTCACACTATGAACCCTCTTTTTGTCTCCCAGCTCAGTTTGTAACCTTCATTTGTCGCCCAACTCCACTATGTCACTCCATCTGTCTCCCAGCTCACTATGTGAGTAACTCTGGTCTGTAATCACGCATTCACTCAGGACTTATTCATTCAGCACTCATTCATTCAGGACTGTATATACATATTCATATACAGTTGTTATATCATATCACGTCAATATTGTAAGTAATTCTTGGACTGAACTTACGTAGTCATTCACTCAGGAATGCATATTAGTATCCTGTCAGTTGTATCTTTTTTCATTGCATTTAGTATATCGAATGTGCAATACGTTCATTTATCTGTAATTAAACCCTACACTAAGGACTGTATTTTAAGGGAATTATTATTATTACCCTAAATGATATCATACGCACATTTAGCTATTTAAGTATCTCTTCCTGTCATTTACCTGTACAGTTAATGTAACCATGCTAATATTCACTTACCTGTTCATTTAACCAGACTGTATATAAAGTAAACTATTATTACCCTCACTTATATCATACGCACATTTAGCTATTTAAGGATTTCTCTGCCATCGACCTGTATAGTATAGTTAACCATGCAAATATTCCTTATTTATCTATATCAACTTGCAATATTTTTAACACTCTGTAACAATGTATAGTGTACATATTCAGCCATTCACCCATACTATGCAATGTCTTTTTATGGCTTTTTGCACTCCAGACTTCTTGTATTTTTATACTTTTTCATACTGCCACTTTATGTATCGTTTTATCTGTCTTCTGTGTATTTTTGTTCTGGCATTTTGAACCTGCCCTGTGTTTTTTCGTAGCTGCTTGACGAAGACATTTCCCCTCGGGGATCAATAAAGTACCTATCTATCTATGTACCCTCCATCTGTCTCCCAGCTCACTATGTACCCTCCAGCTCATTTCTGTCCCTTTCAATAAAAACAGGAAAAATACCTAAAAACTCATTAAAAAGGTACAGTTGCTAACAAACTCTAACCCTAACCCTAGCTTTATGTCCACATCCTGGTTCAATCCTAACCCTACCTCTAGCTTTATGTCCACATCCTGGTTCAACCATGACCCTAACCCTAGCTTTATATCCACATCCTGGTTCAACCCTAACCCTACCTCTAGCTTTATGTCCACATCCTGGTTCAACCATGATCCTAACCCTAGCTTTATATCCACATCCTGGTTCAACCCTAACCTTAGTCTCAACCCCCAACCCAACCCAACCCTAGATTAATGTCCACATCCTGGTTCAACCCTGGCTCTAACCTCAAACCTCAACCTAACCCTAGATTAATGTCCACATCCTGGTTCAGTCCTGACTCTAGCCTCAAACCTCAACCTAACCCTAGGTTAATGTACACATCCTGGTTCAGTCCTGACTCTAGCCTCAAACCTCAACCTAACCCTAACCTACTGTAACCCTAACCCTTGTTTCCCTGTTTATAGACTGTTGTGACAGTGTTGTACCAGGAGATGTTCCGTGTGTCACAATGTTTGTTGTCTCTAATAGTGTCAGTGTTCTCTCCCTCTCTTCAGAGACACTTCCTGACTGTGTTGTACCAGGAGTGGTTCCGTGTGTCCAGTCAGAAGGACTCGCTGGCAGACACCGTCACCCTCTACCTGAGAGAGGTGGGCATTGCCACGCCAACCCTCCTGCGTTACATCGTAAACCTGGCCGATGGTAATGGCAACACAGCGCTCCACTACAGCGTGTCCCACTCCAACTTCCCTGTGGTCAAACTGTTGCTGGACACTGGTATGGCATATTCATACACCTCTCTACAACACACTGGTATGGCATATTCATACACCTCTCTACAACACACTGGTATGGCATATTGATACACCTCTCTACAACATACTGGTATGGGATGTTCATACACCTCTCTACAACACACTGGTATGGGATGTTCATACACCTCTCTACAACACACTGGTATGGGATGTTCATACACCTCTCTACAACACACTGGTATGGGATGTTCATAGATAGATAGATAGATAGATAGATAGATAGATAGATAGATAGATAGATAGATAGATAGATAGATAGATAGATAGATAGATAGATAGATAGATAGATAGATAGATAGATAGATAGATAGATAGATAGATAGATAGATAGACACCTTAAAAATACATATGGTTGAACATAGGGCTGTACACGGGGTAATACACAGGGTTAATTCCAAGGAACACACAGGGAATGTAGAATACAGTTTAACGCAAGTGACACACAATACAAAAGTAACACGTTTTCTTATCGTTATAATACTAGAGCAGTGCCCGTGATGCAGCCGGTGGTTAAGATCACGGCCAGTTAGTTGATTCGGTGACACACAGATCGCTTGGTCTCGCGATAGCTCATGGTGTGCAATACAAGGTTGGGAAGCTCGGGCCTGGCCTCGCGATAGCTCATGTGGTGCTTGGTCTCGCGATATCTCATGGTGTGCGATGCAGGCAGACAAACACTCGTGGGATAAACTAAAATTAAGTTGTGAAGCTACACTTACATTATTTGCACTAAATTGGAAATGATGTTCAAGAAAATTACACTGGGAATAACAAGGTTGTAGAGAATAGTGAACTATAGCGGACTTAAATAGTAAAGCTATAATTATATTTATCTCCAGTATAATAGGTTGTGAACTAAGTGGGCTGGTCTGAGGCATGAAACTCCCGGGCTGAAAATGAGTCCCACTCCGGCCCTGAGCCACCTTTTGCCTTCATGACAGCTTTGCACACTCTTGGCATTCTCGCAACCAGCTTCATGAGGAATGCTTTTCCAACTGTCTTAATGGAGTTCCCACATATGCTGAGCACTTGTTGGCTGCTTTTCCTTCACTCTGCGATCCAACTCATCCCAAACCATCTCAATTGGGTTGAGGTCGGGTGATTGTGGAGGCCAGGTCATCTGATGCAGCACTCCATTACTCTCCTTCTTGGTCAAATAGCCCTTACACAGCCTGGAGGTGTGTTTTGGGTCATTGTCCTGTTGAAAAACAAATTATAGTCCCACTAAGCGCAAACCAGATGGGATCGCTGCAGAATGCTGTGGTAGCCATGCTGGTTAAGTATGCCTTGAATTCTAAATAAATCACTGACAGTGTCACCAGAAAAACACCCCCACATCATCACACATCCTCCTCCATGCTTCACGGTGGGAACCACACATTCAGAGATCATCCATTCACCTACTCTGCGTCTCAAAATCTCAAATTTGTACTCATCAGACCAAAGAACAGATTTCCACCGGTCTAATGTTGATTGAACTGTGTTTCTTGGCCCTAGGAAGTCTCTTCTTCTTATTGGTGGCCAATTCGACCATGAAGGCCTGATTCACACAGTCCCCTCTGAACAGTTGATGTTGAGATGTGTCTGTTACTTGAACTATATGAAGCATTTATTTGGGCTGCAATTTCTGAACTCTAATGAACTTATCCTCTGCAGCAGAGGTAACTCTGGTTCTTCCTTTCAAGTGGCGGTCCTCATGAGAGCCAGTTTCTTCATAGCGCTTGATGGTTTTTGCGACTGCACTTGAAGAAACGTTCTTGAGATATTTCCAAATTGACTGACCCATTTCTCTTTGCTTATTTGAGCTGTTCTTGCCATAATATGGACTTGGCCTTTTACCAAATAGGGATATCTTCTGTATACCACCCCTACCTTTTCACAACACAACTCATTGGCTCAAACACATTAAGAATGAAATAAATTACACAAATGAACTTTTAACAAGGCACACCTGTTAATTGAAATGCATTCCAGGTGACTACCTCATGAAGCTGATTGAGAAAATGCCAAGAGTGTGCAAAGCTGTCATCAAGGGTGGCTACTTTGAAGAATCTCAAGTATAAAATATATTTTGATTTCTTTAACACTTTTTTGGTTACTACATGATTCCATATGTTATTTCATAGTTTTGATGCCTTCAATATTATTCTACAATGTAGAAAATAGTGAAAATAAAGTAGGTGTGTCCAAACGTTTGACTGGTACTGTACTTAAATATCAAAAGTAAAAATAAAAGTATAAATCACTTCACATTCTTTATATTAAGCCAATCAGACAACACCATTTTCCTGGTTTTAAAATTTACGGATAGCCAGGGGCACATTCCAACACTAAAACATAGGCAGTAGGGATGACCAGGGATGTTCTCTTGATAAGTGCGTGAATTGGACCAGTTTCCTGTCCTGCTAAATATTCAAAAAGTACTTTTGGGTGTCAGGGAAAATGTATGGAGTAAAAAGTACAGTCGTGGCCAAAAATTTTGAGAATGACACAAGTATTGGTCTCCACAAAGTTTGCTGCTTCAGTGTTCTTAGATCTTTATGTCAGTAGTTACTATGGTACACTGAAGTATTCCATAAGTGTCAAAGGCTTTCATTGACAATGACAATTAGTTTATGCAAAGAGTCAATATTTGCAGTGTTTACCCTTCTTTTTCAAGACCTCTGCAACCCGCCCTGGCATGCTGTCAATTAACTTCTGGGCCACATCTTGACTGATGGCAGGCCATTCTTGCATAATCAATGCTTGGAGTTTGTCAGAAGTTGTGGGTTTTTGTTTGTCCACCCGCCTCTTGAGGATCGACCACAAGTTCTCAATGGGATTAAGGTCTGGGGAGTTTCCTGGCCATGGACCCAAAATGTCGATGTTTTGTTCCCAGAGCCACTTAGTTATCACTTTTGCCTTATGGCAAGGTGCTTCATCATGCTGGAAAAGGCATGGTTGGATGGTTGGGAGAAGTTGCTCTCGGAGGATGTGTTGGTACCATTCTTTATTCATGGCTGTGTTATTAGGCAAAATTGTGAGTGAGCCCAATCCATTGGCTGAGAAGCAACCCCACACATGAATGGTCTGAGGATGCTTTACTGTTGGCATGACACAGGACTGATGGTAGCTCTCACCTTGTCTTCTCCGGACAAGGTGTTTTCCAGATGGGCCAAACAATCAGAAAGGGGATTCATCAGAGAAAATGACTCTACCCTAGTCCTCAGCAGTCCAATCCCTGTACCTTTTGCAGAATATCAGTCTGTCCTTGATGTTTTTCCTGTAGAGAAGTGGCTTCTTTGCTGCCCTTCTTGACACCAGGCCATCCTCCAAAGGTCTTCGCCTCACTGTGCGTGCAGATGCACTCACACCTGCCTGCTGCCATTCCTGAGCAAGCTCTGCACTGGTGGTGCCCCGATCCCGCAGCTGAATCAACTTTAGGAGACGGTCCTGGTGCTTGCTGGACTTTCTTGGGCGCCCTGACACCTTCACATCAATTGAACCTCTCTCCTTGAAGTTCTTGATGATCCGATTAAATGGTTGATTTAGGTGCAATCTTACCAGCAGCATTATAATAAAGCACTCCTTTTAAAACACCCGCCATATATTTCAGCATTAATTTCCACTAGAAATACTAATTGTAATACCAGATCACAGTCATGGATTACATTAGAGACGCCTGCAGTCTACACAGATTTGGGTAGAACTGCCTTCAGTTCCTTTGCACCTTTTCTGTGGAACAAATTGCAGACCCACCTCAAGCTAGACACTTTGGTGCCCCTTGCCCATTTCAAAAATATTTTAGAGGATCAATATGATGTTGTCTCTGAAATCTCTTGAAATGTTTCTCTGTTTTTGTATGTTTTGAGATCTTTCTTCTCCAAAATGTCTGTCTGTGTGTCTAAATTGTACATTTTAACATGTTTACACAGGGCACAGCTGTAAAATAGATCTAGGTCTCAGTCTGTTTTCCCTGTCAATATAAAGTTTAAATAAACAAATATATATACAGCGGGTGAAATAAGTATTGAACACGTCACCATTTTTCTCAGTAAATATATTTCCAAAGGTGCTATTGACATGAAAGTTTCACCGGATGTTGGTAACAACCCAAGTAACAACCCAAGTAAAACATTGAAAATCTATGGAAAGAACTGAAGATCAAGATTCATAGAAGAGGCCCACGGAACCTTCAAGATTTGAAGACTGTTTGTGTGGAAGAATGGGACAAAATCACACCAGAGCAATGCATGCGACTAGTTTCTCCATACAGGAGGCTTCTTGAAGCTGTCATTACCAACAAAGGCTTTTGTACAAAGTATTAAATAAATATCAGTAAGTGTGTTCAATACCTTTTCCCTGTGTCATTTCACATTATTACACATAACTTAATTTCTGAACTTATTTGTTTTGGTTTCTTTGTATGTATGGATTACTTGGGTTGTTACCAACATCTGGTGAAAAGTTCATGTCAATAGCACCTTTGGAAATATATTTACTGAGAAAAATGGTGACGTGTTCAATACTTATTTCACCCGCTGTATATCCTTGCCCCTGAAGCCCTTTTTGTGCAAAGCAATGATGACGGCACGTGTTTCCTTGCAGGTAACCATGGTTGACAGAGGAAGAACAATGATTTCAAGCACCACCAGTCTGTTATTCTGACTCAATCAGCATGGCAGAGTGATCTCCAGCCTAGTCCTTGTCAACACTCTCACCTGTGTTAACGAGACAATCACTGACATGATGGCAGCTGGTCCTTTTGTGGCAGGGCTGAAATGCAGTGGAAATGTTTTTTGGGGGATTAAGTTTATTTTCATGGCAAAGAGGGACTTTGCAATTAATTGCAATTCATCTGTTCACTCTTCATGACATTCTGGAGTATATGCAAATTGCCATCATTAATACTGAGGCAGCAAACTTTGTGGAGACCAATACTTGTGTCATTCTCAAAACTTTTGGCCACGACTGTACATAATTTTCTTTAGGAATGTAGTGGAGTAAAAGTGAAAGTTGTCAAAAATATACATAGTAAAGTGAAGTACAGATACCTCCAACAACTTAAGTAGTATTTTTACACCACTGACAAGTACTTTACACCACTGACCCAGTGCCATAAATGCTTTTTAATGGACTGGTCTATGAATATGTTTGTGCATGACGTGTGTGTGTGTGTGTGTGTGTGTGTGTGTGTGTGTGTGTGTGTGTGTGTGTGTGTGTGTAGGTCTGTGTGAGGTGGATACCCAAAACAAGGCAGGCTACACAGCGGTGATGCTGGCCTCTTTGACAGCTGCTGATGGATCAGACGACATGGAGGTATCTCTACAGCTACTGAGACAGGGAGATGTCAACGCCCAAGCCAGCCAGGTACACACACACATACACACCTGTACACTAACAGACACACACTAACCCTGAACCACTACTCACTGAATATTCACTCTATCATGCAGTCACAGACTGTATATTCACGCTATCATGCAGTCACAGACTGTACATTCACTATATCATGCAGTCACAGACTGTATATTCACTCTATCATACAGTCACAGACTGTATATTCACCCTATCATACAGTCACAGACTGTATATTCATTCTATCATGCAGTCACAGACTGTATATTCACTCTATCATGCAGTCACAGACTGTATATTCATTATATCATGCAGTCACAGACTGTATATTCACTCTATCATGCAGTCACAGACTGTATATTCATTCTATCATGCAGTCACAGACTGTATATTCACGCTATCATGCAGTCACAGACTGTATATTCACTCTATCATGCAGTCAGACTGTATATTCACTCTATCATGCAGTCACAGACTGTATATTCATTATATCATGCAGTCACAGACTGTATATTCACTCTATCATGCAGTCACAGACTGTATATTCATTCTATCATGCAGTCACAGACTGTATATTCACGCTATCATGCAGTCACAGACTGTATATTCACTCTATCATGCAGTCAGACTGTATATTCACTCTATCATGCAGTCAGACTGTATATTCACTCTATCATGCAGTCACAGACTGTATATTCACTCTATCATGCAGTCACAGACTGTATATTCACGCTATCATGCAGTCACAGACTGTATATTCACTCTATCATGCAGTCAGACTGTATATTCACTCTATCATGCAGTCACAGACTGTATATTCACTCTATCATGCAGTCAGACTGTATATTCACTCTATCATGCAGTCACAGACTGTATATTCACTCTATCATGCAGTCAGACTGTATATTCACTCTATCATGCAGTCACAGACTATATATTCACTCTATCATGCAGTCACAGACTGTATATTCACTCTATCATGCAGTCACAAACTATATATTCACTCTATCATGCAGTCACAGACTGTATATTCACTCTATCATACAGTCACAGACTGTATATTCACTCTATCATGCAGTCACAGACTGTATATTCACGCTATCATGCAGTCACAGACTGTATATTCACTCTATCATGCAGTCACAGACTGTATATTCACTCTATCATGCAGTCACAGACTGTATATTCACTCTGTCATGCAGTCACAGACTGTATATTCACTCTATCATTCAGTCACAGACTGTATATTCACTCTATCATTCAGTCACAGACTGTATATTCACTCTATCATTCAGTCACAGACTATATTCACTCTATAGATAGATAGATAGATAGGTACTTTATTGATCCCCCGGGGGGGGAAATTTCATTATCAAGCAGCTACAACAAAAACACAGGGCAGGTGCAAAATGCCACAACGAAAGTACACAAAAGACAGATACATGGTACATGATACATAGAGCGGCAGTATGAAAAGGTATAGAAATACAGGATATCTGGAGTGCAAAAAAAAGCTATAAAAGGACATTGCGTAGTATGAGTGGTTGGCTGAATATGTACACTATACATTGGTGGATGTTGGATGGTTAACTATACTATACAGGTTGATGGCAGAGAAATACTTCAGTAGCTAATGCGTATGATATGAGCGAGGGTAATAATAGTTTACTTAATAGACAGAATGGGTAAATGAACAGGTAAGTGAAAATTTTGCATGGTTAAATTAGCTGTACAGTTAGGTATACAGTTATATTTACAGATAAGTGAATACTTGCATGTTTACACAAACTCTACAGGTAAATGACAGGAAGAGATAATTTAATAGCTAAATGTGTGTATGATATCATTGGGGTAATAATAGTAATTCCCTTAAAATACAGTCCTTAGTGCGCAGGGTTTAATTACAGACAACTGCACTTATTGCACATTTGATATACTAAAAGCAATGAGAAAAGGTGCAACTGGCAGGATACTAATATGCATTCCTGAGTGAATGCCTAGGTCCAATAATTACTTACAATATTGCATGTGATATAATATAACAACTGTACATGGGTATGTATATACAGACCTGTATGAATAAGTAGGTCCTGAGTGGATGAGTGCTGACGGAACAGAGTTACTCACGGATGGATGCATAATTGTTAAACTAGGTCCTAGCACCCCAACAGTTCCAGATCTATGTTGCCGACGGCACGGCACCCCGGTGAGGCATTATATAGTCTCATAGCCGCCGGCAGGAAGGACCTCCTGTGGCGCTCTCTGGCACACCGTGGTGGGATCAGTCTGTGACTGAAAGAGCTCCTCTGCGTCATGACCATAGCGTGCAGAGGGTGGGTGACGTTGTCCATGATGGCCAGCAGTTTGGCCAGGATCCGTCTCTCCGCCACCTCCTCTAGAGTGTCAAGGCTCATCCCCAGGACAGAGCTAGCCTTCCTGATCAGCTTATTTACCCGAGAAGCATCACCGGCTTTGATGTTTGCTCCCCAGCACACCACTGCAAAAAAGATGGCACTGGCCACCACAGACTGGTAGAAGGTATGCAGTAGTTTACTGCACACGTTGAAGGACCTGAGCCTCCTCAGAAAGTAGAGTCGGCTCTGGCCCTTTTTGTACAGGGCCCCGGTGTTACCAGCTCATTCCAGTCTGTTGTCCATATGGACCCCCAAGAACTTGTATGACTCAACCATTTCCACATCCATCCCCTTTATAGGGACTGCAGTCAGTTGTGCCTTGGTTCTCCTGAAGTCCACCACCATCTCCTTAGTTTTGCTGATGTTGAGCTGAAGGTGGTTCTGCTCACACCACAACACAAAGTCACTGATTGTGCTCCTGTACTCCTCCTCCTGCCCACCCCTGATGCACCCTACAATAGCAGAGTCATCCGAGAACTTCTGTAGGTGGCATGTTTCAGAGTTATATCTGAAGTCTGAGGTGTAGAGGGTGAACAGGAAGGGGGACAGGACCGTACCCTGGGGGGCCCCTGTGTTGCTAACTGCCCGTTCTGACACACAGCTCTGTAGTCGCACAAATTGTGGCCTACCGGTCAGGTAGTCCGTGACCCAGGAGACTAAGGGTGCTTCCACTTTCATCCTCCTCATCTTCTCACCCAGTAGCAGGGGCTGAATGGTATTGAAGGCACTGGAGAAGTCAAAAAACATGACCCTCACAGTGCAACCTGCGTTGTCCAGGTGAGAGTAGGCCCTCTGCAGAAGGTAGATGATTGCATCATCCACCCCGATGTTGCGCTGGTATGCAAACTGCAGGGGGTCCATTGATGAACACACCAGGGGTCTGAGGTGAGCGAGGACTAACCTTTCCAGGGTCTTCATGATGTGGGATGTTAGCGCTACAGGTCTGAAGTCATTCAGGACAGTGGGGTGTGCCTTCTTGGGCACTGGGACGAGGCAGGATGTTTTCCACAGCACAGGGACCCTTTCTAGGCTCAGGCTAAGGTTGAAAAGACGCTGGAGTATTCCACACAGTTGGTCAGCACAGACCCTCAGCACCCTTGGGCTGATGCCATCGGGGCCCGCCGCTTTCCACTGGTGTAGTCTCTCCAGCTCTCTCTTCACTTGGTTGGTGGTGAAAGCCAGCCCAGGTAGGGAGGTGGGGGGAAGGGGGGTGTTGAGGATCAGTCCAGGGGGGGCAGGGGCGGAGGTGGAGTCACTGATTGTCTCAGCAGAGGTGCTGTGAGCAAAGTGGGGGTGGGATAGCCGTGAAGGTGTGTGGTCTGGGGAGCTGGAGGGGAGGTGGACAGGGCCAGTATCGAACCTGTTAAAAAATTGGTTCAGCTCATTGGCTCTGTCCTGGGTCCCCTCCGTCTGCCCACTGTTTGACTTTTTGAAGCCAGTGATATTTCTCATACCCTTCCACACCTCTCTCACCTGGCTCTGCCTCAGCTTGTCCTCCATCTTCTCCTTATACACTCTCTTCCCCTCAGCAATCCGCAACTTCAGCTCCCTCTGGACGCATTTCAATTTGTCCTTGTCCTTCTCCTTGAAGGCCCTCTTCTTCTCATTCAGCAGGGCCTTCAGGTCGCTGGTGACCCAGGGTTTATTGTTTGGGAAACAGCGTACCTTCCTGGTGGGTACAGTGTTGTCTACACAAAAATTAATATAGTCTGTTATGCAGTCAGTGAGTCCATCGATGTCCTCCCCATGAGCCTCACAGAACACATCCCAGTCTGTTGTTTCAAAGCAGTCCTGTAGGGCCTCATTCGCCTCCGGGGACCATCTCCTAATAGTCCTGGTGGTTGCAGGCTGCTGTTGGACCATAGGCCTGTAGAGTGGGGTGAGGTGGACAAGGTTGTGATCCGATCTACCGAGGGGAGGGAGTGCAGTGGAGTTGTATGCATCCTTCACATTAGCATATAACAAGTCCAGAGTTTTATTATTCCTGGTTGGGCACTTCACGAACTGTTTGAACGTGGGCAGCGTGGAAGAGAGAGATGCATGGTTAAAATCCCCCGAAATTGCAAAGAAAGCACTGGGATGCGCTGTCTGTAACCTCGCGATAACAGAGTGGATGACGTCACACGCTGCGTTTGCGTCAGCAGAGGGCGGGATGTAAACAATAACAGCAATGGCCGCCGTGAATTCCCTAGGTAGATAGTAGGGTCTCAGGCTAACAGCTAGCAGTTCAATGCTACAAAACTTTTCCTTAAGAGTAATATGGTTCGGATGACACCATCTGTTGTTAACTAATAAAGCCAGCCCACCACCCTTACTCTTACCGAAAGAGACGCGATCCCTGTCCGCTGTGATGGTCTGGAAACCGTCGATAGTGACGTTCTGTATGGGGATGTTATCGTTCAGCCAAGTCTCAGTAAAACACATTAGGCTAGCTTCCCGATAAATCCTTTGTCCACGAACAAGTCCCGCCAACTCATCCATCTTGTTATGTAGACACCTCACATTGCCCATAATAATAGATGGTATAGCCGGCTTGTACTTGAACCTCCTCCGCTTTGCCTTACATTTCAATCCCGCCCTGCATCCACGGCGTCGTCTTTTCAATTCGTCCGGAATATCAAACTTTTCCCTGGGGAGCAGCAGCGCTGCGTGGGCTAAATCCAGGAGCTGGGCTCTGCTGTAAACAATAACAGTTGACGACTCCTGTCGACGTTCAGCTGCGATAAAATCCATAAAATCCATAATCCTGAACTGTTATAGTTCGACTGTAGCAAAATAAAAAATAAAACTAAAGAAAATAATTGTTGTTTTAACTAAAACAACAATTAATGCACGAACAACGGGACAACGGGAGCTGCTTAAAAGGCGACCACTCAGGGCGGCGCCAAGACTGTATATCATTCAGTCACAGACTGTATATTCACTCTATCATTCAGTCACAGACTGTATATTCACTCTATCATTCAGTCACAGACTGTATATTCACTCTATCATTCAGTCACAGACTGTATATCGAAAATCTGCAAATCTTCAAGAAAATTTGAACTATCCCGGTAATATCCCAGCATTAAAACCGGAAATGCTATTTAACCCTGTAAAACCCAAATATAGAAAAACCTAAAAAAAATTAGATGTTGTTGTAGGAGGCCTTTGATGCAGAGATTAGAGAAATGTTGTAATATTGCAACATTGGGCTTAGTTGGGAGCAGAATTTCGGTATTTATACTCACGTTGTCTGACCGACAATTCAGAACAACTAAGGGTTCATTTGCAGGTGCTCACTGGAACATTCAGAAGCTTAGAAATGTGCCTATAACCAATGCCATCATTATGTTTTGCAACAATTAGGTTGCGAATGTCTTGAGACAGCTCTTTGCTTTTACCCATCATGAGATGTGTCTTGTGTGACACCTTGGCAATGAGACCTTTTTGTAGGCCATCAGTTGGGACTGAACCAGCTGATATTAATTTGCACTGACAGGGGGCTGGATTGCTTTTTAATTACTGATAGTTTTCAGCTGTTGTCTTGGCTTTCCATGCCTTTTTCAACCTCCCTTTGTTCATGTGTTCAATACTTTTTCCCTTTGTCATTTCACATTATTACACATAACTTAATTTCTGAACTTATTTGTTTTGGTTTCTTTGTATGTATGGATTACTTGGGTTGTTACCAACATCTGGTGAAACGTTCATGTCAATAGCACCTTTGGAAATATATTTACTGAGAAAAATGGTGACGTGTTCAATACTTATTTCACCCGCTGTACATGTACCAGCGACGGGATTTGATGGGGAACTTATATTTGGCTGTAAATGAGTCACCTCCCATGTACTTGTTGTAGGCACCAACAATGTAAGGCCTCTCAACTTCAATGTAGGTTCTGTTGGCTTTGTCCCAGCGTTGAATCTTCTGTACAGGTTCAGGTCCAGCAAAGGATGACACAAGTGTGACGGCCCTGTTGTCATACCATTTGACAGCACAGATGTTGTGATTCCCCTCCACTCTGACGTCATAGCTTCATCTTTTTTCAGCCAGCGATACCTGTCACGGGGCATGGTGTGTTTGCTTGTTTTTGGCTCGATGTCCTCGTAATTATCAGCTGGACAGTCCATGGGTGGTTGGTTTTCTTTGTCCACTTGTTGACAGACATCTTCATCTGAGTCTTCATCACTCTCATCAGTGTCATTGAGTTCCATCTCAACTTCACTCTCTCCATTTTGGATGACATCAATGACATCCTGCACACTGTATCACGGCATCTGAAAATAAAATATCAATTAATCAACATGTATTATAATGCTTTTTATATTGTAGTACATAACCTGAAGTAATAGATAGGGTGGTGGACCAAGTGGTCAGAGTTGAAATGAAATGTCTGCCTATTGTAAGTTGCTTAGGACAAAAGCGTCTTCTAAATGCCCTAAATGTAAATGTATCCCAATCACCAGCCATTTAGTCACACAATACTGCCTGGACATAACAATACTGCTTGTTATGCTCTCTAATTATCATACTAAAAGGAAAACATTCACACCCCCACTTACATCCACACACCACATTCAGGAAAATGTTCACCTTTCCCAGAACTGAATTGTCTGTTGATATCCTCTGGATTTTTAGGTCAGTCTGGTCAAATTAACTACATTTTCTTGAGATAAACTTTTAAATCAGTCAAATTTGACCAGAACTCAACACAAGTGTAGAATGTATACTGTCCATGTATAAAGAAAATACTCTGTTTCAGGCAGTGGTGGAGTGGAGGGAATACAACCTGTTTGAACCCACTGGAACAAGCCTGCTATTTTGACTACCACAATCACCCAGTGTTGTATAATTGCAACAAATATATAACAAGCTCTAAATGAAATTTGATGCATCTATTCCATAATAACTACATATGTACATGCTCTAGACATTATAATAACAAACATTTTACTTACTTGAATCTGATGAATCTTGTCCATTGAAACAAAGAGATTGTTTGAAGGAAACCTTGAGAGGTTGTGTGAGTTTGTGGCCCTAAGGCGGGACTTATAAACAAATGTATGATCCAATAGCATTGGGAGACTGAACAATAGGACCCAATGACTATGTAAATGTTGTAAAAAGTAAGATAAAATATAACAGATTGTTTTTAAGGATGGCTAAAGGTAACGTTGTAATTTTACAACAAGGGGTCTTACAGGGTTAAAGGCATATGATACTAGCGGAAAAAATCTGACATCACTGTAAGATTGAGAAATATGGTTTCTAATGGTTTCTTATAGTATTGGTCACAATTTAATCAACTCAAAGTTCTGTCAATGTTACCACACAATTTGTTGATGTAGCCTAGTTTAAATGTAGGTCTAAAATATTAGGAGGTTATGAGCCTTCAGCCTAGTGAAAATTACATTTGTTTTAGCTTACCTTTAATTCAAAGATGTCAGCCAGTTTGTTTCTGTTTCTCTCCCCTTGCACCTGACTGTCAAAGGGATTTCGGAAGGTTGTGGATGTTTTTACTTTATGATAACATGACTATTATTATGACTTTGTCACAGGGAACATATCAGATTCTCAGCTAAATAGACAAGCAAATAGGCCTAGTATAGGAGCTTTTACACCATGGCTAGCTTCAGCACCATGGATAGCTTCAGCACCATGGATAGCTTCAGCACCATGGCTAGATTCAGCACCATGGATAGCTTCAGCACCATGGATAGCTTCAGCACCATGGCTAGCTTCAGCACCATGGCTAGCTTCAGCACCATGGCTAGCTTCAGCACCATGGCTAGCTTCAGCACCATGGATAGCTTCAGCACCATGGATAGCTTCAGCACCATGGCTAGATTCAGCACCATGGCTAGCTTCAGCGCCATGGAGAGATCCATGAGAATCTAAGTCAGGCCCTTGCACTTGCTTTTGTTATTGCAAGATCATGGAACAATGTTGCAAATGTCTATTTCCTAGAGCACGTTAGTGGACCAAATATTTTGTTAAGATTGAGTATTTATATTTTGAGCTTCTGCCAGTGCCACAAAGATAGTTTGGAGATTTGTGAATGTGAGATGGAGATTGCCTTCAGTAACTGTGTCGAGGGGGTTCGTGTAGCCGACACATGATAGTCAGCGATTTCATTTATAGAAGTCATGCAAGTAAGAGATGTTTTCTATTGGGGACTTTACGTTGGGTGTGCTAAATATGGTAGTTTGCTAGGGTTGTGATGACTGGTCTAATGTAGGCTATGAATTAAGCAAGAGTTGATATGTCCGATTCATGCATGCAATTGTTTGCACATGCATATTTTGTTTTTACATTAGTGCTGCATACATTTTTTTATATATTTTATTAATGATGTATTCATATTTTTCTCGGAAAACGGGAAGGAGCTTGGTCAGGAAGTCCCGGGATATCAGTCTCCGGTATTAAACCCTACTGTACACACACCCATTGTATAGACATACACTCAGTCATTTTTAGACACTCACAGTCACCTGTACACACAGTCACCTGTACTCAATGCTTGCCTACTCACCCAGTCACTCAGGACCACTGTACTTGCCTGTACTTGACCCACTACAAATATATACTGCAGTTTCCCCCTCTCACATTTCATTCCTCTCCTCTTTTCCTTCCTCTCTCTCTCCTGTTTTCTAGGCAGGGCGGACGGCCCTCATGCTGGCCGTCAGCCACGGTCGCACAGCCATGGTGCGGTTGCTGCTGAGCTGCCAGGCTGACCTCAACATTCAGGACAAAGACGGTTCGACCGCACTCATGTGTGCGTGTGAGAACGGTCACGCAGAGATTGCTCGGATGCTACTTGAGTCTGACCACTGTGACACCAGCCTCACAGACAGGGTTGGTACACACACATGCATATCACACACACGCGCACGCATTACACACACTATTGTGAACACACACAAGCACGTGCACACACACACACACACACACACACACACACACACACACACACACACACACACACTTGGACGCTCACACACACACACACACACACACACACGGATATACACTTAAACATCAGCACATGCAGGTACTTTGGGCTTCCCAAAACGTTGAATGTCAAAACAACCCAACAGTGCCACCGTGTGGCTAAACGGTGAAGTGCATAATTGTCTCATGTTCATTGACATGATGAATGATCACACAGGCTCTCAGAGGATGTCACATCCCCTAGCCGCTGAGTGGCAGGGAGTTGACCAGAAACACACTGTCCTATTTTCCTCCATAGAGTGATTGCAGAACGGCAGCCAGATAAGGTAGTTGACTTGCCTAGTTAAATAAAGGTTAAATTAAATAAATTAAAAGTCATAAGGCAGGAATTAGCCTCTAGGTTAGTGTCTGTTTTGTGGAGATGTCTCTCTGGGTTTGACACACCAATGAATCCCTCTTAGAAGGTATTATACTGTACTAGATGTGAGAGGTGTCTGTGTGTGAATTGCACGGAGTGGGGCTATGGCTAGAATCAAACCTTCTTTAAGGCCTCCAGGGCAGAGTCAGACAGGGGGCTAAAGTAGACCATGGAACCCCAGATAGAGCTGTGTGGGCTGGGCTGTGGCTGAGACAGACAGGCTAAATACTTCACCTCTGATCCGAGGATACATATCAGATACCTCTTTCTACCCCTTCCTCTCCAATGGCCAGAGATTTGTATTATTCTGCTCTCACTCTTTGGTCACATTATCTTACTATGAGTTATTTTCTTCATGATTCAATTTCAATTCAACAATATTTTATTTATTTATAACCATGAAGAGACAATAATGCTAAATATCTGTGGCAATGGCCTGTGTGGGATGTAGATTTTATGTGTCAAGTCTCATGTTTCTGAGGGGAAGGATGGGGTGGTCTAATGTACACACCCTCTGGCTAGTGGAGAGCACGGTGTTCACTCTTCAAACATGATTAACCCACAACGTTTTTGTTTACTCCATGAGTGAAGAAACATTCTCTCTCTCTCCCTCTCTCTCTCTAGGATGGTCAGAGTGCTCTGTCGGTGGCGATAGCGGCCTCCCATAGTGAGCTAGTTGACCTTCTGAAGACCCACTCTGACACCAACACCCAGGCCTCTAACCCCTCCTCCACCACCACCTCAGCCACCATCATCACCACCACCACCGCCTCTCTCCTCTGAGCCCCTTTCAGCAGCCCCTCTCTAACCCCTACCCCACCCCAGCACCTGGACCCATCATAGCCCGGACCCCACTCCCCATTCCCAAAGGCTGTATTCACCACCACTCTATCTCCCCACCAACTAGAGCTCAGCTCACAGACACGCCTACTGAACCAGAATAACACACATTCTTCACATTTCTGCCAACATCCCATGGGCGGGACTCTGGAGTTATGTATCAACCATTTGGCAGCCAGCTAATCAGAGAGGGACCTGTGTGTGGCAATCGAAGACCCCGTAGCCTTGGCGACAGTGGTGATTGACAGGTGATCCAGGAAGAAAGACAACAGAAGGATGATGGATCCCTGGATAGAAAAAAAGTTATAATCTTAAGCACACAATCTACCTTCAAAATCTGTCATTCTTATCTATAATATGGTTTTCCTTCCTTTTTATACCATTGATGACATTACTATTATTTTATATTTGGACATAAGCCATTTATTGAAATCATAAAGTCAATGTTATTCTAGCTTTTTATCAGACACACACTATATTTATTTTGCTTTGTTTTACTCTGTTTGATTGATTGATTGATATTCACACTGTACATATCATATCCATGCTTGGTTTGTTTTCATCAGTATGACTTAATGATTGACTCACTGGGACATCTTCCAGTATGAAGGGTGTACAGTAGCATGCAGCAATATAATAAAACGCAGAATCTTCCAAAGCTACTAAACTGCAGTATGTTGTAGTAACTGTCCACTTACTACTCAACTAGCTAAATCAAATCAAATCAAATGTATTTATAAAGCCCTTTTTACATCAGCCGATGTCACAAAGTGCTATACAGAAACCCAGCCTAAAACCCCAAACAGCAAGCAATGCAGATGTAGAAGCTACAACTCTTTGTCTCTTTCTCGCTCTCATGCACTAACCTGGTCTCAGAGCATTTCATAATATTCTGTACAGGTTATTCTGCTATGGTTAAGGTTAGGGTTAGGTGAAGGGTTAGCTAACATGCTAAGTAGTTGCAAAGTAGCAAAAAATGTATGTAGTAGAAAGTTGCTAATTAGCTAAAATGCTAGATTTCCACGATGAAATTCAAACTCGCAACCTTTGGGTTGCTAGACGTTTGCGTTATACGCTCACCGATCCACCCCGACCAACCACACTCCTTTTGCCTAAAGTAACCATTTGTCTTATGTAACCATACCAAATTTAACATATCATACTAAATTGGGTGTCTCGGATTTACACACAGAATATTACGAAATGCTCTGAGACCAGGTTGCATGCACGCACACACTCTTTTCCACTGTAAAGTATCATTCCCTTTGTCTGCCTGCTTATCGATTACAAATCAAATATTGTATGCAACCAAATTGCTACAAAATGCACAAAGAATGTCAGGCAGTTTTACATTCCAGTATCCAGATAGCATTCAGCAGACTTCCTATGGAACAACATTACACCACTTAGCACAGGAAGCAACACAGTAGAGAACTCTCCATTACTGGTCATACTCTATTAACATTTAGTTAATAATGTTACACGACCCCTTCTCCAGTACGGACACACATGTAGATTTCACTGCTAGAAAAGTAGAAATGTTCTTATGGGGGGATTTTTTAATTTATTTATTTAACCAGGCAAGTCAAGTTAAGAACACATTCTTATTTACAATGATGGCCTACCTACAGGGTCAGCCCTGGAGCAAATTAGGGTTAAGTGCCTTGCTCAAGGACACCAACAGATTTCTCACCTTGTCGGCTTGGGTATTTGAACCAGCTACCTTTCAGTTACTGGCCCAACGCTCTAAGAACTAGGCTATCTGCTGCCCTTAAGGATTCCGCCTCTTTCTTCCACTACAACCTCCTCTATGTATTGAACACTAGGGCACTGGTGCAGAGAAATTACATTACAATATCCTTTCTTGCCACTGGTGCAGAGAGAAATGACATGTAATATCCTCTCTTGTCATTGGTACAGAGAGAAATTACATGAGAATATCCAACCTTGCCTCTGGTGCAGAGAGAAATTACATGAGAATATCCTTTCTTGCCTATCAGAAAATGAAGATGTTCCAAAGGTGCTGTACTCACCAGGTGGAGTAATTCTGTCTTTGTTCCTCACCTGCCTAGGAGCTGTTGACTGACCTCTAGTGGTTAAAGAAGTATATGGCTATATCTACCTGTACATACATATATAGTATTGTGAAAAATATATCTGTATGGTCTGACATTTGCTCTTAAATATATTTAGTATTTATTCAAAATGCTATATTTTTACAATATTCAGTATATGCATGGGCCAATAGTCCAATGATCGTGTTGGAATATGTGAATTTATTGGTTCTTCTGGATGGTATATATAAGATTATTGGTCTACTCTAAAAAGCGATGTAACTTTTAATTGGTTGGGTGGTTCACGCTCGTATGTCATTGGACAAGGCTGTGTGCTATACTGTGTAAACACACACAGGACTGACTGTTGTGAGACTGTACTACTACATTACAATCAGATGAAAACAGCTGTACCTGCCTGTAATATTCCTACTATCAAATTTACTTGTATGTTAACCATTTACAAATCAAATAATTGCTACTAAATAAAAAGGAAACTTTGAAACTGGTGTGTGTAGAAGTTCATTATGTCATGATCCAAAAGATGTATATTCGCCTGTGTACACTTAGGAAAAGAGTCAATACATTGGGGAAGTTATAGTGAGATTGAAAAGTAAAAGTAATTTACAATTGAGCCGGCATATGTAGTGTTTACCGTAAATGCAGACTCTGCAAACATTGCCTTTAAATTTCAATCGCACAATACCATAGATCTTCCACGATACAGATTCAATCTAGGCCTTTAACAGAGGATTTATAGTATACAAGCACAACTCGCCTCGCCCTCATGTGGATGCTAACAATCTAGCCGCTTCCTAGTATAAACGGCCGTTGGTCTCTGATAGGACTGAATAAGTGCAGACTTGTTTATTTTCCTTTTTCTGTGCTGTCCACCTATAATACTCCCCTCACCGGCAGCTGTCCGCCTCCAAATAGTCACAGACCTTCACTGAGCAACTGTTACTCTACCAGACCGCTGAATGTGTACGTGTATATGTGTGTACTGTATGTGTGTGTGTGTGTAAAACTAGCTTCCACCAGAAGATGGCGATGTTATTCTAGAATAAACACCAGTGTGAGGGTTGCTTCCTCAGAAGTCAGCATGATAGTCAACAGGCCAGGACAGGTGTCGGTCTGCGACCGAACATGTATACAGTATATAAGACTATTCTCTATTCTATTCTAACTAATATAGACAGTACTGTATACAGTATATAAGACTGTTCTCCTCATAGAGATAATAATGATGGTGCATACGGTGCATAGAACAGATCTTTACTCAACCTCTCCATGCTGTGGCTGCTAATGAGACAAATGGCTTCTCTCTCCGTCACTGACACACACTGACACACACTGACACACACACTGACACACACATGCAAAGCAAGTTTTTCCTCATATAGCATAAAATGAAAGAAAATCACACACACACACACACACACACACACACACACACACATAGAACACAGACCACACACACACAGAACACAGAACACAGAGCATACCCCTAGAGCAGGATAATGAGTGAATGATGGGCTGGTAGAGTACCATAACAGCCCCATCCCCTGGGCTTCCATAGAAGAGAGACACAGCAGGAGTGCAGCAGGCAGACATAGAGGGCTACGTAGGGATAGTCTCTGACAGTTACATATACACCAATTAGGAAGGAAATGAGTCCAGCAGCAGCAATGAGGAGAGAGAACATTAACCACTTGTCAGCCATACAGTATGGCCTCACATGGAACTGAGGGTGCATTGGCAGACACACACACACGCACGCACGCACGGCTAATTGATCATTAGAAAACCCTTTTGCAATTATGTTAGCACTGTTGTGCTGATTAAAGAAGCAATAAAACTGTCCTTCTTTAGACTAGTTGAGTATCTGGAGCATCACCATTTGTAGGTTCGATTACAGGCTCAAAATGTCCAGAAACCAATAACTTTCTCCTGAAACTTCTGTCTATTCTTGTAATGAGAAGTGAAGGCTATTCCATGCAAGAAATTGCCAAGAAACTGAAGATCTCACACAACGCTGTGTACTACTCCCTTCACAGAAAAGCGTAAACTGGCTCTAACCAGAATAGAAAGAGGAGTGGGAGGCCCCGGTGCACAAATGAGCAAGAGGACAAGTACATTAGAGTATCTAGTTTGAGAAACAGACGCCTCACAAGTCCTCAACTGGCAGCTTCATTAAATAGTACCCACAAAACACCAGTCTCAACGTCAACAGTGAAGAGGCGACTCAGGGATGCTGGCCTTCTAGGCAGAGTTGAAAAGAAAAAGCCATATCAGACTGGCCAATAAAAATAAAAGGGCAAAAGAACACAGACACTGGACAGAGGAAGATATGGCTTTTTCTTTGCAACTCTGCCTAGAAGGCCTCTTCACTGTTGAGACTGGTGTTTTGCAGGTACTATTTAATTAAGCTGCCAGTGCATACACAAAATGAGATGCTATTGAGTCTCACACTACTACACTGTCTGAGCTAAGGACTACATGCTTTCTGGTAAGTTTTGATTACAATAATCGGTGGGGTGAATATATTTTATATGACATACAGTGGGGAGAACAAGTATTTGATACACTGCCGATTTTGCAGGTTTTCCCACTTACAAATCATGTAGAGGTCTGTAATTTTTATCATAGGTACTCTTCAACTGTGAGAGACGGAATCTAAAACAAAGATCCAGAAAATAACATTGTATGATTTTTAAATAATTAATTTGCATTTTATTGCATGACATAAGTATTTGATCACCTACCAACCAGTAAGAATTCCGGCTCTCACAAACCTGTTAGTTTTTCTTTAAGAAGCCCTCCTGTTCTCCACTCATTACCTGTATTAACTGCACCTGTTTGAACTTGTTACCTGTAGAAAAGACACCTGTCCACACACTCAATCAAACAGACTCCAACCTCTCCACAATGGCCAAGACCAGAGAGCTGTGTAAGGACATCAGGGATAAAATTGTAGACCTGCACAAGGCTGGGATGGGCTACAGGACAATAGGCAAGCAGCTTGCTGAGAAGGCAACAACTGTTGGCGCAATTATTAGAAAATGGAAGAAGTTCAAGATGACGGTCAATCTCCCTCGGTCTGGGGCACCATGCAAGATCTCACCTCGTGGGGCATCATGAGGAAGGTGAGGGATCAGCCCAGAACTACACGGCAGGACCTGGTCAATGACCTGAAGAGAGCTGGGACCACAGTCTCAAAGAAAACCATTAGTAACACATCACGCCAACATGGATTAAAATCCTGCAGCGCACTCAAGGTCCCCCTGCTCAAGCCAGCGCATGTCCAGGCCCGTCTGAAGTTTGCCAATGACCATCTGGATGATCCAGAGGAGGAATGGGAGAAGGTCATGTGGTCTGATGAGACAAAAATGTAGCTTTTTGGTCTAAACTCCACTCGCCGTGTTTGGAGGAAGAAGAAGGATGAGTACAACCCCAAGAACACCATCCCAACCGTGAAGCATGGAGGTGGAAACGTCATTCTTTGGGGATGCTTTTCTGCAAAGGGGACAGGACGACTGCACCGTATTGAGGGGAGGATGGATGGGGCCATGTATCGCGAGATCTTGGCCAACAACCTCCTTCCCTCAGTAAGAGCATTGAAGATGGGTCGTGGATGGGTCTTCCAGCATGACAACGACCCGAAACACATAGCCAGGGCAACTAAGGAAGGAGTGGCTCCGTAAGAAGCATCTCAAGGTCCTGGAGTGGCCTAGCCAGTCTCCAGACCTGAACCCAATAGAAAATCTTTGGAGGGAGCTGAAAGTCCGTATTGCCCAGCGACAGCCTCGAAACCTGAAGGATCTGGAGAAGGTCTGTATGGAGGAGTGGGCCAAAATCCCTGCTGCAGTGTGTGCAAACCTGGTCAAGAACTACAGGAAACGTATGATCTCTGTAATTGCAAACAAAGGTTTCTGTACCAAATATTGAGTTCTGCTTTTCTGATGTATCAAATACTTATGTCATGCAATAAAATGCAAATGAATTACTTAAAAATCATACAATGTGATTTTCTGGATTTTTGTTTTAGATTCCATCACTCACAGTTGAAGAGTACCTATGATAAAAATTACAGACTTCTACATGCTTTGTAAGTGGGAAAACCTGCAAAATCGGCAGTGTATCAAATACTTGTTCTCCCCACTGTACATTATTCTTTGTTAACTGGTAAATAGTAGCCTCCAGCAAAGTGTGTTTAAATCATTTCTAACTATTTCTGCTAGTTCGTCTTTGCTACCATGTGGGTCTTAGCTTACTTGAGCCTGCTAACTGAGGAGTGTTAATTCACCTGTTTCCATACATGTTTAATTTTAAAACACCTTACAAAAGAGTTGTTTAATCTAACTGCTTAACTATTTATCTGTACATGGAATTTTATTTGTTTGTTTTTTTACTCCTTTTTTTCCTCATCTTTACAGGAAAATGCCACGGGCACTATCTGATGTGTGGAGACATTTCACTGCAGCTAATGTAGAAGGAAAATCTGTGTACATTTGCAAATACTGTGCCAAATCATTTGCGAAGAATGCAACAAAGATGCAGAATCATCTGGCCAAGCGCATAAAGTTCACTCAGTGCTCACAACAAGCAACCTCTGACAAAAGTCCCTCTACTTCTATTCGAGGTGAAAATGATGAATCAGACACCTTATCGATAGCAACAGCTCATGGTCCTCCTGGAATCAGACGTTTTTTTGACTCAATGCAGGAACGTAGAGAAATGCTGATGAATGTCTTGCTCGAGCTGTGTATGCAACTTGTTCACCTCTGATGCTCACAGGCAACGTGCATTGGAAGAGATTTCTGAATGCTCTTCGCCCAGCATACACCCCTCCAACCAGACATGCTTTATCTACTAATTTGCTGGATGCAGAGTTCAACAGAGTTCAAGTGAAGGTCAAGCAAATCATAGAGAAAGCAGACAGTATTGCAATCATCTCTGATGGGTGGTCGAATGTTTGTGGGCAAGGAATAATGAACTACATCATCTCTACCCCTTAACCAGTATTCTACAAGGGCACAGACACAAGGGACAACAGACACACCGGTCTCTACATTGCAGATGAATTGAAGGCAGTCATCAATGACCTTGGACCACAGAAGGTATTTGCACTGGTGACAGACAATGCTGCGAACATGAAGGCTGCTTGGTCTAAAGTGGAGGAGTCCAACCCTCACATCACACCCATTGGCTGTGCTGCTCATGCATTGAATCTGCTCCTCAATGACATCATGGCACTGAAAACAATGGATACACTCTACAAGAGAGCCAAGGAAATGGTTAGGTATGTGAAGGGTCATCAAGTTATATCCGCAATCTACCTCACCAAGCAAAGTGAGAAGAATAAGAGCACTACATTGAAGCTGCCCAGCAACACCCGTTGGGGTGGTGTTGTCATCATGTTTGACAGTCTCCTGGAGGGGAAGGATTCTCTCCATGAAATGGCCATATCACAGTCTGCCGATATGGACAGCCCCATCAAGAGGATCCTCCTGGATGATGTATTTTGGGAGAGAGTGGTAAGCAGCCTGAAACTCCTGAAACCTATAGCAGTAGCCATTGCACGGATTGAGGGAGACAATGCCATCCTGTCTGATGTTCAGACTCTGCTTGCAGATGTAAGAGAAGAAATCCATACTGCTCTGCCCACTTCAATGTTGCTCCAAGCAGAGGAAACTGCAGTTCTGAAATACATCAAAAAGTGTGAAGACTTCTGCCTTAAGCCCATAGACGCCGCAGCATACATTTTGAACCCCAAGTATGCTGGCAAGAGCATCCTGTCTGGTGCAGAGATCAACAAGGCCTATGGTGTCATCACTACCATGTCTCACCACCTTGGCCTGGATGAGGGCAAGGTTCTTGGCAGTCTGGCAAAGTACACTTCCAAACAAGGGCTTTGGGATGGATGCAACATATCTCATCAGCCACCTGGTGGAAGGGACTTTGAGGATCTGAGGCTCTTTCCCCTGTTGCCTCCATCATCCTCCAAATCCCACCAATATCAGCCGCCTCAGAGCGCAACTGGTCCTTGTTTGGAAACACACACACCAAAGCACTCAACAGGCTGACCAATACAAGGGTTGAAAAATTGGTGGCCATCCGGGCAAATTTGAGACTTTTTTAGCCTGACAACGAGACATCCTCAACAAGGTTGGAAAGTGACAGTGAAGATGAGGCCTCAGAGTCTGATGGTCAAGAGGTGGACATTGAGGAGGTCCAGGGAGAAGACATGGAAGCCTGAGAGGAAGACAACCAAAGCTTTAGTTTCTAGGCTATCATTTTACACATGTATGTTGAAAACGTTTTTGGGAGATGCGATGGATCACTGGGGATCATTCGATATTCCCTTTCTTTTGTTGTTCAGTGAAATCATCCCATGTGAACTCATTTAATTACAGTTCAATTCGTAACTAAATTGTTTTTTTTTATTTCTATTGGAAGGATTTAATCATTTGCAACTACTTATGATAAGGTAAGATGTTTATGTTTCTGTCTCCATATGTTATGGTAAATATATCCAATGCAAAAAACATCTACATTTAAATGGCATTTCCGTTAATTCCCACAGAAAGTTTCCACCTCTGAATATTCCCCAAAATGTGCAACCCTAGGCATTATCATAATTTTCCCTAAATATTATTCCAACCTCAGTGAGGAAATATATATAAAACACGGGAAAATGAAGTTTTGGACTGCACTGGGCCTTTAATCTCCATTGAAATGATTCACATTTGTGATAGATTGACTGTCCCTTTGGTATCTACCAGACATATATGACAGGAGGGCGTGAGGAAGCTTCATGTTCAATGAAGAGGAGGAACCCTGCAGCAATGGCCAACCCGCCCTCTGAGCTGCAATATCCACCACCACCTCTCCGCTTTCACATCCATCAAACCCCCAGCTAGCTGTCATTCCCTGTTCACTGGGGTTACTCTATTCTTTCTCTCTCTCTCTCTCTCTGCTCAATACCGAACCAGGGAAAACCCTGTCTGACAGTTGCACGGGGCCGCCAGAGGAAAACGAGGGGGGGGGGGGGACAATAACAACGAGACACACAACAGGAATTGGCCGATTTTTATAAATTTAATATATCAATATATAGAGATATTTATCAACAGCTTGATTTCATAGAAACGTGAGTGAGACCATTTTGGCATACAGTACAGATATTTCATGTAAGTACAGAAGCTGCTAAGTTTTAACTCCCCCTACCCCCTCCTACGGACGCGAAACACCGAAACAGAAACAACCAAGTAAAATATACAGGAGCACAAACAAGGCACCAATAAATTAAATGATAATTCCTCATTTAAAACACGAAACAACAAAACCTATTGAACAGAATTAAATACAGAATAAACAACCTAATTTCTGCAATGCTTTACTGTTAAAAAGCAAAACAAAATTAAAGACAGGAAAAAAAAATCATAAAAACACTTTGGCAGATTATTAATTTTTTGTTACAATCAAGTAGTAAAGAAATCCAGTGCTCGTGTACAAATCAATTCATATATGGTCTACACTTCTTCTTAAACCTGGAGTCTTATGTACATCTATTTTTTACAGATACGTTTAAAACATTATCAAAAGTTTTGCTGTATGAAAACGTATTTACAAGTTCATGATTCAAAACCATTGGACTGTACCGATTGGTCACCCCTCCTATGTACGTACCCCTTTACACAGTGCAGAAGGCTTCTTGAAAAGTTTGTGCAACAAACAGCATACATATGGCTGGGGAATGAAGGTTTGACATTTCCTTATGAACCCCCCTCTCCCTCCTTTCACTCGCCAAACACACCCTTTGACCCCCCCCCCTCCACCATATACCCCCCTCCACACCCATTTTTACAACGGCATTGACAGGGATCAAAAAGGAGTCTGAACTAAACATTATCCTTCAACTAATACACATCCAGTAAAGCTAGAACAGTGTTAGAACTGAAGAGAGACCATGACAATGTCTTATTCACACAGAAACACACAGACAAGAACCAACGAGCAGCAGGAGAGTCTGGGTTATCAACTATAACAACAGACAGAGCTCATGGAGGAGAATCACGTAGGGTTCCAGAATCACTGGGGTCAGTTCTCTGGGTTCCAGTTCCGGTAGGTTCTCAGGGCATGTTCCATTGTTCTGTAGAGGTTCCGATCCTCTGTTTCTCCCTTGTTCTTCTACTGGGTCTACTTTCCTTCAGTTCCTCTAGGGTGTTTAGTCTACCGATAGCCCTTGTGAAATCAAAATGTAAAATGGCCGAGGCGAGGCGAGGGGAGAGATGGTAGTGAGAGTGACAGCTAGATAGAGGGGTGATGTGAGTTGGTGTTAGTCACAATGGAGTCTGATGATGGAGCAGCATGGGTCTAGTATCATTGAGTGAGCAACCACCATTAGAAGTGCATAGAGAAAAGGATGGGAGAGAAGAGGATGGTCACAAGCACTAGGAAAACAAATCTACTGAAGTTTATTGACCAGAAAGGTCCTAGGAGGCTGTACCAGAATCTTAAGAAACCACAGGTTCTTTTTAGAGACTTTTACAAAATACAGTAATAACAACCAACTGTTATCAGTGGCTGAAGGATCATAGAGTAGTGAGAGAAGTTGAAGCCTTGTTTCCACGTTGAGTTGATCATCTCATCTCAAGGCAGTCTGGACAAACTCCATGGTTGCCAAGGATACTGACCACTAGGGTTAAAGTAGCTAAAAGACCTATAGCTAGACCTATTGATATACCTATAGATAGACCTATATCCAGACATATAGGTAGACCTATAGAGATCTAAAAATGAGCTCTAGAATGCTATATAGAATGCTATCAGTGCAATGATTAGAGGCTAGCATTGACTTCCAATTCATAAAAGCAAATATCCGAATTACATCACACGGAAACCCAAGACACACACACAGACACGTACACTATGTTCCAAGGCACCAGTTAAGAGCCAGGCAGTGCACAAATCCAAAGCGAACTACAGGTAACTGCCAAAATAAAGGCAACACCAACATAACATGTCTTAAAGTGTTGGGCCACCACGAGCCGCCAGAACAGCTATTTCTTTGGTGTTTTGTTGATGGAGATGGAAAACGCTGTCTCAAGTGACACTCAAGAATCTCCCATAAGTGTTCAATTGGGTTGAGATCTGGTGACTGAGACACAAACACACACACACACACTTTCAAAGTCACTGAGTCGAGCCATGGTAGCCAAATGAATGGGCAACTGAGCATTTCCATACATGACCCTAAGCATGATGGGATGTTAATTGCTTAATTAACTTAAGAACCACACCTGTGTGGAAGCACCTGCATTCAATATACTTTGTGTCCCTCATTTACTCAAGTGTTTCTTTTATTTTGGCAGTTACCTGTATATCACCTGATTTGCCTGAGAGCAAAACCATTGACTAGATCGACATGTCTGTAAATATACAGATCGGCTAACCTGTGGCTGCTGTTAACTGATACCCTCTCTCTCTGCCTCCCTCTCTTTCTCTTCCTCTCTCTCTTTCTCCCCCCCTCCCCCTCTCTGCCCCCCCCCCCCCCCATCCTCCTGGCATCACCTGGAAGCAAGCATTTCCATTGAAGGAAGGAGAGCCATGGTGTATAGCTATCATTAATCAGCCAATCAACCACTGAGCTATGCCGCGAGCGCCACAAATGCAGCCTGCCTGCCAAATTGTGTATGTATGTGTGTGTGTATTTATGTGTGTGTACGTGTTTCTGTGTGTGTGTATGTTTCTCTGTGTGTCTGTGTCTCTGTGTGTGTGTGTTTCTGTGTGTGTGTGTTTCTGTGTGTGTGTGTTTCTGTGTGTGTGTGTGTGTTTCTCTGTGTGTGTGTGTGAATGCACTCACTAGCATATGTACCACTTCATGCACAAACACCTCTGTGCTTTCTTAAAGAAAACAGATGGAGTAGTTGAATTCAGTACCTTCAATTAGCAGGTTTTCATATTAATCATCAACAGTGTACTGACTACCAGTAGTAAGACAGCTAAACAGCTCTAGTGAAGTCTTGCTTACAGAAAGAGCTCTGACAGACATTTCTCTCAATTGGGTCTTCATATCCAGTGAAAATAATCAAGTTTGTTTGTTCAGTAGCAGTGCATAAATGTACACACTCAAAACGATCCACTGTACCTATTTGGTTATTATGAACCTATGACAGAATCACAATAAATGGTTTCCTTTAGTCCCATAACTGTGCTGGTGCAGAGGCCCCCTCGCTGATGATATAAGCTGTTGCTAGGCAGGTTCTAAGGGCATGGAAGACGGAATGCTATTGCATGGATCATAGTCCCCAAACAATCCAGTGTACCACACCCAATCTGATTCTGCAAACCCAACAATGGATGTCTTCTCTAGTAAAATATACCTTGCTTCCGTTTATAATAGTCCAGCCAGTCCTTATTACACTGAGAACTGAAATATATCCTCAGTATGGAAGACGTAGGTATGGGAACTAACCAGACAGGAAATGGTAGTGGAAGTTAGTGGATACCCTGACTGATATACAACTCTATTCAACTCATAAGCTGTGATTCTGACTGGCAATCTAACACAATTCCAGTGCTCAGATCTGTTTCTTCATTGGGTTGTCATTTTCCTTCCATTTCAAATCAGTAGTGCTTGAAGTGGACATTGAACCCTCTTCTACAGAGTCCCTCAAACATCTTCCAGTTAGAGAGAAAACATCTCTGCCCCTCTGCTCACACAGACACAGAGACCAACAGCAGGGAATGTGTACCGCCTTCCAAATCTTCCTAGTTAAAAAAAACGTCTGCCAGCAGAGCAGATTACCCATAATCCTCCCTCACCCGAGTTCTGCCCTACTGTTTTTTCCTGAGGTGCTGCCCTCTGGCACGCCCCCCACACCCTATACAAAATACCCCCCAATACCATCCCTACACTCATTCCACTTGGCTCTAACCACGCGTAGCCTATCCTCAGTGGCACAGGCCTGGTCCAATTATATTTAGCAAACACAAACGATAAATAAAGTCAAAACTAAATAATAATTAAAATACAGCTGGCCATTACCCTGTTGCTGGCACAGTACAGTAGTCTACCCAGGGAGAACCAGCCTCTATTTACATGTGCACTGATGGGCAACAAAGTTAGTCATCAGTAAGACAGACAGACAGACAGCAGCATTTACCACTACAGCTAACTACAGGAACTACCTAACTAATGAGGGGCTAAGAGATGAGAAGAAGACAGCGCAGTAGTAGCAGTAATAAGAGAGAGAGAGGATGTGTTTCAGAGACACGGGTTGGGAGGAACACGCATAAATAAAATATTTAAAAAATCCTGTCCATGGGGGGTTAGGATACTGTATGAGCAACCCCCCCCCCCCTCTCTCTATGTGCCTCCCTCCTCTGCAGTGTGGTCGCCACGGGATATGGAGGGGTGGGGTGGAGACACGGCGTGCCCCTCAGGGGAATCCGTCATCCTCCAGACTGAGCGCCACGCGCTGCAGAGAGCAGATAAAACAACGTTACCACAGTATGTTTGTTTGTGTGTCTGTGTGTGTGTGTTTGAAGGAGAGCTAAAAAGGGAGACTGAGAAAGAGAGGACCAGAAGGATGAAGAGGAGAAAGGACAGAGTAGAGACAGAGAGCAACAGAGTAGAGACAGAGAGCAACAGAGTAGAGACAGAGAGCAACAGAGTAGAGACAGAGAGCAACAGAGTAGAGACAGAGAGCAACAGAGTAGAGACAGAGAGCAACAGAGTAGACAGAGAGCAACAGAGTAGAGACAGAGAGCAACAGAGTAGACAGAGAGCAACAGAGTAGACAGAGAGCAACAGAGTAGAGACAGAGAGCAACAGAGTAGAGACAGAGAGCAACAGAGTAGACAGAGAGCAACATAGTAGAGACAGAGAGCAACAGAGTAGAGACAGAGAGCAACAGAGTAGAGACAGAGAGCAACAGATTAGAGACAGAGAGCAACAGAGTAGAGACAGAGTGCAACAGAGTAGAGGCAGAGAGCAACAGAGTAGACAGAGAGCAACAGAGTAGAGACAGAGAGCAACAGAGTAGACAGAGAGCAACAGAGTAGAGACAGAGAGCAACAGAGTAGAGACAGAGAGCAACAGAGTAGAGACAGAGAGCAACAGAGTAGAGACAGAGAGCAACAGAGTAGAGACAGAGCAAAAGAGAGATGCTCTCCTTAATGCAGATCCCACTCCTCCTCTCATCCCTCTATCCCCAGCACACTGATTTGGCAGTGATGTGAAGAGAGCTGCATGGGCTTACAAATATCCACCTCAGGACATTCTGATGTCTCTATCTGACTGACACACTATGAGGAGAGGAGAGGAGAGGAGAGGAGAGGAGAGGAGAGGAGAGGAGAGGAGAGGAGAGGAGAGGAGAGGAGAGGAGAGGAGAGGAGAGGAGAGGAGAGGAGAGGAGAGGAGAGGAGAGGAGAGGAGAGGAGAGGAGAGAGAAGAAGAGAGGAGATAAGAAGAGGAGAGGAGAAGAGAGGAGAGAGATGAGAAGAGAGGAGAGGAGAGGAGAGGAGAGGAGAGGAGAGGAGAGAGATGAGAAGAGAGGAGAGGAGAGGAGAGGAGAGGAGAGGAGAGGAGAGGAGAGGAGAGGAGAGGAGAGGAGAGGAGAGGAGAGGAGAGGAGAGGAGAGGAGAGGAGAGGAGAGGAGAGGAGAGGAGAGGAGAGGAGAGGAGAGGAGAGGAGAGAGGAGAGGGGAGAGGAGAGGAGAGGAGAGGAGAGGAGAGGAGAGGAGAGGAGAGGAGAGGAGAGGAGAGGAGAGGAGAGGAGAGGAGAGGAGAGGAGAGGAGAGGAGAGGAGAGGAGAGGAGAGGAGAGGAAATAAGCCATGTTCATGTTTACTAGCAGATCTCTATTTAAGATACCTTACAAGTACACCACTAGTAAAAACAAAACTCTCATGTAGAGAAATATATAATTAAAACCAAGAATAATGAGAAATAATTTAATATGATTAAAGATTGTCCCGTCATCTAAGGCGCTGTTTCTGTTCCTGCTTACTGTTCCCTTTCTGCCTAATTTAAGGTGCTGTTTCTGTTCCTGCTTACTGTTCCCTTTCTGCCTAATTTAAGGTGCTGTTTCTGTTCCTGCTTACTGTTCCCTTTCTGCCTAATTTAAGGTGCTGTTACTGTTCCTGGTTACTGTTCCCTTTCAGCCTAATTTAAGGTGCTGTTTCTGTTCCTGGTTACTGTTCCCTTTCTGCCTATTTTAAGGTGCTGTTTCTGTTCCTGGTTACTGTTCCCTTTCAGCCTAATTTCCACTCCAAAGTGGAACGACCAGGTTTGATGCTCCCTTTACTAAGTCTTCAGAGGGGAGAGAATAAAGCTAAAAACCCAGAGCGCTGTGCCTCCACAACGCACAACACAGTAACACAATGACAACACAGTAACACACACTGTCAAAACATGGAATGTGTGGATGGATAGAGATCCATTAGCCTACATGCTGAACGAAGGTGAAGATGATCTAGTGGTGGACTGGTGATGGGCTCAACATCAATGTGTGTTTGACCGAGGAAGTGTTTGGAATGATTTTGGGACTCAAGATTTTGTGTGTGTGTGTGTGTGTGTGTGTGTGTGTGTGTGTGTGTGTGTGTGTGTGAGGATGCAAGCCTGTCCCTGTCTTGGAGACTCTCCCACCCCCACACACTCCAACCCTCTCTCTATCTCCAAGTCCCAACCCCTCTCATCTCATTTGCCGGTGGGATGCACGGGCGCCCCCGAGTACCAATGGGAGTTGCTGTCTGAGATCCCGCCCCCAAGGGGCAGGGCTAGGAATGGCTGGTGGGCGCTGCCACTCACAGCGGGGTAGACGTGGCCGATAGACTCTCCAGTGCGGCCGATGTGAATCTCGTCATCGTCGTCCTCTGTGGTCTTACGGTAGACAGGGTTGTCGAAGTTCATACTCTTGGTGTTCTTCCGGCGCCAGTTACGCCAGACTAGGTATCCGGTGGTGCAGAGCAGGCCGATGATCACTGTGGCAAGGATAGGAACTGCATGTGTGACATACAGCGACACACACACAAACACACACACGGCGGGAGCGTTAACACAGCCAGGGGAGACAGAGCGGCACTTTAGCACACAAACACATCCTAGTATCACCACACATAGCGAACGGCAATGAATATACACACACACACACACACTCTCTTTAAAACACACATACGCACAAATACACCCATGTAAATGCACACAGAAGCAAGCACACCCAATCCCAAACCCACACACACTCATGCATGGCACATGTACAACCAAACCACACACACACACATGCGTATTGTAGCCTACACACACATTCATTACATGACTGGGTATAGTGCTATTCCAGAAAAAGGGAGAGGGGGCCTGGGAGCTGGGGAGGAGGGGATATGTCTGGCTTCTCCGCTCAGCTCTGGCTGGCGTTCCCAGTCCTAATTTCCCCCATCAGACATAGAGTGGCGGTATTCCAATGGAAGACCCAGACTAATTGGTCTATTGTTGGGGGGACTTCTCTATGATTAAGGGCCTGAACCCCCAGAAACCCCTTTGTTCTCATGTAAACACTTTATTAAGATGTTCTCAATCAGACTTTCCTCTCCAAATAGCTTGGCTCTGAAGATATCCAGCAATATGGAGGGAGAACTAACCATGGAAATAACCTTTAAGAGATAAACTGGACACACCATCAAATTAGTTGATTCGGCTATTTCAACCACACCCGTTGCTGAGAGGTGTATAAAATCGAGCACACTAAAGTACCTATCTATCTATGCAATCTTGATTGATTGATAGATAGATTGATTGATTGATAGATTGATAGATTGATTGATTGATTGATTGATAGATTGATTGATTGATAGATAGATAATTTCTTCGTCAAGCAGCTACGAAAAAACACAGAGCAGGTGCAAAATGCCAGAACGAAAATACACAAAAGACAGATACACGATACAAGATACATAGTGCGGCAGTATGAAAAAGTATAAAAATACAAGAAGTCTGGAGTGCAAAAAGCTATACAATAGTATGGGTGAATGGCTGAATATGTACACTATACATTGTTACAGAGTGTTAGGTGAAAAATAAATGATAAAAATATTGCAAGTTGATATAGATAAATAAGGAATATTTTCATGGTTAACTATACAAGTCGATGGCAGATAAATACTTAAATAGCTAAATGTGCGTATGATATAAGTGAGGGTAATAATAGTTTACTTTATATACAGTCTGGTTAAATGAACAGGTAAGTGACTATTTGCATGGTTAAATTAACTGTACAGGTAAATGTACTGTTAAATGAACAGGTAAGTGAATATTTTGCATGGTTAAATTAACTGTACAGGTAAATGACAGGAAGAGATTCTTAAATAGCAAAATGTGCGTATGATATAATTTAGGGTAATAATAATAATTCCCTTAAAATACAGTCCTTAGTGCGCAGGGTTTAATTACAGCTAAATGCACGTATTGCACATTCGATATACTAAAAGCAATGAAAAAAGATACAACTGACAGGATACTAATATGCATTCCTGAGTGAATGACTACGTAAGTTCAGTCCAAGAATTACTTACAATATTGACGTGATATGATATAACAACTGTCACTGCCCGTTCTGACACACAGCTCTGTAGTCGCACAAATGATGGCCTACCGGTCAGGTAGTCCGTAACCCAGGAGACTAAGGGTGCTTCCACTTTCATCCTCTTCATCTTCCCACCCAGTAGCAGGGGCTGAATGGTGTTGAAGGCACTGGAGAAGTCAAAAAACATAACCCTCACAGTGCAACCTGCATTGTCCAGGTGAGAGTAGGCCCTCTACAGAATGTAGATGATTGCATGATCCATGTTGTTGATATGCGAACTGCAGGGGGTCCAGTGATGTACACACCAGGGGTCTGAGGTGAGCGAGGACTAACCTTTCCAGGGTCTTCATGATGTGGGATGTTAGCGCTACAGGTCTGAAGTCATTCAGGACAGTGGGGTGCGCCTTCTTGGGCACTGGGACCAGGCAGGATGTTTTCCACAGCACAGGGACTTTCCAGGCTTAGGCTAAGGTTGAAGGGTCGCTGGAGTATTCCACACAGTTGGTCAGCACAGACCCTAAGCACCCTTGAGCTGATGCCATCAGGGCCCGCCACTTTCCACTGATGTAATCTCTCCAGCTCTCTCTTCACTTGGTTGGTGGTGAAAGCTAGCCCAGGTGGGGAGGTGGGGGGAAGGGGGGTGTTGAGGATCAGTTCAGAGGTGGGGGGAAGGGAGGTGCTGCAGATCAGTCCAGAGGGAGCAGGGGCGGAGGTGGGGAGGGGGTCGCTGATTGTCTCAACAGAGGTGTTGTGAGCAAAGTGGGGGTGGGACAGCCGTGAGGGTGTGTGGCCTGGGGAGCTGGAGGGGAGGTGGACAGGGACAGTATCGAACCTGTTAAAAAATTGGTTCAGCTCATTGGCTTTGTCCTGGTTCCCCTCCGTCTGCCCAATGTTTGACCTTTTGAAGCCAGTGATATTTCTCATACCCTTCCACACCTCTCTCACCTGGCTCTGCCTCAGCTTGTCCTCTATCTTCTCCTTATACCCTCTCTTCCCCTCAGCAATCCGCAACTTCAGCTCCCTCTGGACGCATTTCAATTTGTCCCTGTCCCCCTCCTTGAAGGCCCTCTTCTCATTCAGCAGGGCCTTCAGGTTGCTGGTGACCCAGGGTTTATTATTTGGAAAACAGCGTACCTTCCTGGTGGTTACAGTTGTCTACACAAAAATTGATATAGTCCGTTATGCAGTCTGTAAGTCCATCAATGTCCTCCCCATGAGCCTCACAGAGCACATCCCAGTCTGTTGTTTCAAAGCAGTCCTGTAGGGGGACCATCTCTTAATGGTCCTAGTTGTCGCTGGCTGCTGTTGGACCATAGGTCTGTAGAGTGGGGTGAGGTGGACAAGGTTGTGATCCAATCTACCGAGGGGAGGGAGTGCAGTGGATTTGTATGCATCCTTCACATTAGCATATAACAAGTCCAGAGTTTTATTATTCCTGGTTGGGCACTTCACTAACTGTTTGAACGTGGGCAGCGTTGAAGAGAGAGAGGCATGGTTAAAATCCCCCGAAATGGCAAAGAAGGCACTGGGATGCGCTGTCTGTAACCTCCCGATAACAGAGTGGATGACGTCGCACGCTGTGCTTGCGTCCGCGTAGGGCGGGATGTAAACAATAACAGCAATGGCCACCGTGAATTCCCTCAGCAAATAGTAGGGACTCAGGCTAACGGCTAACAGCTCAATGTCCGGGCTACAAAACTGTTCCTTAACAGTAATATGACTCGGATTACACCATCTGTTGTTAACTAATAAAGCCAGCCCCCCTCCCTTACTCTTACCGGAAGAAACGCTATCCCTGTCTGCTCTGATGGTCTTGAAACCGCCAATAGTTATGTTCTCTATGGGGATGTTATCATTTAGCCATGTTTCTGTAAAGCACAATAGGCTAGCTTCCCGGCAGTCTCTTCGTCCATGGACCAGCCCCTTAAGCTCATCCACTTTGTTAATTTCTGCCCCGGTCAACTGTAAGTGTTGTTATTGTGAAGTGGACATTTCTAGGAGCAGCAACGTCTCAGCCGCGAAGTGGTAGGCCGCACAAGCTCACAGAATGGGACCACCAAGTGCTGAAGCGCGTAAAAACTGTCTGTCCTCAGTTGCAACACTCACTACAGAGTTCGAAACGGCCTCTGGAAGCAACGTCAGGTTAAGAACCGTTCGTCGGAGCTTAATGAAATGGGTTTCCATGGCTGAGCAGCCGCACACAAGCCTGAGATCACCATGAGTAATGCCAAGCGTTGGCAGGAGTGGTGTAAAGCTCGCCGCCATTGGACTCTGGAACAGTGGAAACGTGTTCTCTAGAGTGATGAATCACGATTAACCATCTGGGAGTATGAGGGACGAATTTGGGTTTGGCGGATGCCAGGAGAACGCTACCTGCCCCAATGCATAGTGCCAACTTTAAAGTTTGATGGAGGAGGAATAATGGTCTGGGGCTGTTTTTCATGGTTCGGGCTAGGCTTCTTAGTTCCAGTGAAGGGAAATCTTAACGCTACAGCATACAATGACATTCTAGACGATTCTGTGCTTCCAACTTTGTGGCAACAGTTTGGGGAAGGCCCTTTCCTGTTTCAGCATGACAATGCCCCTGTGCACAAAGCAAGGTCCATACAGAAATTGTTTGTAAAGATCAGTGTGGAAGAACTTGACTGGACTGCATAGAGCCCTGACCTCAACCCATTGAACACGTTTGGGATGAAGTTTAATCGCCCAACATCAGCGCCAGACCTCACCACTGCTCTTGTTGTTGAATGGAAGCAAGTCCCCGCAGCAAAGTTGAAAGCCTTCCCAGAAGAGTGGAGGCTGTTATAGCAGCAAAGGGAGTACCAACTCCATATTAATGCCCATGATTTTGGAATGAGATGTTACTTTTGGACATGTAGTGTATGAAAGGGGGAATGAGGGAGAGAGGAGGGGGGCGATATGAACTATCAAATTAACCATTGAGACATGAAAGGGGGAACGGAGGGAGGGAGGGAAGGATAGGGTGGAAGACATAGTAGGATGTATTTAATGGGCCGGGGTTAGGGATCTCATTTTAAAGACTCAATTATAGACAGAATGTATGCTAGAGCAAGGTAATTTACGCACTATGCCGATCACCAGTCAATTCAGACATTATAGAGTTGTATCAGTGCTGGCGATCTTAAGGACTATACACTGTAATATGTGATAAAATGGGTATTATGACATCTGATTTAAGCAGGGTTTAATCCCTGATGTTATTTGGATGAGCTCGTTCTAAATTTACAGTGCATGTCACATGGGCGTTTTTTTTTCAAATGACAGGCCTATATGATTTCATGGGCTGTTATGATATGCTTATTGGAGCAAAACCTGAATGGAAATTTCCAGAATCTCCCATAAGTGTTCAATTGGGTTGAGATCTGGTGACAGACACACACACACACACACACACACACACACACACACACACACACACACACACACACACACACACACACACACACACACACACACACACACACACACACACACACACACACACACACACACACACACACACACACACACACACACACACACACACACACACACACACACACTTTAAACCCCCTATGCTCCTTTGAGACTCTCCTCTTTCTATATCACATCCGGCCGTGATTGGGAGTCCCATAGGGCAGCGAACAATTGGCCCAGCGTTGTCCAGGTTTGGCCGGGGTAGGCCGTCATTATAAATAAGAATATGTTCTTAACGGACTTGCCTAGTTAAATAAAGGTTGAAAAAAATAAATCAATTGTCAGTCACTAAGATTTCTTCTTCTAGCCAGATTAGACAAAATAATGGGCAATTGAGAATTTTTATACATGACCCTAAACACGATGGGATGTTAATTGCTTAATTAACTCAGGATCCACACCTGTGTCGAAGCACCTGCTTTCAATATACTTTGTGTCCCTCATTTACTCAAGTGTTTCCTTTATTTTGGCAGTACCTTGTACATTCCTGTCACACATTACACACATACACCCAAAACACATGTTCACTCTCACATCTTCCAGACCAGGCAATGTCATGTGCAGCGGAGACCAAGACAGAATCAGAGACAGACAGAGAAGCGGGGAGAAGCAGACAGGCAGCCCATGGTACAGTAGACTGGTACTCACCTATAGGAATCACTATACCCAGAACTGCCACTGTTATGTTGTTACCCAGGAGGTAGTGGTCATTCCCAGCTGAGAGAGAGACAGCGAGAGGGGGAGGGAGGGAGAGAGAGAGAGAGACAGTGAGAGGGGGAGGGAGAGAGAGGGAGCAGAATGACAAAAATAAGAATAAAGACAAAAACAAAGTGATAAGAAGAAAGTGAGACAGTTAAAGGTCCGATGCAATCAAAAACGTGATTTTCCTGTATTGTACATACAGTACCAGTCAAAACTGGTACATACAGTACCAGTTTGGACACACCCACTCATTCAAGGGTTTTTCTTAATTTTTTGTACTATTTTCTACATTGTAGAATAATAGTAAAGACAACAAAACTATGAAATAACACATATGGAATTATTTAGTAACCAAAAAAAGTGTTAAACAAATCAAAATATATTTTATATTTGAGATTCTTCAAAGTAGCCACACTTTGGCTTGATGAATGCTTTGCACACTCTTGGCATTCTTTCAACCACCTTCATGAGGTAGTCACCTGGAATGCATTTCAATGAACAGGTGTTTAAGCCAATCAGTTGTGTTGTGACAAGGTAGGGGTGGTATACAGAAGATAGACCTATTTGATAAAAGACCAAGTCCATATGGCAAGAACAGCTCAAATAAGCAAAGAGAAATGACAGTCCATCATTACTTTAAGACATGAAGGTCAATCAATCAGGAACATTTCAAGAATGTTTCTTCAAGTGCATTTTTTAAAAACCATCAAGCGCTATGATGAAGCTGGCTCTCATGAGGACCACCACAGGAAGGGAAGACCCAGAGTTAACTCTGCTGCAGAGGATAAGTTAATTAGAGTTACCAGCCTCAGAAATTGCAGGCCAAATAAATGCTTTACAGAGTTCAAGTAACAGACACATCTCAACATCAACTGTTCAGTGGAGACTGTGTGAATCAGGCCTTCATGGTCGAATTGCTGCAAAGAAACCACTACTAAAATTACACCAATAAGAAGAAGAGACTTGCTCGGGCCAAGAAACACAAGCAATGGACATTAGAACGGTGGAAATCTGTCCTTTTGTCTGATGAGTCCAAATTTGAGATTTTTGGTTCCAACCGTTGTGTCTTTGTGAGACGAAGAGTAGGTGAATGGATGATCTCTGCATGTGTGGTTGCCACCGTGAAGCTTGGAGGAGGAGGTGTGATGGTGCTTTGCTGGTGACACTGTCAGTGATTTATTTAGAATTCAAGGCACACTTAACCAGCATGGCTACCACAGCATTCTGCAGAGATACGTCATCCCATCTGGTTTGCGCATAGTGGGACTATAATTTATTTTTCAATTACCCAAAACACACCTCCAGGCTGCGTAAGGGCTATTTGACCAAGAAGGAGAGTGATGGAGTGCTGCATCAGATGACCTGGCCTCCACAATCACCCAACCTCAACCCAATTGAGATGGTTTGGGATGAGTTGGACCGCAGAGTGAAGGAAAAGCAGCCAACAAGTGCTCAGCATATGTGGAAACTCCTTCAAGACTGTTGGAAAATCATTCCTCATGAAGCTGGTTGAGAGAATGCCAAGAGTGTGCAAAGCTGTCATGAAGGCAAAGGGTGGCTACTTTGAAGAATTTTAAATCTAAAATATACAGTGGGGAGAACAAGTATTTGATACACTGCGATTTTGCAGGTTTTCCCACTTACAAAGCATGTAGAAGTCTGTCATTTTTATCATAGGTACTCTTCAACTGTCAGTGACGGAATCTAAAACAAAAATCCAGAAAATCACATTGTATGATTTTTAAGTAATTAATTTGCATTTTATTGCATGACATAAGTATTTGATACATCAGAAAAGCAGAACTTAATATTTGGTACAGAAACCTTTGTTTGCAATTACAGAGATCATACGTTTCCTGTAGTTCTTGACCAGGTTTGCACACACTGCAGCAGGGATTTTGGCCCACTCCTCCATACAGACCTTCTCCAGATCCTTCAGGTTTCGGGGCTTTCGCTGGGCAATACGGACTTTCAGCTCCCTCCAAAGATTTTCTATTGGGTTCAGGTCTGGAGGACCTTGAGATGCTTCTTACGGAGCCACTCCTTAGTTGCCCTGGCTGTGTGTTTCGGGTCGTTGTCATGCTGGAAGACCCAGCCACGACCCATCTTCAATGCTCTTACTGAGGGAAGGAGGTTGTTGGCCAAGATCTCGCGATACATGGCCCCACCCATCCTCCCCTCAATACGGTGCAGTCGTCCTGTCCCCTTTGCAGAAAAGCATCCCCAAAGAATGATGTTTCCACCACCATGCTTCACAGTTGGGATGGTGTTCTTGGGGTTGTACTCATCCTTCTTCTTCCTCCAAACACGGCGAGTGGAGTTTAGACCAAAAAGCTCTATTTTTGTCTCATCAGACCACATGACCTTCTCCTATTCCTCCTCTGGATCATCGAGATGGTCATTGGCAAACTTCAGACGGGCCTGGACATGCGCTGGCTTGAGCAGGGGGACCTTGCGTGCGCTGCAGGATTTTAATCCATGACGGCGTAGTGTGTTACTAATGGTTTTCTTTGAGACTGTGGTCCCAGCTCTCTTCAGGTCATTGACCAGGTCCTGCCGTGTAGTTCTGGGCTGATCCCTCACCTTCCTCATGATCATTGATGCCCCACGAGGTGAGATCTTGCATGGTGCCCCAGACCGAGGAAGATTGACCGTCATCTTGAACTTCTTCCATTTTCTAATAATTGCGCCAACAGTTGTTGCCTTCTCACCAAGCTGCTTGCCTATTGTCCTGTAGCCCATCCCAGCCTTGTGCAGGTATACAATTTTATCCCTGATGTCCTTACACAACTCTCTGGTCTTGGCCATTGTGGAGAGGTTGGAGTCTGTTTGATTGAGTGTGTGGACAGGTGTCTTTTATACAGGTAACGAGTTCAAACAGGTGCAGTTAATACAGCTAATGAGTGGAGAACAGGAGGGCTTCTTAAACAAAAACTAACAGGTCTGTGAGAGCCGGAATTCTTACTGGTTGGTAGGTGATCAAATACTTATGTCATGCAATAAAATGCAAATTAATTTTTTTAAAATCATACAATGTGATTTTCTGGATTTTCTGTCTCTCACAGTTGAAGTGTACCTATGATAAAAATTACAGACCTCTACATGCTTTGAAAGTAGGAAACCCTGCAAAATCGGCAGTGTATCAAATACTTGTTCTCCCCACTGTATATACAGTATATACAGTATATTGGTTTAACATTTATTTGGCTACTACATGATTCCATGTGTTATTTCATAGTTTGGATGTCTTCACTGTTATTCTACAATGTAGAATATAGTACAAATAAAGAAAAACCCTTGAATGAGTAGGTGTGTCCAAACTTTTGACTGGTACAGTATTTTTCCACAAAATCGTGAAATTGTGAAAATGATGACAATGCCGTTTTAGTGTAAGAGCTGTTTGAAAAGACTGGTTGAAATTTGAGCCTGTTTTGGTGGGATGGAGTTTTGACCTGCCTGGCGACATCACCAGGCAATATAAGTTAATAGACCAATAACAAAGAGAGTTTCAAACCTCTCTGTCAATAACAGCTAGTCTTCAGGTTACAATCCCTCCCATTAGGCTCGTGCAATTAGGCCCCTCACTCAGATCACTCCCAGACAGTCTTATCAAAATTACTGCTTGAGAAATAGCTCCTTGCTAAGAAGCTATTTTTGTTTATTTTTAAACATTACTTATTTGTTACCCAGAAAATATATGATATTGAGAAAAAAAGTCTGCATCGGGCCTTTAAACACCTCTCCATCGTCATTCTCTCTGCTAGAGGACGTGCCCTCCCTCTCCCTTCCACTCCCTCCCTTCTTCCCTCCCCCACTCCTGTGTCTTGTCTAATGGTTCCTAGTCCCGCTGTCCCGACTCCCCCTTCCTCACCCATCTCTCCCCAATCCCCCCTTCACCTTTAACCCAGGCTTGTGTTCTGCTCAGCCTTTCTCCAGGAGTAAATCCAGCCTCATCTCCCCATTAGGGCAGTTGGGCCATTAAAAACACTGTAATTAGCCCAATATAATGGAGCCTAGCCTTGGAAGATCACAATGACAATGGCAGCATTCTGTTAGCCTCCACAAGATCAGATCATTAATGACCAAACTCTTAACACATACACACTATTTTTCACATTATGTTTCTGTTTGTCTCTGCATTGTTGGAAAGGGCCCGTCAGTAAGCATTTCACCGATAGTCTACACCTGTTGTTTACCAAGCATGTGACAAATACAATTTGATTTGATTTGATTTTGACACTCAGCTGGCGAGTGAGCCTACTACTCCAAACTGTGAGGAGGAACAGTAGTTTCTGACTCAGCGAAAGTGGATTAACTGTAATGGTCACAACCTGACTGACGTCCAATAGGCCCTAAGACTCCAGAAGGGGATTAATCAAATATTTTTAAACATGTTATGAAAGAACTGGCCCAGAGACACTGGAGGTGGGAACTGTGGAATGAGGAGAACTGAAAAGGCTGAAAAGGGAGTGCATTTCTTTATGGGGTATTATTATGGGGAAGGGGTTTTACTGTAGCGCAGAGAACATACACTTGATCCATTCTGACTGTCTCTGAACCTCAGCCTGCAGGGTTAGTTTCTGTGTGTGTGTGTGTGAGCTATCCCACTATCCAATGTTTGCTTTCATCTTTTAGTTGCAGTGCCTGCACTTTCTCCGCTCTGCCGTGCAAAGCGCATTGCAACACGTGTAACAGCTGTTGGAAAACCCACCGATGTGCATTGTGCACCATCTCGGAATAACACACACACACGGCCGGTGGGTTCCGTTAATCGGAACAGCACTCTTGTCGTGTCCCATTTTCACCCGTCCCTCTCTGGTTTTATCCTTGCCGTCCCCCTCCCTCCCCCCTAAGACTGTTTACGGTGTAGCGGCAGGAGGTTTTATCCATTCTTTGAACATCGGAACATGCTTCTGAAGACTGGTTTGTTAGTTAGGGGACTTGCTTTTGCTTCTGAAGTCTGGTTTGTTAGTTAGGGGACTTCTGAAGTCTGGTTTGTTAGTTAGGGGACTTCTGAAGTCTGGTTTGTTAGTTAGGGGACTTCAGAAGTCTGGTTTGTTAGTTAGGGGACTTCAGAAGTCTGGTTTGTTAGTTAGGGGACTTCAGAAGTCTGGTTTGTTAGTTAGGGGACGTCTGAAGTCTGGTTTGTCAGTTAGGGGACGTCTGAAGTCTGGTTTGTCAGTTAGGGGACTTCTGAAGTCTGGTTTGTCAGTTAGGGGACTTCTGAAGTCTGGTTTGTCAGTTAGGGGACTTCTGAAGTCTGGTTTGTCAGTTAGGGGACTTCTGAAGTCTGGTTTGTTAGTGGCTGCAGGAGCATCTCCTCCTAAAACTCTCTTTCTCGCTCTCATCTCTTCTTTTTCCTCTCCTCTCTATACATTGTCTTCTCCTCTTAACACTCTCTCTCTCTCTCTCTCTCTCTCTCTCTCTCTCTCTCTCTCTCTCTCTCTCTCTCTCTCTCTCTCTCTCTCTCTCTCTCTCTCTCTCTCTCTCTCTCTCTCTCTCTCTCTCTCTCTCTCTCTCTCTCTCTCTCTCTCTCTCTCTCTCTCTCTCTCTCTCTCTCTCTCTCTCTCTCTCTCTCTCTCTCTCTCTCTCTCTCTCTCTCTCTCTCTCTCTCTCTCTCTCTCTCTCTCTCTCTCTCTCTCTCAAACTATTCCTTTCCCATCCCTTCTTTCTCCCTCCTCTATGTACCGCTTTGCCAGGCTCCATCACATTCATCATTTAGCCCAGTGTGGTTCTGCTACTTATCTCTAATGGACAAACCCTGCGACGCTCACTGTGCTCCTCATAAATAACCACACACACACTCATCAATATTAAAACTTATCGGATACGTTCATTTCACATTCTGACCTAACGGGGGAGCTCTATCACCTGGGCTATATGGGAAAGTAGTGGTGGAAAACAACACTCTGTTTTGCTATATATATATATACAGTTGATGTCGGAAGTTAACATACACTTAGGTTGAAGTCATTAAAATTCATTTTTCAACCACTCCACAGATTTCATGTTAACAAACTATAGTTTTGGCAAGTCGGTTAGGACATCTACTTTGTGACACACAATTCATTCTTCCAACAATTGTTTACGGACAGATTATTTCACTTATAATTCACTAAATCACAATTCCAGTGGGTCAGAAGTCTACATACACTAAGTTGACTGTGCCATTAAACAGCTTGTAAAATTCCAGAATATGATGTCATGGCTTTAGAAGCTTCTGATAGGCTAATTGACATAATTTGAGTCAATTGGAGGTGTACCTGTGAATGTATTTCAAGGCCTACCTTCAAACTCAGTGCTTCTTTGCTCGACATCATGGGAAAATCAAAAGAAATCAGCCAAGACCTCAGAAAAAAATGTGTAGACCTCCACAAGTTTGGTTCATCCTTGGGAGCAATTTCCAAACGCCAAACGTTCATCTGTACAAACAATAGTTTGCAAGTATAAACACCATGGGACCACGCAGCCGTCATACCGCTCAGGAAGGAGACGCGTTCTGTCTCCTAGAGATGAATGTACTTTGGTGGCAATGCTACCAAATACTAATTGAGTGTATGTAAACTTCTGACCCACTGGGAATGTGATGAAAGAAATAAAAGCTGAAATAAATAATTCTCTCTACTATTATTCTGACATTTCACATTCTTAAAATAAAGTGGTGATCCTAACTGACCTAAGACAGGGAATTTTTATTAGGGTTGAATGTCAGGAATTGTGAAAAACTCATTTTAAATGTATTTAGCTAAGGTGTATGTAAACTTCAATCTTCAACTGTATATAGCTGTGAGTGTCTTCATCCAGTGTAATTTTCTGTCTTTATCTAGAGCAAGCTGAAAGAGCCAGATTAATGTTGAATCATTGATCTCCACTAAATTGCAGAAAACAGTGTGTGAGTACAGTAGTTTATCTATTCTGCTGCTATTCTTTGTCTGTCAAGCACACAGTTCTAAAAAATCTTCCTTCAGGCACGTTTTCAATTGTTACAACTATAATCACAACAGACTTTTTTGTCCTAAAACAGATTGCCTTGGAAACACAACTTAATCATTTAAAATAAACACTTTAAATGTAAGAATTATTTATGCCATTTTCATTGTTGTTTAATTTCAATGTTCTTTCATTGTTGTTTTCAATGTTGTTTTCAAGCTTGATTGAAAGGAGGACAACAAAACAAAAAGGGATTACGTGCTATGTTGCTGCCTGCCACAATTTGAGGGACAGTGAGAGAGAGAGAGAGAGAGAGAGAGAGAGAGAGAGAGAGTGAAAGGGAGAGTGGGAAAGAGCCAGAGAGAGAGTGTCAGAGAGAGAGAGAGCATCAGAAAGAGAGAAAGAAAGAAAGGAACAGGAGAGGACAGGAGAGGTCGTGGCCTAGTCTGTCATTACACACTCAAACTGTCTGTCATTACACGCTCATACTGTATGTCTGTCATTACACACTCACTCTGTCTGTCATTACACACTCACACTGTCTGTCATTGCACAACTTGACAATCGCCAAGTTAAAATTGTGAATTTCGACTAGACCAGCCAGCTGAGTATGATAAAAGTGATTAAATCCTAGACGTCCCATTATCAGCTGCAGCTGTAAACGTCCGTGGAAACGTCTGTGGCCTAGGAAAGGACAGACAATCTCCTATGAACTGAGGGTACTTCAACGTATCCGCCCTACAACCCCACAACCAGAAATACTCTCCAAAGGACGAGAGCGATCTCGGCTGAACCAGCTTCGACCCATTTATCGAAGCCAAGCTCAATCGTAAATATCGATAATTACATTAACTCTTTCCGAATGGGTGGTGGTTAAAGTGCATACAGCGGGTGAAATAAGTATTGAACACGTCACCATTTTTCTCAGTAAATATATTTCCAAAGGTGCTATTGACATGAAATTTTCACCAGATGTTGGTAACAACCCAAGTAACCCATACATACAAAGAAACCAAAACAAATAAGTTCAGAAATTAAGTTATGTGTAATAATATGAAATGACACAGGGAAAAAGTATTGAACACACTTACTGATATTTATTTAATACTTTGTACAAAAGACTTTGTTGGTAATGACAGCTTCAAGACGCCTCCTGTATGGAGAAACTAGTCCCATGCATTGCTCTGGTGTGATTTTGGCCCATTCTTCCACACAAACAGTCTTCAAATCTTGAAGGTTCCGTGGGCCTCTTCTATGAATCTTGATCTTCAGTTCTTTCCATCGATTTTCAATGGGATTTAAGTCAGGTGATTGGCTGGGCCATTCAAGCAGCTTTTATTTTCTTTCTTTGAAACCAAGTGAGAGTTTCCTTGGCTGTGTGTTTGGGATCATTGTCTTGCTGAAATGTCCACCCTCGTTTCATCTTCATCATCCTGGTAGATGGCAGCAGATTTTTGTCAAGAATGTCTCGGTAAATTTGCCCATTCATCCTTCCTTCAATTATGTGAAGTTTGCCAGTACCATTTGCTGAAAAGCAGCCCCACACCATGATGTTCCCACCTCCAAACTTCACTGTTAGTATGGTGTTTTTAGGGTGATGTGCAGTACCATTTCTCCTCCAAACATGGTGTGTATTATGACATCCAAACAGTTCATTTTTGCTCTCAACTGACCACACTATATTCACCCAGTATTTCACTGGCTTTTCCAAATGTTGTGCAGCAAACTTTAAACGAGCTTCAACATGCTTTTTTTCAGCAATGGAGTCTTGCGTGGTGAGCGTGCATACAGGCCATGGCGGTGGAGTGCATTACTTACTGTTTTCTTTGAGACAACAGTACCTGCTAATTGCCGGTCTTTTTGAAGCTCTCCACAAGTGGTCCTTGGCTCTTGGACAACTCTTCTGATTATTCTTTTCACTCCTCTGTCAGAAATCTTGCGAGGAGCACCTGATCGAGGCAAATTTATGGTGAAATGATTGTCTTTCCACTTCCGTGTTATGGCCCCAACAGTGCTCACTGGAACATTCAGAAGCTTAGAAATGTGCCTATAACCAATGCCATCATTATGTTTTGCAACAATTAGGTTTCGAAGGTCTTGAGACAGCTCTTTGCTTTTACCCATCATGAGATGTGTCTTGTGTGACACCTTGGCAATGAGACCTTTTTGTAGGCCATCAGTTGGGACTGAACCAGCTGATATTAATTTGCACTGACAGGGGGCTGGATTGCTTTTTAATTACTGATAGTTTTCAGCTGTTGTCTTGGCTTTCCATGCCTTTTTGCACCTCCCTTTCTTCATGTGTTCAATACTTTTTCCCTGTGCCATTTCACATTATTACACATAACTTAATTTCTGAACGTATTTGTTTTGGTTTCTTTGTATGTATGGATTACTTGGGTTGTTAGTGATATTGATGTGAGCAGATCTCCCTAGGTCCCATAGAGAAATAGTTAATTTTGTCTTTCAATCTCCTGCTCTTTCATCCCCCCTCTCCTTTCCTTTGTGTAACCAGCCGTCATATCGGGTTAGTGCACTAGGGACTTTTCATGACATGATTAGCAACCACTGTATATATATGTAAATATATGTAATTCTGTGTGTTTATTTAGCTAGTTAGTAAATAAATGATTAAGCCAATTTGTGTATTGCTGTTTTCATCCTGTTCACTAGGGTTCGTGCAGAATGAGAGTGACAAGAGGTATGGTTAATGATTGACTGTTATCAGATATTAAATATCCAAAGAGTTATATTCTGGAATTGATAACTCTGTAAACGACAGATTCCAGTTGTGCCCCAGGTTATTAATCATTTAATTCTTGCATGATTTAATTAAATCACATAATCAATTAAACGTTAGAATAATTGATTTGATAAAATAGCATGTCACCAAATTAATCAAAGTCAACGTTACGACACACACTCATACCGTCTGTCATTACACACTCATACTGTATGTCTGCCATGACACACTCATACTGTATGTCTGCCATGACACACTCATACTGTCTGTCATTACACACTCATACTGCCTGTCATTACACACTCATACTGTATGTCTGCCATGACACACTCATACTGTCTGTCATTACACACTCATACTGCCTGTCATTACACACTCATACTGTATGTCATTACACACTCATACTGTCTGTCATTACACACTCATACTGTCTGTCATTACACACTCACACTGTCTGTCATTACACACTCATACGGTCTGTCTGTCATTACACACTCATACTGTCTGTCATTACACACGCATACTGTCTGTCATTACACCCTCACACTGTCTGTCATTACACACTCACACTGTCTGTCATTACACACTCATACTGTCTGTCATTACACCCTCACACTGTCTGTCATTACACACTCACACTGTCTGTCATTACACACTCATACTGTCTGTCATTACACCCTCACACTGTCTGTCATTACACACGCATACTGTCTGTCATTAGACACTCATACTGTCTGTCATTAGACACTCCCGTGTGGTTCAGTTGGTAGAGCATGGAGCTTGCAACGCCGATTCCCACGGCGGACAAGTTCGAAAATGTACACACTCTGGATAAGAGGGTCTGCTAAATGACCAAACTGTAATACTGTCTGTCATTACAAACTCACACTGTATGTCACAGGTAAAGAGGGAGGAGAGGAAAGGAGGAATATTTAATGGAGCACTAAGGGACTTTGTCAAGGTGATATGAGTTGTCTAATTCTGACACACACACAGTCTGAAAGCCACTTACAGCTGTGGGAGAGATTAGTGTTCTCTCTCTGGATATTGTTGGGCAGTAGAGGGGGTGTGATAGTGGAGTGGGGGACAGGGGTGGAGGTCGTAGGCCTGGTGGTGGTGGAGGGAGGGGTCCTCCATGAAGCTGTGGTCCTGGGGGGAGGAGGAGGGGGGGACATCGTAGGAACTGTGGTCAACCATGTGGTTGTGGATGGTTCTGTGGAGGTGGTTGTGGTTGGAGAAGTAGTTGTGGCTGTGGTAGGAGCTGCAGTGGTGGTAGGAGCTGCTGTGGTTGTCTTGGGTTTGACTGCAAGGAGAGAAGAGATTAAACAGAGATACTAGAGTTATCAGGCTGGCAGATCAACTGACAGCAAAGACAAGCCTTTCCATGTAAACAGACAGCGAGTGCTCCATAGTTTACATGAACAGATCAGTTTTGAGTGGGTCTGAACTACTCAAAACTGCACTTAGAAGTGATAAAGTGAATGTAGAGAACAGACATCAGAGGGAACACATCCTTTTGTATTTATTCCCTTTCAAAAAAGAAATTGTGAGTGAGAGTGTGTGCACCCTCCCCTTTCTGGTACAGAGTATCTGCAGTGCAGTCAGGCTGCCTGGTGGCCTGTATTCATCCCTCATCCCTCTCTCGTTCTCTGGGGACAGCACTGCGACAGCCCATCTGTGTACCTCCAGACAAAGTCTCCAGAGGGGGGAGAGGACAAGAATAGAACAGCCATACAATTGACACAGAGCGTTCCCAAGGGAGGACAGGAATGGAACAGCCAGAGAGATAATGGAGGGCACTATAGGGCACAGATTGACAGTGAGCAAGGGCTAACAGAGAGTGAGATTGATTGGCAGGTGGAACATTGAAATGGATCTGTTATCGTGTGGGAGACGAGTAAAATCGGAAAGGGAAAGGGTGTGACAACTTTTAAACACTTTACCTATGGCACAGTGTGGAAGGGAAAGAGTGTAACACGTGTTAAACAGTTTACCTATGGCACAGTGGGGAAGGGAAAGGGTGTAATATGATTTAAACAGTTTACCTATGGCACAGTGAGGAAGGGAAAGAGTGTAACACATTTTAAAGAGTTTACCTATGGCACAGTGAGGAAGGGAAAGAGTGTAACACTTGTTAAACAGTTTACCTATGGCACATCGTCTCATGCCAGGTCCCAGCTCCATGCCGTCCGGGCAGGCACAGGTATACTTGGGGGAGTGGTCTGTGATCTGGGGGGCTTTGAGACATAGGTACTCACAGCCCCCGTTAAGTAGACTGCCCATGTTACAGCTGTCTGGAGCTAGACAGGAAGACACAACAGAGACAGATCACACATTAGTATGTGTAAAAGTAACACAACGGGTCATGACACGACTGTCAGGCACTCAACATATATTCAGAACACTCATTGACTAAACATTGTTGTTATGGTACAAAGACATGGTTGGAAATCCTCTGAAGAGATGGGGGAGAGGCGGCCGATACTAAGGAATGGGATATGTGCTGTTATACAAGAGGATGCTGCAAACCCTGCAGAGAAATTGCAATACTCCTCTCCCCTCAGTTCTTCTAGAGACAGACATATCACTACCACATAAACTAAACTAGCTTCAAAGTTCAGCTCACACAGACAAACAAAGAGAAGACAAAAAGAAAAGCTGAGGAAAGAAAATAAAAGTCTTCCTGAAATTTGTAGATTTAAAAAGCCTTAGAACAGAATGTGATCTTCTCACAGGATATGGAAATAGAACCATTTAAAATTAAGCCTGATCTGTAGGTGTATTGTGCTGTTGTTCATTGAATGATCTTTTGTTATGGGTTATGAAAATAGTTATTCTTAAAAGAGAGAGAGCGCGAAAGGGAGAGAGTGAAAGATAGCGAGAGAGAGAGAGAGAGAGAGAGTGAGTGTGAGAGAGACTGACAGAGAGAGAGAGAGAGAGAGTGAGATACTGACAGAGAGAGAGACACACAGAGAGAGACAGAGAGAGAGACACAGAGAGAGAGAGAGAGAGAGAGAGAGAGAGAGAGAGAGAGAGAGACAGAGAGAGAGAGAGAGAGAGAGAGGGAGAGAGAGTGTCAACGCAAGACAGAGAGAATAGGGTAATGAACCACGTTTTCTTGAAACCTGCAGAGGTAGCACTATGATGAATATTTCACCTTGGAGATACTTGAGAAACTAAGGTTGTGTCTCAAATGGCACCCTATTCCCTATATAGTGCACTACTTTTGACCGGGGCAATATGGAGGGAATGGGGTGCCATTTGAGACACACCCTAACTCTGCAGCACTAGTTAATTCATATATTTCTTTGATTTATATTTGATTAGTAGTATTCTTTATTAATGAGAGACTGTAATCAGCTCCACTCTACTGGTAATGAGACAACACTGGCATGCTCGGACTGAGGGAGAAGACAAAGGCTATCACACACACACAGGCACAGACACACACACGCATGCCCACGGACACACACCCGTGTGCACACACACGTGCTTTCACAAACACACAGACACACCACGGGAGGAAGCATACATACACTACATGACTAAAAGTATGTCGACAGCTGCTCGTCGAACATCTCATTTCAAAACCATGGCATTAATATAGAGTTGGTCCTCCCTTTGCTGCTATAAAAGCCTCCACTTTTCACTAGATGTTGGAACATTGCTGCAGGGACTTGCTTCCATTCAGCCACAAGAGCATTAGTGAGGTTGGGCACTGGTGTTGGGTGATTAGGCCTGGCTCGCAGTCGGTGTTCCAATTCATCCTAAAGGTGTTCGTTGGGGTTGAGGTCAGAGCTCTGTGCAGGCCAGTCAAGTTCTTCCACACTGACAAGCCATTTCTGTATGGACTTCGCTTTTGCACGGGAGCATTGTCCTGCTGAAACAGGAAAGGGCCTTCCCCAAACTGTTGCCACAAAATTGGAAGCACAGAATCGTCTAGAATGTCATTGTATGCTGTTGCGTTAAGATTCACTGGAACTAAGGGGCCTAGCCCGAACCATGAAAAACAGCCTCAGACCATTATTCCTCCTTCACCAAACCACCTTAATCAGCTCGGCTATGGAAACCCATTTCATGAAGCTCCCGACAAACAGTTCTTATGCTGACCTTTCTTCCAGAGGCAGTTTGGCACACTACTGCCAATGTTTGTCTATTTAGATTGCATGGCTGTGTGCTCGATGTTATACACCTGTCAGCAACGGGTGTGCTGAAATAGCCAAATCCACTAATTTGAAGGGGTGAACACATACTTTTGTATATATAGTGTATTTTCCAGTGTTGCAGACAGACATACACATTAATATTGACACTTGACCCATTTCTCTCAGGCAAAATAACATGCAGGTAATGTTCCTGTGTTCTTTTTTAAAAAAAACACTACAAAATAAATACTGTGTGTGTGTGTATGTATATTTACGTGTCTGTCTCTCACCTTTGGGTTGGCGTAGTTCGTGGAACACCACAACATCTAGAGGGTTATTGAGGTGTTTTGCTAACGTAGCCACATCATGTCCTGTTAACCTGTTAGCACTGTAGATAGCCTCATCCTCTAGGTCTGTCCAGTACACACGGTCCTGCAGGGAGACATGGGAATGGTTCAGTCCTCAACCCACAACACATAAGCAGTTGTTTTCTATGACGTGTGAGGCAGCAAGACAGGAGGCTGTGCAATCACAGTAAGTCAGGAGAGACCAGATCAACATATGGCATTACAGTAAGTGAGCTGGAGAACAATATATCTGTTGTTACAAAGTCTGCAGACAGAGGGGGTGTCATTGTTGTCATTGTCAATACACAGGCAGATCGCTCAAGTGTCTTCGAAATTGGATGTCCAACCACGTCCTGAGGACATCGGGAAAGTACGCTTGAGTTTTGTTCAATACAATCTAGTCCTAACACTAAACATGTTGGATAATGCTCCCACCAAAAGCTACGGTCTTAAGTAGCCTATCACACTTCGTGGAGCTACCAGACCCTGATGGGAACACCAGTGGTTGACATTGACCTCCATCAGTACTTGTAACACCAGTGGCTGACATTGACCTCCATCAGTACATTTAACACAATGTAATGGCTTTTCTCCACTCATCACCAGTGGGGCTATATTCAGCAGCAGTCCACAGGGACCCAGACCTACCGTAGACATATGACCTCTATTTACAACTTTTCATTTCCAGTCTGTCAGTCACCCTCTGTCTGTCTGTCTGTCTGTCTGTCTGTCTGTCTGTCTGTCTGTCTGTCTGTCTGTCTGTCTGTCTGTCTGTCTGTCTGTCTGTCTGTCTGTCTGTCTGTCTGTGTCAGTCTCTCTAATGCCACCTTAATCAGCCTGTCCTCCAGTGATACCATAGCAGCATGAGCTGAGGATGAGGTGATAGTTCCACAGTTGCTACGGCAACCTCGGATCCATCTGCTAGCAGACATGAAACAAGTTGAGAGGGGAGCAATAGAGAGATTTAGATAAAGATGGAGCGAGAGGAGAGAAAAAGAGGGAGAAAGAAGAGATAGAGAGATAGATTGAGACAAAGAGAGATGGAGAGAGAATCAGATAGTCGAGAGATCGTGATCGAGAAATAGACAGAGAGAGATCGTGATTGAGAGATAGACAGAGAGAGATTGTGATTGAGAGATATACAGAGAGAGATCGTGATTGAGAGATATACAGAGATCGTGATTGAGAGATATACAGAGAGAGATTGTGATTGAGAAATATACAGAGAGAGATCGTGATTGAGAGATATACAGAGAGAGATCATGATTGAGAGATATAAAGAGAGATATTGTGATTGAGAGATATACAGAGAGATCGTGATTGAGAGATATACAGAGAGAGATCGTGATTGAGAGATATACAGAGAGATATCGTGATTGAGAGATATACAGAGAGATCGTGATTGAGAGATATACAGAGAGAGATCGTGATTGAGAGATAGACAGAGAGAGATCATGACCGAGAGAGAGACAAATAGAGAGGGAGCGAGAGAGAGACAGAGATAGAGAGAGAGACAGAGACAGAGAGAGAGAGCGAGATAGAGAGAGATTTAGACTCAACGTATTATGAGAAAGCAAAAAGATAACTATTTGACACACTGAAAAGAATCAACCAAAAAACAGAGCAAACTAGAATGCTACCTGGCCATAAACAGAGATAACACAGTGGAAGAATACCTGACCACTGTGACTGACCCAAACTTAAGGAAAGCTTTTACAGACTCAGTGAGCATAGCCTTGCTATTGACAAAGGCCACCATAGGCAGAACTGGCTCTTGAGATTATGGGGAAACTGAGCTACATTTACAAACCTCCTGCCAAATGTATGACCACATTAGATACACATATTTCCCACAGATCACACAGACAAAGAATTCGAAAACAAATCAAACATTGATAAACTCCCATAACTGTGTTCAATCACAGCAGCAAGACAAGGGCAACCATTGGAGCATAAACAACATTGGAAATACAACCTATATTTATCTGTTTATTTTTTTCCCTTTCATACTTCAACTGTGTTGTTACAACACTGTACATAGCCAATAATATAACATTTGAAATGTCAATATTCTTTTAAAACTTTTGTGAGTGTAATGTTTACTATTTCCTGTTTGTTTATTGTCTATTCCATTTGCTTTGGCAATGTAAACATATGTTTCCCATGCCAATAAAGCTCTTTGAAGTTAATTGAGACAGAGAGTGAGAGATAGAAAGAGAGTTATTGGGATCGAGACAGAGCGTAAAGTTTAGTCTCTATTGGAAAGGTGCAAATAGCTGTAAGGTAGGGCTGATATCCATTGTGCAGGGTGACAGCTAGATGAAAGTTAAGAATAAGCCTGGAGGGTTACGGGCTCTTTCAGGTAAGCTGTCTAGACCAGGGCCCAGATACACTAAACCTTCTTAAGAAGGTTTAAAGAAGAAAGTTAAGCGAAGTTGCTATTTCTTATGTTTCTAAAGTTATTGGAAATGTTCTTAATTCCAAGATAGCTAAACACTAGTCTTAAAAAAAAAAAGCTCATGAAAGCAATTGAACATGTTTTATTCAACCCCAAGAACAGTAATCTCAGTAAGAAATACGCTAACATGATTGCCTTTGCTAGATAGCTAGCTAAAATATTTGCCTAGAAACACACATCTTAAGAGGATTTGTAAGAAGATATTTGAGTTCGTAAGAAAATCATTGAATCTTAAAATATTGTTGAGGAATTACACTTACAAACTATCTTATGAACCTTTTTTTTTTTTTTTTTTTCTTATGAAGCTTCTTAAGTGTTTTGGAATGTGGGCCCAGGAGTGCACTAGGAAGAGGTGTTGCACTCATCTGCCAGTCCCTTACATTCTCTCCAATCCACCCCTGCACAACACCTGTCATACCTCGTTTCCACCAAAAAAGAACTGTTTCGGAACTGGTGCTGGTTCAAAGTTGGTTCAAAGTTGGTTAAACTTCTCAGAACTTGTTTGTTTTTCCACTGACTAGAGAGCCCAGCGAACGACGTCATTACGTCACTGTGTACGTCGCCATACGTCTTAGCTTTCCCAGAAATGCCAACTTCAAGCATAACAATTACAATGGAGGACTACATCGTCTTTCTGCAAATGTTTCTCCTGGCTTTGCAAATCCATCTTTCTTCAATCGTTGTACTATCTTTCTACTAGCGCTGTGTTTTTAGCAATGGCGGTCACAACCTTTCCCGTCGTGTTGTTGGTCACAATAACCCCGCCCCCAGCCCCCGACGTAAGCATGACGTGGTAAAAGAACGGTTCTAGTCCAGCAAAGAGTTGGTGCCGCTTTGGAACCAATTTTCCTGGCCGAGAACCAGTTCTTTGGCTGTCAAAACACAAAGAACTGGTTCGCGAGTAGGCACCGGCTCCGAACCGGCTCTCAAAATGCTTTGGTGGAAAAGGGGTAATAGTGGGGCTGGGCTGGGCTGGAGCTCCACTCCCTCCATCCTGCCAAGCCCCACTCCCTGCCTCCTGCCCAGCCCCACGCCCTTCCTCCAGCCCAGCCCCAATCCCTTCCTCCAGCCCAGCCCCAATCCCTTCCTCCAGCCCAGCTCCACTCCCTTCCTCCAGCCCAGCCCCACTCCCTTCCTCCAGCCCAGCCCCACTCCCTCCCTCCAGCCCAGTCCCACTCACTCCCTCCCTCCTGCCCAGTCCCACTCCCTCCCTCCAGCCCAGTCCCACTCACTCCCTCCCTCCAGCCCAGTCCCACTCACTCCCTCCCTCAAGCCCAGCCCCACTCACTCCCTTCCTCCAGCCCAGCCCCACTCCCTCCCTCCCTCCCTCCCTCCCTCCAACCCAGCCCCACTCCCTCCCTCCCTCCCTCCCTCCCTCCCTCCAACCCAGCCCCACTCCCTCCCTCCCTCCCTCCCTCCCTCCCTCCAACCCAGTCCCACTCCCTCTCTCCAGCTCAGCCGCACTCCCTCCCTCCGGCGAAGCAGACAGCAATAAAATGAAGATGGGTGTAAAAACATTGTTTCCTGTTTCCAACACCTGGCCACAAACCCCAGGGAGGAGAGTGGAGGTGGGGGGAAGGTTGTGTGGAGAATCGTGCCCTGTCGGGGGGCTAGGCTGTGATGTATGACCCCTCTACCTCTCCATCCTCCACGGCCCTGCGGTACTGAAGACCATGGCCTGGTCTGGCCACCCACAGGAACTGTAAAGGCTGCGTCCTGGCTGGCTACTGCAGAATGAACACAGCGCTGGAGGCCATTCATCTAGAGTGTGTTACTCTGAGTGTTATAACTGCTGGCCCACAGAGCCTGGGACTGTGGTCTCTTTAACACACACATACACACACACAGGCAGGCAGGCACGGAGGGACACACACACTCTATGGACATGATGGATTTCCCTTCTGAAAGAATGTCCCCAGGTCCCCCTCTGTATGCACCCCCCCTATCATATTACCCCTGATCCACTGCTAGTCCTTAGAGCAGCCAGAGCTCTGTTATCTCATCCAATCCTCTGACTCTACAATACCCATTATTACTTCCTTTAGTTCTTATTGGTCATCTCTCTCCCTCTATCGATTCTGTACAGCACTAATATACCATGCCTGACTCATAGAGGCTCTTTCTGTGGCTATGACACTGCAACTGTTGAAAGACACTACCGGAAGCATTTCACAGTCAACCCCCACTTCCTCCTCCTCCCTCTCCCTGTGTCTGTCAACAACCTCTTCCTCCCTCTCCCTGTGACTGTCAACCCCCACTTTCACCTCCTCCCTCCCCCTGTGTCTGTCAACCCCCACTTCCACCTCCACCTGCTCCCCCACCCTCCCCCCATCTCTCCCTCACTCTCCACCTTCCTACTCCACATCCTCCCCCCATCTCTCCCTCACTCTCCTTCTCTCCCTGCTGCCCCACCCTTCCCCCATCTCTCCCTCACTCTCCACCTCCCTCCTGCTCCCCCCACCCTCCCCCCATCTCTCCCTTCATCCCCTCCTCCTCCTCCTCCTCCCATGTCTCTCCTCTCCTTACCTCGAAGACGGTGAGAGAGAAGGGGTGCCCCAGGTGGTCCTGGGAAAAGAGCAGCACTTTGCGGTTGTCACCATTCAGGTCGATGCTGGAGAGCAGGTGCAGCTTAGAGTCCACCCAGTACAGACGCCTGTTGGATAGGTCTGAGATAGGGAGAGGGGGGAGAGAGAGGGAGTGAGAGAGAGAGAAGTGCAACGGAGAGAGAGAAAGGGGGTGAGAGGGTGAGAGGGGGGAGGGATGGGAGAGAGGGGGAGGGAGATAGGCAGGGAGAAAGAGAGAGAAAGAGAAAGAGAGGAATGGAAGGGAGAGGAGAGCACGAGGGAGGGAGGTCAGGTTAATGTACGGTACAACACTTCTTCAGAAGTGAACGAGAAAAGGTCTAGACGGAGAGGTTGATGGTTCTCGGTTCTTGTCAGCCAGGCCCTTCAGTTAGAAACAATACAATATATCAGAAGGTTGCTGGTTCATTCTCCAGATGAGGAATACTACAACAACTCCTCTGAGCCTGGCACTTAACCTAACCTGACCTCAAGCTAATATCAAGCTATGTCAATCGAGTGTGTGTAGGTGTGCAGTTGATAAGGCCAGCTAGCTCAGTTGCTTTGGAAGTGAATAAGCAGGTCTGCAAAGTAAATATTGATGTAATAACACAGCTGTAGGGAGGGAATCAGGTAACAGCGGTGCTTTATTCATTCACAACCTCACCTCTCTCCACTCAGCCACTCATACAATCAACCATTCTACTCTCCTGTGTCTGCCTGCTGGCTGTGAAATCAATGAAATAGGGAAAATAATCCTGTCTTTTTTTTGAGAAACCAAATTAGCCAGCCAGTGTTATTTTCTCTCTCTCGCTCGCTCCTCTGACTCTCAACATAATTTGTTTTCATACAGGTGTAGCCCTAGCTAGTGACACCTCAATTCCACACCCTTCTCTCTCTGCTCTCCCTCTCCCTGCTCTCCCTCTCGCTCTGTCATTCTCCCTCCCTGCTCTCCCTCTCGCTCTGTCGTTCTCTCTCCCTGCTCTCCCTCTCTCTCTGTCGTTCTCTCTCCCTGCTCTCTCCTTTCTCTCTCCCTCTCTCCCTCCCTCTCCCTGCTCTGTCTCTCTCTCTCGCTGCCCTGTATTCTCTCAATTCAATTTCAATTTAAGGGGCTTTATTGGCATGGGAAACAGATGTTTACATTGCCAAAGCAAGTGAAGCAGATAATAAACAATAAATATTAACAGTAAACATTACACTCACAAAAGTTCCAAAATAATACAGACGATTTAAGTGTCATATTATGCAAAAGGGAAAATAAATAAACATAAATATTTAAAATGGTGTTTGTTCTTCACTGGTTGCCATTTTCTTGTGGCAACAGGTCACAAATCTTGCTGCTGTGATGTCACACTGTGGTATTTCACCCAAAATATATGGTAGTTTTACCCAGAGTGATGCCGTTGGGCCATTCAATCCTCTCTGACACCAGTACCTGGCGGTCCACTCCGTTCATGCCAGCCTTCTCTATCTTTGCCTGGGTCCCCCAGTCAGACCAGTACATAAACCTACAGGAGAGAAAAGGGATTTAGATAGAACAATAACTACAATAATCACATAGTGAGGATATGTAGCCTACAGTACGGAGAGAGAGAGAGAGAGAGAGAGAGAGAGAGATAGAACCAATGCTTTTAGGTGACTTTCAGCAGTGCAACCTTACCTGATACTGTACGAAATAACCTCAGATAAATATCTAAATGGTTTAAAAGTAAACCGAACCTCCCATTTCCACTACTGAGCCAAAGGCAAACTGTGTACATACAGTATCTCCCAGAGAGCAGCTCTCTGTTCTACCTCCATGATAGAAATAGGCCAGCCAGGCAAGCAGGCAGGCAGTTAGTATACAGACCAGCGGGGACAGTTAGCTAACATTGTCTTCTCTCCCTGTACTGAGGAACCAAATCTGCGTTGGGCTGGGCTAATTTGCATGTTTCATGCTCGTCTGGCTCAGTAATGTTGTGGAAAGAAGGCCTTGGGGAATAGAGTCAGGGAGATGGGAGATGAGAGGAGCTTAAGTGTTGAGAGAGCTGGTTTGCTGCAGACTGAGACACTAGATAGATGCTATTGATACCTACAGCTATGTCTGACAGGAAGAGAGGGAGGAAGTGAGGGAGGGATGGGAAGAGGAAAAGGGAGAGGTACAGAGGGAGGGAGGAGAGAGTGAGAAATGGAGAAGGAGAGAGGTCAGAAACAAGGTGAGATGCTGAGAGGAAAGAGCAGGTGACTGACCACATGTTTCAGTGTTCTGACCTGTTTCAGTGTTCTGACCTGTTTCAATGTTCTGACCTGTTTCAGTGTACACATAATGTGACAAATCATGGACAGTCAACTGTCTTACTCTTTCCCCCTACCGGTCTCTACAATTATTTATCTCACACACAACACACACACACACACACACAACACACACACACACACACACACACACAATCTGTCACTTATGCTTTACATCACTCCTTCCCTCCCTCCCTCCCTCACCTTCTCCCAACACTAACCCCAACCCTCCCCATTACTCTTCAATCCCATCCCTCCCTCTGATCCATCCCCCTCTCACCCTTGTCGGGGGTCCACAGCGATGGCCCGTGGTTCACTCAGCTCGGTGGCGATCAGGACCCTCCTCTTCTTGCCATCTCCCGTGGCGACGGAGATGGTCTTATCTCCAGAGTCAGTCCAGTAGATGTTGTTATGGACCCAGTCAACAGCCAGCCCCTCTGGAGAGGTCAGAGCTGTCTCAATCAGAGTCACCTGCTCTGACGAATCACTGGCCTTGTTGATGTACGCACTGGGGAGCAGAGAAGAGGAGGTTACTATGATATTACTACAACACATACTTATACACAAAGAGAACAACAGACACAATCAACTGCAGATCCATCCAGGTGTCAGAGCCATATCAGACTATGTAACAGATACATTACAAAGAACAGAACCAAAAAGTCAAATACAACAGCTGTTTTTGCCATGGGGGAGGGACTCTCCTGGCAAGTGATACATCTGATAGGCTGTTGTCGACATTGTGGGAGGGACTCTCCTGGCCAGTGATACATCTGATAGGCTGTTGTCGACATTGGCTGAGGGACTCTCCTGGCCAGTAATACACAGACAGGAACACCTTAACCTGGCAACTCTCTAACAACTCCTGCCCTCCTCCTATTACGAATGATAGATAGATAGATAGATAGATAGATAGATAGATAGATAGATAGATAGATAGATAGATAGATAGATAGATAGATAGATAGATAGATAGATAGATAGATAGATAGATAGATAGATAGATAGATAGATAGATAGATAGATAGATAGATAGATAGATAGATAGATAGATAGATAGATAGATAGATAGATAGATAGATAGATAGATAGATAGATAGATAGATAGATACTTTATTGATCCCCCAAGGGGGACATTTTTTTGTCAAGCAGCTACAACAAAACACAGGGCAGGTGCAAAATGCCACAACGAAAGTACACAAAAGACAGATACACGGTACATGATACATAGAGCGGCAGTATGAAACACTATAGAAATACAAGATATCTGGAGTGCAAAAAAAAAAATGCATCCATCACATAATTGTTAAACTAGGTCCTAGCACCCCAACAGTTCCAGATCTATGTTGCTGACGGCACGGCACCCCGGTGAGGCATTATATAGTCTAATAGCCGCCGGCAGGAAGGGCCTCCTGTAGCGCTCTCTGGCACACCGTGGTGGGATCAGTCTGTGACTGAAGGTGCTCCTCTGTGCCAAAACCATGGCATGCAGAGGGTGGGTGACGTTGTCCATGATGGCCAGCAGTTTGGCCAGGATCCGTCTCTCCGCCACCTCCTCTAGAGTGTCAAGGCTCATCCCCAGGACAGAGCTAGCCTTCCTGATCAGCTTATTTACTTATTACCTGTAGAAACTAGCTATTAGAATGGGCTTGTCACCTTTCATCAGCAGACAAAGCAGCCAGCCTCTCTTCTTAAAGAGGGGGGTTTGTCTGAGTAACTGAGGTGAGATGACCTGAGAGGAGACACAGCAGATCCACCATTAAACTTACTCCTCCACTACCTGGCTAGGCCTGTAGTAGAGCTTTATTACCCAGACGCAATGTCCCAATTCCCACCCTAACACAACAGGGACTAAAAGTTGGGAGAGTGGAAGGAGGAGGAGTGGGAGGAGGAGAAGGAGGAGAATAGGAGGAGGAGAAGGAGAAGACAGAAAGTAGAGACAGGGAAAACAGACAGACAGACAGACAGACAGACAGACAGACAGACAGACAGACAGACAGACAGACAGACAGACAGACAGACAGACAGACAGACAGACAGACAGACAGACAGACAGAGGCGCTCTCACTATTAATTCAACTAAAATAACGAAACACCTCACCACTCCTCCCCAGAAAACCATCCAGAGTGACAAGTGATGACTACACAACATGAAACTTGGAATATCCATAGCATCTCAGTGGGTATCCTACTGTGTGGCTGGTGGCTAACTTTAAGGTATACAACACAACAATTTCAGACCAGAGTTTGAGAAGTTTATGATACTGGTATTCTAATGATGGAGTCTGTGTAAACCTGCTGCTGTGCCAGCCCATAAGGAGGTCCCTCTGCCAGTGTGTGTGAGGGCCAACCCATAGTCTGTGGTTATATGCTAGTTCTGAAGGAGTGTATAAAGACTGTACTTATCAATGTCAAATCAGTGTGTTTGTGTCCTCTCTCCTCCTTGGTCCCTGGGGTGTGTATGTGATGAGTAATGGGGTGATTATTCAGGGAGAGGAGTTAGAAGCGGCATATGGTCCAACTGAGATGATTTACCCTGGCCCCTGCCTCCAAGAGGGTGGCCAGCTCGTCACACACACACACACACACACACACACACACACACACACACACACACACACACGCACACACACAAGTGCGTTTCTAACTATCTGTGTGTGAAGGACAAACAGCCCCATCATGCACCATCCGTCTCTCCATTCCAAGTGTGCTTCAGGCATCAGTGTCATGTGTGACATGTTGGAAAATGAACAACAGAGAGAGAGAGTGTAGAGGAGGAGTGGAAAGGGAGAAGGAGAGGAGGAGTGGAAGGGAGAGGGAGAGGGAGAGGAGTGGAAAGGGAGAAGGAGAGGAGGAGTGGAAGGGAGAGGGAGAGGAGGAGTGGAAGGGAGAGGGAGAGGAGGAGTGGAAAGGCAGAAGGAGAGGAGGAGTGGAAGGGAGAGTGAGAGAAGGAGTGGAAGGGAGAGGGAGAGGAGGAGTGGAAGGGAGAGGGAGAGGAGGAGTGGAAGGGAGAGGGAGAGGAGGAGTGGAAGGAAAAGAAGCCAGAGGAGAGGGAGCGACAAATGAACAAATTGAAAAAACATTGTTTCTTCCCTCATTATGTTTTGAAATGTTCTCACCATCAGCACATTGTCTACTGACTCAGACAGAAATAGAAGCTAGTGTGTACTTGTTTGCATGTCCAGTAGCTTCCTCTAGCACCCTAACAAGCCCCTGGATACATAGAGCTGTGACTCATGGGCCTGTCACTATCTGGCTGTACACATACAGAGGAGAGAAGTGCTAAGGGTGGTGAGGTGCTGTCTTCAGTAGCCATCAGCATGCACATAGTCAGTTGAGAGAGGAGAGAGATGAGAGGAGAGAGAGGATAGATTGAGGAGAGGAGAGGAGAATGAGGAGAGAGTCAGGAGAGAGAGGAGAGAGAGGATAGAGTGAGGAGAGGAGAAAGAGGAGAGAGTCAGGAGAGAGAGGAGAGAGAGGATAGAGTGAGGAGAGGAGAAAGAGGAGAGAGGATAGAGTCAGGAGAAGAGAGAGGATAGAGTGAGGAGAGGAGAGGGAGAGGGGATAGAGTGAAGAGAGAGGATAGAGTGAGGAGAGGAGGGGGGATAGAGTGAGGAGAAGAGAAAGGAGACAGAAGAGGAAGGGCAGTCTGTAACTTCAGCCTGATAAGCACCTTTCCACAGAACCAGAGTTCAGCCAACTTTTAGAATTCAGAACATTGTTCTAATTCTAGACATTCAGTTACATAGTATTGTTTAAATATTCCCCATGTAATATTAATTAGGAGCTCATATTGCTGCCATAGAATGTTGTAGTGTCATGTAACATAATTCAACATAATTCAGACCTCAATGTCCCAACTCTCTAAATATATGGCTCTGCACCATACTGCTCTGCACCATGTGTGTGTATGCCTGCGTTACCTGTAGATCTTACGGTGGTAGAGGTCACACCAGAACATCTTGTTGGTGGTGACGTCCACATCCAGGGCTACAGCGTTCTTCAGAGTGGGGACCACCTGGGTGTAGTCTTTCTTTACCAGGTCTATACGGCAGATCTCATGGCGGTTGGTGAACATCAGGTATGGGCTCTTCCCTGAGACACAACAGACATACAATATGAGAACATTTCAATGCTGAAAACATTGATACAGACTTAGGAAAGCATTACTACAAAGTACAAGCTTGTCCCCTGAGAGAGAACGTACACAGAATACAACCATGAGAACATTTCAATGATGAAACATGGATAGAGATAGATGAAACATTGGTAGAGATAGATGAAACATTGGTAGATGTAGGTGAAACATTGGTAGAGATAGATGAAACATTGGTAGAGATAGATGAAACATTGGTAGAGATAGATGAAACATTGGTAGAGATAGATGAAACATTGGTAGAGATAGATGAAACGTTGGTAGAGATAGATGAAACATTGGTAGATGTAGGTGAAACATTGGTAGATGTAGGTGAAACATTGGTAGAGATAGATGAAACATTGGTAGAGATAGATGAAATATTGTTAGAGATAGATGACACATTGGTAGAGATAGATGAAATATTGTTAGAGATTGATGAAACATTGGTAGAGATAGATGAAACATTGGTAGATGTAGGTGAAACATTGGTAGAGATAGATGAAACATTGGTAGAGATAGATGAAACATTGGTAAAGATAGCTGAAACATTGGTAGATGTAGGTGAAACATTGGTAGAGAGAGATGAAACATTGGTAGAGATAGATGAAACATTGGTAGAGATAGATGAAACATTGGTAGATGTAGGTGAAACATTGGTAGATGTAGGTGAAACATTGGTAGATGTAGGTGAAACATTGGTAGAGATAGATGAAACATTGGTAGAGATAGATGAAATATTGTTAGAGATAGATGACACATTGGTAGAGATAGATGAAATATTGTTAGAGATTGATGAAACATTGGTAGAGATAGATGAAACATTGGTAGATGTAGGTGAAACATTGGTAGAGATAGATGAAACATTGGTAGAGATAGATGAAACATTGGTAAAGATAGCTGAAACATTGGTAGATGTAGGTGAAACATTGGTAGAGAGAGATGAAACATTGGTAGAGATAGATGAAACATTGGTAGAGATAGATGAAACATTGGTAGATGTAGGTGAAACATTGGTAGATGTAGATGAAACATTGGTAGAGATAAATGAAACATTGGTAGAGATAGATGAAATATTGTTAGAGATAGATAAAACATTGGTAGAGATAGATGAAACATTGGTAGATGTAGGTGAAACATTGGTAGAGATAGCTGAAACATTGGTAGATGTAGGTGAAACATTGGTAGAGATAGATGAAACATTGGTAGAGATAGATGAAACATTGGTAGATGTAGGTGAAACATTGGTAGATGTAGATGAAACATTGGTAGAGATAAATGAAACATTGGTAGAGATAGATGAAACGTTGGTAGAGATAGATGAAACATTGGTAGAGATAGGTGAAATATTGTTAGAGATAGATGAAACATTGGTAGAGATAGATGAAACATTGGTAGATGTAGGTGAAACATTGGTAGAGATAGATGAAACATGGATAGAGATAGATGAAACATTGGTAGATATAGGTGAAACATTGGTAGAGATATATGAAACATTGGTAAAGATAGATTAAACATTGTTTGAGATAAATGAAAAATTGGCAGAGATATATGAAACATTGGTAGAGATAGATGAAACATTGCTAAGCATGGGAAAAACAATTATGATGATGTGAAATCAAGATGTTGAGGAAATAACTTTAAAATTCTTATAACAGTTTATAAGGCCAGACAAAGTTGAATTACTGTTTAACGGATGCCCCGCCTCACTTCTCGCCAAAAATAAAAAAATAATCATGTGTTATTTTTTGGCCAATATATGAGCCGCTTTGTTTATAATGCACTGTCCGCTCTCCCTTGAGGCTTTCCCAAGTTGATGCCCAAGAGACCAAACAGCCTCAGATCACGCGCTCAAATCATGTTCGAGCCTCAGATTGGACAGTGAAACACACACGCTCGCACTTGCAGGCGACGTGCAGATGTTTAATTTCTCTCTCATGCCGTCATGGCTGAAGCCAGCGCAAATTTCTACTATTTATGTGTCCAGATTAAATGTGGGACGTCCCTCATTATACACTAACAGTTGGTTAATTTCATGGTTATTGCATCATTTTTAGATCTATTAGAAGCAATTAATGTCATTGAACCAGATATGTAATTGAACCAGATATCAAGGCATTCATCAGCAAAGATGCAGTACAAGCTGATAGTATTTTGGACAACCAAATGGAAGTCAAAATGATTGATGAAATCGAGGTGTGTCAGCTGTATGGTGATTTGCGATTCATAACTTACATTTTACCAGTACTAGCAGTAGAAGTAGGCCAAACGATAACACCACAACGGAATGCGTTTGAAGTGATGATGCGCCTCCGAGAACAGCTAGCATGTCCAAGTACATCGCCAGTGGCACGCACACTGTTCGTGCAGATCAGCAGCTCTACAATGATGTGATTGACTGTCTCTAAGGTGGGGGCTTTCGTGACATCCAGACGAGACAATCGAAGGAGAATGCGGTGAGCGAAGTTACTGGGCTCGAATTTAGTCACGTTTGCTCTATATAGATTGATGCTTCTAATTGTGTATGTTATAAAAATTATTTTTTTTTCGATGATGAAAGGTTATACTCTGGCTGGATTTATGTATTTTTTCCAAAGCTGCATTAATTTGGCAGACCTAACTTGATTGACCCTCTTTCTACAAGGCCTAGTCTATGAGATAATCATATCTGTTGAATATTTTGTTAAAGCCTATAGACTATGCTATATGGTAATTAACTCATTATTATGCATCAACATTTTAATTTGATTACAATTATTTATTGTCAATCATTCTTGAATTGAAGGAGAGAGAGGATAGAGTGAGGAGAGGAGAATATACAATTAAGTAGATGAATGAACTGATATATTCATACATTACCTTTTTTCCCAATACTTTTTTAATATGATAGAATATTGCATTCTATTATACAGTCATGTGAAAAAGTAAGTACACCCCCTGGAAAGTTATATATTTTTTTTTTTACATATTTGGACAGATGTATATGTAATCTTCACTTCAACACTATTGACAGATAAAGGTTACCGTTTGGTCTTAACCATATGGTTTGGTCTTAACCATATGGGTGTGTGGTAACACATCATTCAAAGATCAAAAGACCTACCCGAGGCCCTCAGAAGAAAGATTATTGATGCCCATGAGTCTGGGAGGAGTTACAAATCCATTTCCAAGCAATTCAAAGTACATCATTCCACTGTCCGACGAAAAGTCCAGACCACTGGCAAACTACCTAGGACAGGTCGTCCCACCAAAGTCAGCCCAAGAGCTGACCGAAAGATGCTCATAGAAGTCTCTAAGAACCCCAGGGTAACATACATTTTGTCTGGCCTAACGGTTGAAAGGTCCAAACAAATAAAAAATAAGCGACAAATTTGTCACATGCTTCATAAACAACCGGTTTAGACTTGCATATACAAAGGGACAAACAGTGTTCATGATAAGATAAATACTAGCCAATAATTCACAATATTTTAAATAATTTCCTTCTAACAGTGTTACAATTTCCTTCCCACAAAGGACAAAGGTTAGTTCAGCAGGATATTTCATAACTTTTCCAGTAATGACTTTAGAAATTACTTTAGACGCCACTTCCTTGTTCCTGGTTGATTGACCATGACAGGGCTCTAATGTCTCCTCAACACCTCTCCTTCTGTCCAGTCTCTGTCTTGTAATAAAGACAGAATCTGTGCTCCATGAATCACGCTGTTCTATTCCTGGTACTGAATATATGCAAAGCTGTGTTTCTAGGTTATTTTCCTGGGGTGAAATGTGTGTGCGTGTGTACGTCATCTACCCAAGGCATACTTCTCAATATGAAAGAGAATGACTCGTGTTTGAATAATTCCCATGAGGAACACACACACATACACACGGTAGAAGCAAACACACATGCACATACACAATAAAAAAAAAAATGCATACACATACGCTCACACACGCTCGTGCACGCACGCACACACACACACACACGGCTCTAGCTTAGATGCATGGAATGAAACCTACTCCCCAAACCTCAACCTCCTCCATTATCCACTAAATGCCCTCTATTTATATTTCATTTGGCTTTCCATCTCTAATAGCTGCTCTGTCGTCACACACACACACAGACACAGACACACACACACACACACACACACGTCTTGGGACCGTACATGAATAACTCTCAAGGAGAGTGTGGAGTAGACCTCTCACTCATTGCCACACAGCAATCTCTCTCCTCTCTCTTCTCTCTGACCCTCTCTTTTATTACCCATTCATGAGTAGTTCTCAACCTCACAGAACCACCATCTTAAGTAGCACTGTTCTGTTATGTTTCCTGGCCTAGACTGACTGACTGTACAATGCTTCATGAGAGAGGGAGGGAGGGATAGAGAGAGCGGATGAGTAGGAGAGTATGGACAAGTACATCACTGGGGCCAAGCTTCCTGCCATCCAAGACCTCTATACCAGGCGGTGTCAGAGGAAGGCCCTAAAAATTGTCAAAGACTCCGGTCACCCTAGCCATAGATTGTTTTCTCTGCAACACATGGCAAGCGGTACCGGAGCGCCAAGTCTAGGTCCAAAAGGCTTCTTAACAACTTTTACCCCCAAGCCATAAGACTAATTAAAGGGCCACCAGCCCCCCTTTTACGCTGCTGCTACTCACTGTTTTTTATCTATGCATAGTCACTTTAACTCTACCTACATGTACATATGACCTTAATTACCTCGTCTAACCAAGGCCCCCGCACATTGACTTTGTACCGATACCCATGTATATAGCCTCGCTATTGTAATTTTACTGCTGCTGTCTAATTATTTGTTACTTTTTTAGGTGTTAAGACAAATTTAACCTCCTGAGGTTGAAGAGGCTCTGTTGCGCCTTCTTCACCACACTGTCTGTTGATTTGATTTGAGAGAGAAAGAGGAGAGTGAGAGAGAGAGAGAGTGAATGAGAGAGAGAGCGAGAGATAAATAGAGAGAGAGAGAAAGAGAGATAGAAGGGAGTGAGAGAGAGATAAAGTCCTGCTAGAGCAGCACTGCCAGACCTTGGGCCCTGGCAGTAAAACCCAAAAAGACAAAAATAATTATTTTTCCAGAGAATATCCAAATCTCAGGGAATTAGACCAAAGTTCTCAATTGGTACAAAAATATAAAGAGTACTACACTAGAATTACAATTGGACACATTAATGAGTGATATTACGTGTTTCAAGGTGGCCTCATATAAGGAATGTTGTTGTGACCTTTACATAGAATGTGGTTCCTAAGCAGTTTGTGTCATTGGAGACACAGGCCAGCATGAAGGATATTTGGGGTACTCTGCTCATAGATGCAGGCTGAAGGATTACCTTAGCGGTAACAGCCATTCAGTATATAAGCTCCAGGAAAATGTCTGACCAGCCACACTCACCTGGTGGTCTGAAACCAGATCAGATCTGTCTATATATAATAAATGTTTGTGTCAATTCTTTGGTGGAGCATTGTATTTCCTCCTCACATCTTAAATCCTTCAGTACCAGAGAAATCATGACAGACAGACAGACAGACAGACAGACAGACGGACGGACAAACACCCCAATGAAACCCTGCATGCAGAGTTCTCTAAGATGCTCCTACATGTCCATAGGAAAACTACAAACAATGCATGCAGGGCAGAATTAGGCTAATATCCACTAATAATACAATTTAAAAAAATAGCAATTACATTTTGGAAACATCTCAAATACAGTAACCCCCTCTCATATCATTACCAAGCCCTATAATGCCAAGAGCTGAGCAAAGAAAAGAGTCCCCTCATCCAGCTGGTCCTGGGGCTGAGTTCACAAACCTGTTCTACTAACACACTGAAGCCTCAGGACCAAAATATCCAATCAATCAGAATAAACCAAATTACAACACAGTCAAAACAAAACTACATTATTTATTGGGAAATTATTCGATCATGGTTACTGATCAAAACCAGCAGAACCTTAGACATATGGAACGCCGTTTGAGTCTTTGCGCGTCAAAAAAAGATACAATACCACTATTTGACATGTAAAATAAGCTTGTTTCCCAATCAGGACCTGAATATGACTGCACGTCACATAATAATTTAACACGTTCATAGTTTTTTTAACGTAGTTATTACACATTATTTGTCACAACGATTTACCGATACGTATGATATGATGCTAGTAAAGTTGTCTCGTGCACCTGTCGCTGCCGCACTAGCGCAGACAAAAATAAACGTCTCTCAATGAAAGTAATACAAATTAATACAAATAGTGGAGTCATGCCATAATGGAATAGATCATGCTAAACGAGGTTGGAATGTTCTTATATAAATTCAATAAGACAATCATTTGTAAATTTGACCAAAATCTGTTGAAATCACACTGTGGATGTATTAGACTTTAGAATTGCATTGGAGGCATACTTATTTCACTGTACAGCCTTACCTATGTATTGCGGATCAATGACATGGGGTATCAGTCTACTCAGTGACATTCAGAGAACATTAGCGTCGTATGTCTTATTGCGGGACACAACGTTGATGTTTTGGAGCCTGATAACTCTGAGGAGGACTTTGGGGGGGAAAGCACTTGAGTACTGAGTAGACTGATAACCCATTTCATTGATCCCCAATCCTTAGCTAAGGCTGTACAGTGCAATATGAATGTTAATACGCACAATAGGCTGACTGGGGAGGTGATTTCCCACAGTCCAAGTCCCGCAATAAGAACTACGATGCTAATATTTGCGTAAACTCTTCACAGTTGTGTTCTGTGGGTGTCTCCGAGTAGACTTATACACCATTTCATTGCTCCACATTCCAACCCTCCAACCTAGTTTAACATTATCTAGTCTAATTATGGCACCAACTGTAACCTTCTGCATCAATTATTTTGAAGGCGAAACGAAACTTCCACTATTGTGGCTAATCCTTATTGTGGCTAGCTTTACAACACATGATCGGGTCCGGTCAAGCCATACTAGTCAGATGAAGCTAGCTGGCTGCTTATAACGTGGGCAACAGGGTCAAGTAGCTACAGTGGTTCCTCCTTTAAAAGTTGCAAGCTTTTGCAGCGGGATTTAGAGGTACCCAGCGTCACGGCTTCACTGCTCCAGACCACCGCAGGGAGGAGTTAGAGCACTCTTTATGCATTTGGGACTTTTTATAAGTTTTTATATGACCAATCATATCGAGTGGTTCCAATGACGAATTTGACTATATGGGGACACATAGCTGGTGACTTTGTAAAGCAAAGGAGGCTGACAAAAACATTGGAAGCAAATCTAAGTAATTACAACGTCATAACAAAGCAAAACATGTACAATTGAGAGGAATATGTTAGTTAATGTAGAGACAAACGATTGTGCATATTTTTTTGTCATAAAGTTAATTTATGAAAATCGCTATTTAGTAAGTTAGCTGAGCTGGAACAGTAGGAGTCATTTCCTGTCATCCGATTGGCTACTGGCATTTAAAGGCCCTTTTCAGCAACCCGATTGGTTAAAATGCCTAATGTGCCTCGCAGCACTTCCTTGTTTGAAAATATATCCCGCGAAGAATCCACGTAAAGAAAATATACCTATAGTATGTGAATAGAAATAGGCAATCTCAGTTAGCCAATGCGAGAAAAGCAGTGAATTAATGAAAAAATTAGCTTGATCAGCCGATGGAGGCAGTGTCAGTACAGGTAACTAGGAGGAAAAGGAGGTAGCCGGGAGCAGCGCAAATGAGTTGAGAGGGTCCCTGGTTCGAGCCCTGGGTAGGAGGAGAGGGACGGAATTAAAGCTGTTACATAGGCAGCTTTAGTCCCCCCACTAGGACAATTCTGTGCTATAGTAGCTGAGGCAATGGTTTTATTTAACTGGGCAAGTCAGTTAAGAACAAATTCTTATTTACAATGACGGCCTACATATGATATGAAGGATAGGATCACAAATTAATACATAAACGGGAGATTAGACTCTTTTAACTGCCCTAATCAATCAGGGGACAATTGGGGGGGGGGGGGGGGATGGGGTCCCCCTGGCACTGCAAGTGCCATGCTCTACCAACTGAGCTACACAGGACTACTAAATGTTGATATTTGTTCAATATCTTTATGCTTTCATTAATAAAATACTAGATTTGCCCTAAAGAAAAATGCACAAAGCATTATGTGCAATTTTTTAAAAAATAAAATAAATTAATATAATTGTACCATAAGCTTAATATCGCTCTGGATAAGGGCGTCTGCTAAATGACTAAAATGTCAAATGTAAACATATACTCAATATCACAGACCAGATTTGCCCTGACGGAAAATGCATGTGACTGGCGGTTTTGTTTCTCTCCGTCGCCCACACACACTTTAAACATTTAATCTGCTCATGTTAATCTGCTCATGTTGTGTGTTTTCAATGATTTGTGACATTGTGGTTACAATAAGCTTAATAAACATATACATTTTCAAACAGTTTTAAAACATTAAGATAAATATTGTAAAGAAGCAGGCAGGGAGCAGGTTTCGAACTCTCTATCGACTGTGCCATGAAGGTCTGATGTCCGGCATGCATATTAACAGTAGAATTTCTGGGATTCAACGAGTAGCCTACTAATAGCCGCCAGTATAATAAATCAATTTAATACACACAATCACAAAGACTCCATAAATATTTTGTTTAGGAAGGTCATAAAAAAATGAAACTAAGACAATTTTCTTTCAAAATAACAGAAAAACATGTTTTAAGATGTATTTATCTGTGCTATAGTAGCTGAGGCTATGGTTTTATTTAACATTTATTTGCTTCATGTCAACAAAATGAATTAACTTGTTATGCTCTTTCAGATAGTGTATAACAATCAAAACGTCTGGCCTGCATGGGCATCTGTACTGTAGGATTATTTGGGAAAGAAAGCAAGCTACAACAAGCTTCATAAAGATTCCTTCAAAGATACCCTCTGGTGGTTTCAACAAGCATTAACGGCAAAAATGTCCGACAGTAAAATACTATGCTTGCTAGATGGATAGATGGATAGATGGATAGATGGATAGATGGATAGATGGATAGATGGATAGATAGATAGATAGGTACTTTATTGATCCCCCGGATCAGCATCTTGCAAGTCATGCTGCAGTATGCAACTTTTAAACGAGCAACCACTGTAGCTAGTTATCTCAATATGAGAACAACAAGTGGCTACATAGCTAATACTTACTAACATGGATTCCTAAATCATTGCTAAGAATATTGAAAATGACTGCAGTTTCTACTGGTCATTGTTTTCAGGCTGGTTGCATTGGTGCTAGCTTGGTACCAAGCAAAAGCTAGCTAGCTAGATACCCCGGAAGTTGCTAATAACATCGGTATCAAAGATATTTGCAAACATTTTTTATCCTGCTCATTTGATCCTGATCTAATTTCAAACGCTCACACCGACGTTGTCCCATTCAGTTGAACAAATAATGCCTTATTAGCAACGCAGTATTGTACAGCTTTGGCAGTGATCGTAATGGTGGCGTTTGACTTGCAAATTCAGCACACACAACATTCTATAATAGAATTGTGTTATTTGACGTGTATCTTTTTTGACACGCAAAGACCCAAACGGCGTTCCATAGTATGAGACAGAGCTGCATTTCCTGACAAAATGTCAAAATATAAAACAATGAGAGAGTGTAATTTCCCCAAATATATGATTATATTATTATTTTAATTATGTTAATATTGTAAATGTATCACTTAATCTCCAAAGCACGCTTTGGCAATACGTACATTGTTACGTAATGCAAAAATGCAAATTGAATTGAAAGACAGACAGAATGTACAAAACATTACGAACACCTTCCTAATATTGAGTTGGCCTTTTGCCCTCAGAACAGCCTCAATTTGTTGGGGGATGGACTCTACAAGGTGTCGAAAGCGTTCCACAGGGATGCTGGCCCATGCTTCTCAAAGTTGTGTCAATCTGGATGTCCTTTGGGGGGTGGACCACTCTTGAAACACAGGAAACTGTTGAGCGTGAAAAACACAGCAGCGCTGCAGTTCTTGACACAAACCGGTGCGCCTGGCACCTATTACCATACCTTGTTCAAAGGCACTTAAATATTTTGTCTTGCCCATTCACCCTCTGAATGGCACAGACAGCTACACAATCCATGTCTCAATTGTCTAAAGGTTTAAAAATCCTTCTTTAACCTGTCTCCGCTCCTTCTTCTACACTGATTGAAGTGGATTTGAAAAGCAACATCAATAAGGGATCATCGCTTTACCTGGTCAGTCTATGTCATGGAAAGAGTTCCTAATGTGTTGTACACTCAGTGTATACAGTGGGGAGAACAAGTAATTTTTATCATAGGTACTCTTCAACTGTGAGTGACGGAATCTAAAACAAAAATCCATAAAATCACATTGTATGATTTTTAAGTAATTAATTTGCCTTTTATTGCATGACATAAGTATTTGATACATCAGAAAAGCAGAACTTAATATTTGGTACAGAAACCTTTGTTTGCAATTACAGATTCCCTGTAGTTCTTGACCAGGTTTGCACACACTGCAGCAGGGATTTTGGCCCACTCCTCCATACAGACCTTCTCCAGATCCTTCAGGTTTCGGGGCTGTCGCTGGGCAATACGGACTTTCAGCTCAGATTTTCTATTGGGTTCAGGTCTGGAGACTGGCTAGGCCACTCCAGGACCTTGAGATGCTTCTTACGGAGCCACTCCTTAGTTGCCCTGGCTGTGTGTTTCGGGTCGTTGTCATGCTGGAAGACCCAGCCACGACCCATCTTCAATGCTCTTACTGAGGGAAGGAGGTTGTTGGCCAAGATTTCGCAATACATGGCCCCATCCATCCTCCCCTCAATACGGTGCAGTCGTCCTGTCCCCTTTGCAGAAAAGCATCCCCAAAGAATGATGTTTCCACCTCCATGCTTCACGGTTGGGATGGTGTTCTTGGGGTTGTACTCATCCTTCTTCTTCCTCCAAACACGGCGAGTGGAGTTTAGACCAAAAAGCTTTATTTTTGTCTCATGAGACCACATGACCTTCTCCCATTCCTCCTCTGGATCATCCAGATGGTCATTGGCAAACTTCAGACGGGCCTGGACATGCGCTGGCTTGAGCAGGGGGACCTTGCGTGCGCTGCAGGATTTTAATCCATGACGGCGTAGTGTGTTACTAATGGTTTTCTTTGAGACTGTGGTCCCAGCTCTCTTCAGGTCATTGACCAGGTCCTGCCGTGTAGTTCTGGGCTGATCCCTCACCTTCTTCATGATCATTGATGCCCCACGAGGTGAGATCTTGCATGGTGCACCAGACCGAGGGAGATTGACCGTCATCTTGAACTTCTTCCATTTTCTAATAATTGCGCCAATAGTTGTTGCCTTCTCACCAAGCTGCTTGCCTATTGTCCTGTAGCCCATCCCAGCCTTGTGCAGGTCTACAATTTTATCCCTGATGTCCTTACACAGCTCTCTGGTCTTGGCCATTGTGGAGAGGTTGGAGTCTGTTTGATTGAGTGTGTGGACAGGTGTCTTTTATACAGGTAACGAGTTCAAACAGTTGCAGTTAATACAGGTAATGAGTGGAGAACAGGAGGGCTTCTTAAAGAAAAACTAACAGGTCTGTGAGAGCCGGAATTCTTACTGGTTGGTAGGTGATCAAATACTTATGTCATGCAATAAAATGCAAATTAATTATTTAAAAATCATACAACGTGATTTTCTGGATTTTTTTTTTAGATTCCATCTCTCACAGTTGAAGTGTACCTATGATAAAAATTACAGACCTCTACATGCTTTGTAAGTAGGAAAACCTGCAAAATCGGCAGTGTATCAAATACTTGTTCTCCCCACTGTATATATATATATATATATATATATATATATATAGTACCAGTCAAAGGTTTGGACACACCTACTCATTCAAGGGTTTTTCTACATTGTAGAATAATAATGACGACATCAAAATGATTAAATTACACATGGAATCATGTAGTACCCAAAACTGTGTTAAACCAATCTAAATATATTTTAGTATTTTAGATTCTTCAAAGTAGCCACCCTTTGCCTTGATGACAGCTTTGCACACTCTTGGCATTCTCTCAACCAGCTTCACCTGGAATGCTTTTCCAACAGTCTTGAAGGAGTTCCCACATATGATGAGCACTTGTTGGATGCTTTTCCTTCACTCTGCGGTCCAACTCATCCCAAACCATCTCAAATGGGTTGAGGTCGGGTGATTGTGGAGGCCAGGTCATCTGATGCAGCACTCCATCACTCTTCTTGGACAAATAGCCCTTACATAGCCTGGAGGTGTGTTTTGGGTCATTGTCCTGTTGAAAAACAAATTATAGTCCCACTAAGCGCAAACCAGATGCGACGGCATATCGCTGCAGAATGCTGTGGTAGCCATGCTGGTTAAGTGTGCCTTGAATTCTAAATAAATCACAGACAGTGTCACCAGCAAAGCACAATCACACCTCCTCCTCCAAACTTCACGGTGGGAACCACACATGCAGAGATCATCCGTTCACCTACTCTGTGTCTCACAAAGACACAGAGGTTGGAACCAAAAATCTCAAATTTGGACACCAAAGGACTAATGTCCATTGCTCGTGTTTCTTGGCCCAAGCAAGTCTCTTCTTATTATTGGTGTCCTTTAGTAGTGGTGTCTTGGCAGCAATTCGACCATGAAGGCCTGATTCACGCAGTCTCCACTGAACAGATGATGTTGAGATACAGCAGGTAAAATAAGTATTGAACACGTCACCATTTTTCTCAGTAAATATATTTCCAAAGGTGCTATTGACATGAAATTTTCACCAGATGTTGGTAACAACACAAGTAATCCATGCATACAAAGAAGCCAAAACAAATAAGTTCAGAAATTAAGTTATGTGTAATAATGTGAAATGAAACAAAAAAAAAAGTATTGAACACACTTACTGATATTTATTTAATACTTTGTACAAAAGCCTTTGTTGGTAATGACAGCTTCAAGACGCCTCCTGTATGGAGAAACTAGTCGCATGCATTGCGTGTGATTTTGGCCCATTCTTCCACACAAACAGCCTTCAAATCTTGAAGGTTCCGTGGGCCTCTTCTATGAATCTTGATCTTCAGTTCTTTCCATCGATTTTCAATGGGATTTAAGTCAGGTGATTGGCTGGGCCATTCTAGCAGCTTTATTTTCTTTCTTTGAAACCAATTGAGAGTTTCCTTGGCTGTGTGTTTGGGATCATTGTCTTGCTGAAATGTCCACCCTCGTTTCATCTTCATCATCCTGGTAGATGGCAGCAGATTTTTGTCAAGAATGTCTCTGTAAATTTGCCCATTCATCCTTCCTTCAATTATGTGAAGTTTGCCAGTACCATTTGCTGAAAAGCAGCCCCACACCATGATGTTCCCACCTCCAAACTTCACTGTTGGTATGGTGTTTTTAGGGTGATGTGCAGTGCCATTTCTCCTCCAAACATGGTGTGTATTATGACATCCAAACAGTTCAATTTTGCCCTCATCTGACCACACTATATTCTCCCAGTATTTCACTGGCTTTTCCAAATGTTGTGCAGCAAACTTTAAACGAGCTTCAACATGCTTTTTTTTCAGCAATGGAGTCTTGCGTGGTGAGTGTGCATACAGGCCATGGCGGTGGAGTGCATTACTGTTTTCTTTGAGACAACAGTACCTGCTAATTGCAGGTCTTTTTGAAGCTCTCCACAAGTGGTCCTTGGCTCTTGGACAACTCTTCTGATTATTCTTTTCACTCCTCTGTCAGAAATCTTGCGAGGAGCACCTGGTCGAGGCAAATTTATGGTGAAATGATTGTCTTTCCACTTCCGTATTATGGCCCCAACATTCAGAAGCTTAGAAATGCGCCTATAACCAATGCCATCATTATGTTTTGCAACAATTAGGTTGCGAAGGTCTAAAGACAGCTCTTTTCTTTTACCCATCATGTAGAAAATAGTAAAAATAAAGAAAAACCCTGGAATGAGTAGGTGTGTCCAAACTTTTGACTGTGAATACAGTGCATTCGGAAAGTATTCAGACCCCTTGACTTTTTCCACATTTTAGCCATATTCTAAAATGGATGACATTGTTTTTACACACAATACCCCATAATGATAAAGCAAAAACTGTTTTTTTGAAAATGTACATTTATAAAAAATAATTCAACCGAAATATCACATTTAAATAAGTATTCAGACCCTTTACTCAATACTTTGTTGAAGCACCTTTGGCAGGGATTACAGCCTCAAGTCTTCTTGGATATGACGCTACAAGCTTGGCACAACTGTATTTGGGGAGTTTCTCCCAATATTCTCTGCAGATCTTCTCAAGCTCGTTCAGGTTGGATGGGGAGCGTTGCTGCACAGCTATTTTCAAGTCACTCCAGAGATGTTCAATCGGGTTCAAGTCCGGGCTCTGGCTGGGCCACTCAAAGACATTCAGAAATTTGTCCCGAAGCCACTCCTGCCTTGTCTTGGCTGTGTGCTTAGGGTTGTTGTCCTGTTGGAAGGTGAACCTTCACCCCAGTCTGAGGTCCTGAGCGCTCTGGCGCAGGCTTTCATCAAGGATCTCTCTGTACTTTGCTCCGTTCATCTTTCCCTCGATCCTGACTAGACTCCCAGTCCCTGCCACTGAAAAACATCCCCACAGCATGATGTTGCCACCACCATGCTTCAACGTAGGGATGGTGCCAGGTTCCATCCAGACGTGACTCTTGGAATACAGGCCAAAGAGTTCGATCTTGGTTTCATCAGACCAGGTAATCGTGTTTCTCAAGGTCTGAGAGTCCTCTAGGTGCCTTTTGTCAAACTCCAAGAGGGCTGTCATAAGCCTTTTACTGAGAAGTGGCTTCCGTCTGGCCACTCTACCATAAAGGTAGAGAGGGTTGTCCTTCTGGAAAGTTCTTCCATCTCCACAGAGGAACTCTGTCAGAGTGACCATCAGGTTCGTGGTCACCTCCCTGACCAAGGCCCTTCTCCCCCGATTGCTCAGTTTGGCCGGGCTGCCAGCTCTAGGAAGAGTCTTGGTGGTTCCAAACATCCCCAGATCTGTGCCTCGACACAATTCTGTCTTGGAGCTCTACGGACAATTCCTTCGACCTCATGGCTTGGTTTTTGCTCTGACATGCACTGTCAACTGTGGGACCTTATATAGACAGGTATGTGCCTTTCCAAATGATGTCCAATCAATCGAATTTACCGCAGGCGAACTCCAATCAAATTGTAGAAACATCTCAAGGATGATCAATGGAAACAGGATGCACCTGAGCTGAATTTCGAGTCTCATAGCAAAAGGTCTGAACACTTTATATAAGGTATTTCTGTTTTTAAGATTTTATAAATTTGGTAAAATTTATAAAAACCTGTTTTTGTTTTGTCATTATAGGGTATTGTGTGTAGATTGATTAGGAACATTTTTTATTTAATACATTTTAGAATAAGGCTTGAACGTAATACAATTTGGAAAAAGTCAAGGGGTCTGAATACTTTCTGAAGGCACTGTATATATATGATAGAGAGAGAGAGTGAGCGATAGAGGGACAAAGAGAGAGAGGAGATGACAGGCAGCCAGGTGTTAGCTGGCCCAGGGTGAACGGGTTTGAAAATGGTCCTTGCCTGATGTAGAGTGATGAGCTGAGAGAGATGGATGGAGCTTTATCTCACCCCCTCCCCCTCTCCTGCTCCCCCTCCTCATCCCGGACAAAATCTAGACAAAGCCGGGCCACTTGTCCCATCAGGCCAGGGCCTTCTCAGTTGGCTCCATGTATCGAACCACGGCAGACACACACACACAATTGCACGCGCCCACCCGCCACGCCTAGATGAGTTTCTCGGTCCCAGGCCGCCACAGGCCACTGCACAGGGAGCAAATATTTTCATTTTCACTGCGAGTTAGGATTCAATCATTTTCCCTGTCTGCTGGATTTGTACCCATCAATTTCAGTCGCTCTCCCACTAGGGGAGGGGGAGAGAGAGAGAGAGAGAGAGAGATAGAGAGACAGGGAGTGACAGAGAGAGAGACAGACTGAGAAAGAGAGAGCAAGAGAAAGAGAAGACAGACAGATGGAAAGAGAATGAGTGGCAGCATACATAGGGAGGGAGAGACAAATAGAGGCAAACAGATAGAGTGATTGGTAGAAAAATAGACGTTGATAGACAGAGGGAAAGAGAGAGAGGGAGAGAGAGGAAGAGAGAGGAAGAGAGAGAGTAAGAGAGAGAGAGCAAGAGGGAGAGAGGGAGAGGAAGAGAGAGGAAGAGAGAGAGAGGGAGAGAGAAAGAGAGAGAGAGAGAGAGAGAGCGAGAGAGAGAGAGATAGAGAGAGAGAGAGGAAGAGAGCGAGAAGGAACAGCACAAAAAAGAATGAACAGCATGTCAGAAACCAGCTTAATGTAATTGAAGAATCCATAGACTCTAACCACTTCTGGGAAAATTGGAAAACACTAAACAAACAACAACACGAAGAGTTATCTGTATGGGTAAACCACTTCTCCTATCTTTTTGTCTCTATAACACAGGTCTGAGAAATCGATTTGACGTACAGTACATTTAGTTACTGTTATGGGAAAAAACTAATTAAGCACAGAGGGTGACTGTAAATGTGAAAATATGAATATTCTGAGTTGTTGGTCAATGTTTAGTGACAGAAGGTCTAAATAGGTGTATTCTTTCTTGGATCGTTGGATTAATGTGGTCTGAATAAGTATGGCTGCCAGCAGCTAGAGAAAACAAGGCTGAGACATCACAAGTGAGACTACAATCAACTTTAAGAACTGTAGTCTGTCATACTCATGAGAAAACTCCACTCTTTCTATTCTCTACTAAATCCACAAGACAAATCTGTGCAGAATGTTCCTGTCTTGTCAGACCAAAGTTACCATGTCATACTGAAACTCCATCCAATACAGGCAAGAATATACAGTTTACATGTACAGTGTACAGTACATTCCATGTCAGACTAGGACTTCAGAGAGTGCTGAATGTTTGAGCCCATCCATCCCTGGTTGTGTGATGTCTGTGGCTGTTCTAGCCTCTGCCCTAGTCTCTGTTCTAGTCTATGTTCTAGTCTATGTTCTAGCCTCTGCTCTAGTGTCTGCTCTAGTCTCACTATGACAGACTGGGGCTGAGCTGAGCAGAGGCACAGCCACAACAGACAGAGCTGGATGACATTGCTGCCTGTCTTTCAACAAATGCTTGGAAGGAGACTGGGAACTGTTATATATTTATAGAGAGAGAGGGAGGGAGGGATGGAGGGAAAAAAGGAGAGAGGGAGGGTATGAGAGCGGGAGGGAGATTTTCGCCTAAAGGGAGAAAAGGGTGCAAAGTGAGAGTGAGGGAGTGACAGTGAAAAGGGGGACTGAGGAGAAAAACACAGAGATGCAGACAGGTAGGCAAGGAGAGGGAAAGAGGAGGACAGAGAGGAGGACAAAGAGTAGTATAGAGGAGGACAAAGAGGAGTATAGAGGAGGACAAAGAGGAGTATAGAGGAGGACAAAGAGTAGTATAGAGGAGGACAAAGAGTAGAATAGAGGAGGACAAAGAGTAGTATAGAGGAGGACAAAGAGGAGTATAGAGGAGGACAAAGAGTAGTATAGAGGAGGACAAAGAGTAGTATAGAGGAGGACAAAGAGGAGTATAGAGGAGGACAAAGAGGAGTATAGAGGAGGACAAAGAGGAGTATAGAGGAGGACAAAGAGGAGTATAGAGGAGGACAAAGAGGAGTATAGAGGAGGACAAAGAGGAGTATAGAGGAGGACAAAGAGGAGTATAGAGGAGGACAAAGAGGAGGACAATGAGGAGGACAAAGAGGAGTATAGAGGAGGTCAAAGAGGAGTATAGAGGAGGACAAATAGGAGTATAGAGGAGTATAGAGGAGGACAAAGAGGAGGACAAAGAGGAGTATAGAGGAGGACAAAGAGGAGTATAGAGGAGGACAAAGAGGAGTATAGAGGAGGACAAAGAGGAGGACAAAGAGGAGTATAGAGGAGGACAAAGGAGTATAGAGGAGGACAAAGAGGAGCATAGAGGAGGACAAAGAGGAGTATAGAGGAGGACAAAGAGTAGTATAGAGGAGGACAAAGAGGAGTATAGAGGAGGACAAAGAGGAGTATAGAGGAGGACAAAGAGGAGGACAATGAGGAGGACAAAGATGAGTATAGAGGAGGACAAAGAGGGGTATAGAGGAGGACAAAGAGGAGGACAATGAGGAGGACAATGAGGAGGACAAAGAGGAGTATAGAGGAGGACAAAGAGGAGGACAAAGAGGAGTATAGAGGAGGACTCCTATAAGAGGAAGAGAGGGAGAGGGAGAGGGAGAAAGGAAAAACAACAGCCATATGGACAGGTCAGAGGGGAAGTTCCTGAGTTTCTCTCTCTCTAAATATAGATTTACCTGTTTGCAGAGAATACTGCAGTATAATTGCAGACACGGACACAAACACACACAAATGCACGTACCGTATGCACAAAGAAAACATTGTGAGAGCCAATCAGTTAGTCAATAACTGTTAGTGAGTGATATTGCACCCAGGGTAAACAAAATAAAACATTTAGTGTCCTAATATCACTTTGCTGCATTGCATGGTAAGATAAATCCTTTGGCTTATAGCGATGAACGTAACCCCAACCTGGGAGTTGGGGTTTTAATTAGCTTCTACACTGTTCATATTAACTAGAGAGACATATGGGAGACTGCTGTCTAAATCATTATGCGTGGTAGATACAATTAAAACTAGTAAAACACTTAAGAAAGTATGTAAAATGAGTATTCTTATAATGCTTTCTTCATCCAGCCTCCAAGGGCTTTCCAATTTAAGTCGATATTCAGACATCGTCGGTGAGCAGTAAAAAGTAGCGGGCCAATGCCCTCTAATCTGTGTGTGTAATTGGATGAAGGGTAATAATGGTATTGTGTTCCCTGAACATCACAAATAAAGCCTTAGGTTTCCAGCTCAGTGTGATCTGCTTAACGACATCATTGCTTCAGCTGTCAGCTCCTGTTGTAGAGCAGTAGAGTGAACCTGACAACTCTACCGCAGTGGAATGTGTGTGTGTTTGTGTGTGTGTGTTGTCTGTAAATCGGTGCGAGTGTGTGCGTCGTTGAGAATGTATGAGGTTTGTCTGTTGATGTGTGTGTGGAGGTTCATTAAATCCCCATTACCTCAGCATCACATAGCAGGCGCCTCTGCATTTCTGCCTCCTTCTTTCCAAGCTTCAGAGTAAATAAACCACTGCATAAATAATAATAATAAGTCTCTTTCTGTCTGTGCTTCATAGGCTGCAATCAACAATACGGATTGACGCGCCCAACAGAACGCAACTCTCCATCACTTCACTTCAATAACCAAGGAGCTATTCTAATAACACAAACAAAAGCAAGCACAAATGCACACCCCCCCCTCCACTCTAATAATAAACGCCCCAGCTTTCTGACAGCGTGTATGCTCTCTCTAACAGTAACAAAGATGTGCCTTCTCAGATGGAAGGTAATCAATGCCGTTTTTCACGCCACTTAGAGCAAAGCCCAGCCAATTCCTGCTTAAGCCTCCTCATTACCGCATCAGTTTGCCCTGTAATGATCTAATCTAAGAACGATGATGCTAATCAAAAACACAGTCTTTCTCTACACAGTCAGAGATAAGTCCCAGGCCCAGGGACATTATTTCTATTCATGCCCAGGCTGGAGTGTTTACCGTGGGGCACGGAGAGGGACAATACCTGGCTGTGTCCTACAGCGCCCTGACAGGCAAGGGGGCATTACCTCCCTGAGAAGCAGAAGGCAAATATTTGCCTTACCGACCGCAGATTGCGGTGCCGTGCTAGTCCTGCATACAAATGGAATGGGCTGACAATAGACTGTGATGTTGCTGGGTTGCGCTGTGTGTGTGTGTGTCTATGTCTCTTCTGTGGTTGCCAGGGACATAATGAGATGCCTCTCTTACCCACTGCCTTGCAGGTCTTGGTGCTGGGGTCCATCTCATAGCCCTCGTAACACTCACACTTGTAGTCTCCTTTGTAGTTGATGCAGATCTGGCTGCAGGAGTCGGGGTTCTCACACTCATCTATGTCTGGGGAGAGACATCAGAAATACATCAATAACACAGATCACTCTGTCTCCACACAGACAGGAGAACAAGAGGATGGGCAGGGTATAGAGATATTTGGAAGTACTGTTTGGAAAGAGAGATTACGAGAAGGGGACAGATAGATAGATAGATAGATAGATAGATAGATAGATAGATAGATAGATAGATAGATAGATAGATAGATAGATAGATAGATAGATAGATAGATAGATAGATAGATAGATAGATAGATAGATAGATAGATAGATAGATAGATAGATAGATAGATAGATAGATAGATAGATAGATAGATAGATAGATAGATAGATAGATAGATAGATAGATAGATAGATAGATAGATAGATAGATAGATAGATAGATAGATAGATAGATAGATAGATAGATAGATAGATAGATAGATAGATAGATAGATAGATAGATAGATAGATAGATAGATAGATAGATAGATTAGGGTGTCCACCAACGGTGCTCAGAATGACAGAAATCACATTTAGCTTATGGTAATTCATATTAACAGAACATGCAAGTCGAGGATGCTGCGATGTGTGGTCCTTCTTACCTAATTTTGATGCACACTTTGAAAATGTTAGAATAACTGCCACATTTACTTTTCCTCAGCCAACAAGATGAGTAACGAACAGCAAAATCACTAGCCTATGTCAATCTACTATTCCCATAGTAGAACAATTGAACTACTCTAAACACTCAAGAGTTTTTGGACGATAGATCCCAAAATCATACAACCAGTAGGCCTAGGCTACATAAAAAAAACGTTAAGATGCATCAGATCAGAAAGTTTAGCTTAAAATGTTGATAAACTATTATTATATACAGTGCATTCGGAAAGTATTCAGACCCCTTGACTTTTTCCACATTTTGTTAAGTTACAGCCTTATTCTAAAATGGATTAAATAAAAAAAATCCTCATCAATCTACACACAATACCCCATTATGACAAAGCAAAAATACGTTTTTAAAATGTTTTGCAAATGTATTAAAACAAAAATGTTTTTTTACTTTGTTACTTATTATTATATTGTTACTTATTTACATAAGTATTCAGACCCTTTGCTATGAGACTTGAAATTGAGCTCAGGTGCATCCTGTTTCCATTGACATTCCTTGAGATGTTTCTTGTGTCCACCTGTGGTAAATTCAATTGATTGGACATGATTTGGAATTGTCCGTAGAGCTCTGAGACAGGATTGTGTCAAGGCACAGATCTTGGGAAGGGTACCAAAACATTTCTGCAGCATTGAAGGTCCCCAAGAACACATTGGCCTCCATCATTCTTATATGAAAGATATTTGGAAGACTCTTCCTAGAGCTGGCCGCCCGGCCAAACTGAGCAATTGGGGGAGAAGGGCCTTGGTCAGGGAGGTGACCAAGAACCCAATGGTCACTCTGACAGAGCTCTAGAGTACAGCGAGATCCTTGATGAAAACCTGCTCCAGAGCACGCAGGACCTCAGACTGGGGCGAAGGTTCACCTTCCAACAGGACAACAACCCTGAGCACACAGCCAAGACAAGGCAAGTCTCTGGATGTCCTTGAGTGGCCCAGACTTGAACCCGTTCGAACATCTCTGGAGAGACCTGAAAATAGCTGTGCAGCGACGCTCCCCATCCAACCTGACAGGATCTGCGGAGCTTGAGAGGATCTGCGGAGAAAAATGGGAGAAACTTCCCAAATACAGGTGTGCCAAGCTTGTAGAGTCATACCCAAGAAGACTTTAGGGTGTAATCGCTGTCAAAGGTGCCTCAACAAAGTACTGAGTAAAGGGTCTGAATACTTATGCAAATGTGATATTTCAGGTTTTTTTTAAAAATACTAAATAATAATTTGATGAGGGGAAAAAACTATTTAATACACTTTAGAATAAGGCTGTAACGTAACAAAATGTGGAAAAAGTCAAGGGGTCTGAAAATCATTTATGCAAATTAACCTATAGACCGATAAGCATGACCAGTTAAATGTATTTCCATCAACTGGTATTTCCATTAATGAATAGACTAAAAGCATTATTTCGTAATGGGATTTCTTCTTCTTCTCCTGGACAATTGGCAGGCTGCAATTATATTTATCAGGCTTTTCTATTTTTTATCGGCCAAAAGCCGGCTATTACTGGCTAACGGAAACCCTGAAAGGGAATGAGAGCCATTTTAGTCTGTTGAAATAAGGTTTTAGATTGTCTGGTCCTGTACCTTCACAGGTCTTGTCTGAGAGGGACAGGTTGTCTGGTCCTGTACCTTCACAGGTCTTGTCTGAGAGGGACAGGTTGTCTGGTCCTGTACCTTCACAGGTCTTGTCTGAGCGGGACAGATTGTCTGGTACTCTACCTTCACAGGTCTTGTCTGAGCGGGACAGATTGTCTGGTACTCTACCTTCACAGGTCTTGTCTGAGAGGTACAATATTCCTGGTACTCTACCTTCACAGGTCTTCTTGTCCATTAGTTGGTATCCAGAGGGACAGTCACACTCATAGCCGATCCTCCTGTCTCTGCAGATATGAGAGCAGCCTCCATTTTTGTCTGCACACTCATTCACACCTAGAGAGAGAGGGAGGGATGGAGAGAGAGGGGGGGATGAAAGGAGGAATAGAGGGAGGGAAGGGAGTTAAACATCAATAAAACAACCAAATTGGTGTGTGTGTGTGTGTGTGTGTGTGTCTGCCTGGGGAGGCTCTAGGTGAATATGTAGCTATCAGACACCTTGAACCAGTCCAGAATGCACTGGGGCTCAAGGGGGGGTGGCTATGCATCAGGTTCCCCCGTCTAATCTGATTTCCTCAGAGGAGCAGCTTTCCTTCCCTTATCCCTCTATCCTTCCCTCCTCCTTACCTTCCCTCTCTCTCCTGTTCCTTTCAGCATCTATCCTCTTCTTACCCCCTCCCCTCCTCCTCCTCTCTACCAGTCTTACCCCCCCTCCTCCTCTCTACCAGTTTTATCCCCCTCCTCCTCCTCTCTACCAGTCTTACCCCCCCTCCTCCTCTCTACCAGTTTTATCCCCCTCCTCCTCCTCTCTACCAGTCTTACCCCCCCTCCTCCTCCTCTCTACCAGTCTTACCCCCCCTCTCCTCCTCTCTAGCAGTCTTACCCCCCCTCCTCCTCCTCTCTACCAGTCTTACCCCCCCTCTCCTCCTCTCTAGCAGTCTTACCCCCCTCCTCCTCCTCCTCTCTACCAGTCTTACCCCCCCTCTCCTCCTCTCTAGCAGTCTTACCCCCCTCCTCCTCCTCCTCTCTACCAGTCTTACCCCCCCTCCTCCTCCTCCTCTCTACCAGTCTTACCCCCCTCCTCCTCCTCCTCTCTACCAGTTTTACCCCCCCCTCCTCCTCTCTACCAGTCTTACCCCCCCCCTCCTCCTCTCTACCAGTCTTACCCCCCTCCCCCTCTCTACCAGTCTCCATCCTTCCTTGTATCCCTTTATCCCACTCTTTCTCTGTCTCACTGTCTCCCTCCGTCTCATAAGCCTAGCAGTTAGAGTGGTGTTGTGAACAGGCACTTCATTAT